>CM050427.1:25915400-26357491 GCA_027564155.1 Gymnocypris eckloni scoliostomus | reverse complement strand
TAAAGCCCATCTGAGCTTAATTTGTTTGTTGTATTTGTTGAGAGTAGCAGTGGTCCAGTACACGATCAACACGCATGTTGATGGTGATGTGTTGGAAGTATTTTGGAGCTATTGTTCTGAAGTTGGCTTTGTTAAAGTCCCCCGTAACAACAAACGCTGCATCTGTGTGCGCGGTTTCCTGCTCACATATATTCCCATACAATTCAGTGAGTGCCTGGTCTGTGTTGGCTTGAGGGGGAATGTGAACAGCTGTGAATATGATCGCTGTAAATTCCCTCGGTAGCCAGAATGGGCAACACAGAAGCATATGAAATTCCAGATCAGGGGAGCAGAAGGATTTAGTAGAGTGTAGGTTCCTTTCATCACACCACAAGTTGTTGATATAGAAACAGACGCACCCACCTCTGCTTTTCCCTGTGAGCTCTTTCGTTCTGTCCGAGCGATGCACGGAGAACCCAGTGAGCTCGATGGCTGAGTCTGGAACCATTGCAGACATCCAGGTTTCTGTGAGACAAATAACACCGCAGTCCCTTGTTTCTCTTTGGTATGAGATGCGCGCCCGCAGTTCACAAAATTTGTTGACCAGTGACTGATCGTTAGCCAGCAAAATGGTAGGGAGAAGAGGTCGAAAGGCACGGCGTCTCAGTCTGACGAGGATGCCAGCTCTCTTCCCTCTTTTCCGGCGGCCCAGACAAAGTGCTCTGATGCGGTGTTTGTAAACAAAGCGCCAGCATTAAGGAACTCAAAGTCCGGTTTCCGATGTACGATGAAGGAGACGATTTCTAAAAGTGTGTGTCTGTTGTAGGCAATAAGAGTGTAGACATCCAGTACGAAAAACAGCAAAATAATAACTAAAACACATGAAAAAACTGCAAAGTTTGGTAGGAGCTCGCAACACGGCTGCCACGCTCGGCGCCATTTTGTTTCTGTCATGGTTCAGGGTGCTTTCTCGGCTCCCCTTGTTGTCCTGTCATTTAGGCAGCATGTGGTCTGGGCAATCAGTGCCAATCCTGCAGCAGGAGTGCACGGATCTCGAGCTGATTCTCCCCCACCTGTCGCTCATTTCCCCGCTCCCTTATATGTCCCTATGTTCTACTCCTCGTTGTGAGTAGATTGTTTTGTTTATATGTCACATTGCTGTCCTTACCTGTTCCTCTGTTACCCTGTGCGGCAGGACTCATAGCACGGAGATCCAGCTGCTCGTGTGGTTCGCAGACACTGGAACCTGGAATCACGTGTCCTAGCAGGACTTACATATTGTTTATGTTATTTTATGTTTTTCGGCGAGAATAAAGTTTCTCCTTCCTCCACACTCTCTGCATCTGAGTCCTTCATCACCCACACCCTGACAGTTTCCTGGTTAGGCCAGTTAGGTCAGGGGGTAGGTATTCTTTATTAATGAGCATTTCAGTGCTGAATTGATAAACCTATTATGCTGAAAACAACTTAATAATGTGATAATGAATGCTATTCATTAGTTTGCATATGTATCCTATGCTTGCTGAATTAACTTTAGTGAAAAGCTTGTCAGTTATGATGGAAAAGGTTTAATGTGCATTAATAGTGCATCAATATCAAATTTAGGAATTTCATCCCAAACTTTGTTTTATCAGAGCATCGGGTGGTGAACATTGTGACCTTTCGGCGCCTGTGGAAGACCCTTGTGCCCTACATAGTCCAGACGAAGCCAATGACTGATTAGTGTTGGGAATGCCAAAAAAACAACTCGCTCGCTTGATACGCTCACTGTATCAAGACATGGTTCAGAAATCCAAGGATACTGTAAAAGACCATGGCATTCATGAACTCTGTCCTTGTGATCCCTACTCCCAAGAAATCACAATGCATTACTCGTTTGATTTTGCCCAGCAGGCACATTTTTCATCCAATCCACTTCAGCCCGGTCCTATGTACTGCTTGACCACAAGAAAATGTGGCTTGTTTTGCGTTAACTGTGAGGCTATTCCAAGACAGGTTAACTACCTTATCGATGAGAGCGTATGCATCACCAAAGGACCAAATGCTGTGGTGTCATTCCTTGATCATTTCTTCACTCTATATGGCATGGGAGAAAGGCATGTCCAGCTACATTGTGACAACTTTGTAGGCCAGAACAAGAACAATATTGTTCTACAGTACCTGTTATGGAGAGTTCTTCATGGATTGCATGAAACAATTTCATTGAACTTTCTCATTTGGGTCATACAAAGTTTGCACCAGATTGGGCATTTGGCTTGGTGAAACAAAGATATCGCCAAAAGATGGTATCATGTCTGGAAGATATTGTTGACGTTATTCGAAGCAGAACACTGACTGGAGTTAACATCCCGCAACTGGTTGGATGGGAAGATGGGGAATTCATAGTGAAACAGCGTGATTGGCAGTCATTCCTGAAGCAATTCTTCTGACGCCTCCCGGGAATAGCCCAACACAAGCATTATCGTTATGTAATTTATGGTTCTATTGTAAATAATACTAATACTAATATGTCTATTATGCTCAAGGGCTGTGTGTGTGGGTGTGTGCTTCTGTGTTACATAGGTATCAGCATATTTATAGTGAATTGATCTTTCACAACTAGTTTTCCCCATTCTTCTGTGTTTTTCAGAATAAACAGTGACCATCCTGACTGAGTATTTTACAAGGCCTTTGCCAACTCTGAGGAACAAGGAATATGCCTGCTCCAAGAGGATGCACCATCAATTCAGAGACCCCCTATCGTCAAGGATTTGAAAAGACAGACTTATAGGTAGCAAAATAGCCGTAAGTTTTGCACAGAAAGTACAAAGGACATAACATGCCCAAAACCGCCAGTTTAGAAATTAAGTTGTCCATCTCCCTGCCCAGCTAAGAAGAAAAGAGCTGAAATGTGAATTTAATGTCCAATTTGAATCTGAGCGAATGTATTTATTAATTGTGTATGGATGTGAGTGAGTGCAATTATTGTGTGAGTGTATTTATCTGCAAGGAGAATCCATTACAATGTGTTTGATTTATTTTAACCCAATATTTAACTGTTGGTATCTCCGTTATGAATTCGCTACACTGTTATTGTCAACTAGCCTACACAAAGATATGATTGCATAGGCTAGCATTAATTTGTTCTCTGTTTACTTATCTCTCTGCCTCTCTCCCTTTCTCTCTATTTCTCACTCACACACACACACACACACACACGTCCTTTCTGTCACTCCCTCTTCCACTCACATACTGACAAAACCTTAACTCACTCAATATCTGACACTCTCTGTCAAGATATTTCTCTGTCATTCACTCTTCCTCTAACATACAGACAATAAAGCACTCACTCATTCACTCTCTCATTCAACAACCCTCTCACACGCTTTCTCTCGGTGACTGCGTGTATGCGCGAGGTGACAGACAAGGATGCAGACACACACGGCACACACACGGCCACACACACGGCAACGGCAAACATGCTGATTTACTTCCGGTTTGTCGTTGACGCGTGTTCTGAGCTGAATCTCCGCCAAGCCAATTGTTTATCGTCTATTTTCTATCTTAAATTCCGATTTTATACACAATAACTTGTGTTTCTATAACGTGTGAATATATCCCCGATAGCATTCTGCAATGAGAATAATCAGAGCGGCTTGTTATCGCAAGTTTTATTTTGATTTCCCAAGTCCGCTATTAGCTTATAGCCCGTTAGCAAAGCCAGCGCGGTTCCGCTAACACAGCTAATACCCTTTTTCACACACGCATACACACATTTAACATTGTTTCACTGTTACTTGCTTAAATGGCGGATTCGTGCTCACTTTGTGTGCAGGTGAGGACACGTTCGAGCTGCATTCGGCGCAGCTCGAGCTGGAGGCCGTGGAGACACGGATCCGCGAGCTGCTTGGAAAACAGGCCCAGCTGAGGAAACGGATAGCAACGCTGAAACATCTCGGGCTGACGCTCATAAGTCCGGGTATGCAACGCGCTGCTAACGCTCCCACCACCTCTACTCCGTGTGTTTCTCTGCACAGGCCCGTGCACCCGGACGCGATCGTCACAGATGGCCTTCACTCCGGCGCTGGAAACCACGGACCCTGGGTGCAGCAGCGGAAGACGCGATCCAGGCCCCGGGCGACAACTTCTCCCCGGTCTTCAACATCTCATCCCGGAACCGCCGCCTCTCTGCGAGACTGATCGTGACGCTGTGGTCATTGGAGACTCAATCGTCCGGCATGTCCGTACTCGTTAGCTGAAGGTAAAGTGCACACTCATTGTCTCCCTGGTGCTCGTGGTTCTTGATGTTTCTGTGCAGATACCCGCGATCCTGAAGGTTGACGAGAGCGTTGCAGCTGTTGTGATTCACGCTGGGGCTAACAACACCAAGCTGCGGCAGACGGAGACACTGAAGAGGGACTTCAGGAGCCTGATCGAGACGGTACGCAGCACATCGCCAGCGTTACGGCGATCATCGTGTCAGGACCTCTTCCCACGTATCGGCGAGGACACGAACGGTTCAGTAGACTGTTTGCTTTAAATGAATGGTTGTTTTCATGGTGTACAGAGCAGAAAATTCTCTTTGTCAATAATTGAAATCTTTTCTGGGAGCGTCCTAGGCTATTTCGTGCTGATGGCCTGCACCCCAGCAGACTCGGTGCGGAACTCCTGTCGGACAATCTCACCAGACGCCACGCTCTATCTGACTAGTAAGCCAATTCTCCAATAACAGCTATGATGACTTTTGTTCTACCCACTTAAATGATAAAGGTACTTGCAGTGTCCAATCTATACAGACTGTGTCTGTTCCCGAATATTGAGTTCAAAATATAAATTGAATGCAGGATCTAGAACAAATCTGATCATGATTAAACCAGAAAATGCAAAATAAATGAACAAAAACTATTTTAAAACTTGGACTCCTAAATATCCGATCACTCACACCGAAAGCAGTTATTGTAAATGAAATAATCACAGATAATAGTTTTGATGTACTCTGTCTGACTGAAACCTGGCTTAAAACAAATGATTATTTTGGTCTAAATGAATCTACTCCACCAAGCTACTGTTATAAGCACGAGCCTCGTGAGACTGGTCGTGGCGGTGTGTGCAACAATATATAGTGATATTCTCAATGTTACTCAGAAAACAGGATACAGGTTTGACTCATTCGAAATACTCATGCTCAATGTTAAACTGTCAGATAAGCAAAATAAATCTGTCCTATCTCTTGCTCTGGCTACTGTGTATAGACCGCCAGGGCCATATACAGATTTTCTAAAAGAATTTGCAGATTTCCTCTCAGACCTATTGGTTACTGTTGATAAAGCACTAATTGTTGGAGATTTTAACATTCACGTTGATAATACAAATGATGCGTTAGGACTTGCGTTTACTGACCTAATAAACTCTTTTGGTGTCAAGCAAAATGTCACCGGGCCCACGCATCGCTTTTAATCATACGCTAGATTTAATAATATCGCATGGAATTGATCTAACTGATATAGATATCATACCTCAAAGTGATGATGTTACTGACCATTTCCTTGTATCGTGCATGCTGCATATTACTGATATTAACTATATGGCTCAGCGTTATCGTCCAGGCAGAATTATTATTCCAGCCACTAAAGACAGATTCACAAATAACCTGCCTGATTTATCTCAACTGCTCTGTGTACCCATAAATACAGATGAACTAGACACAATTACTAGCAACATGGGAACTATTTTCTCCAATACGTTAGAAACTGTTGCACCCATCAAATTAAAAAGGTTAGAGAAAACGTGCTGCGCCATGGTACAACAGTTATACCCATTCTCTCAAGAAAGAAACTCGTATTCTTGAGCGCAAATGGAGAAAAAGTTACTTGGAAGTCTTTAGAATTGCGTGGAAAAACAGTATGTCCAGCTATAGACAGGCTCTAAAAACTGCAAGAACCGAGTATATCCGCAAACTCATAGATAATCACCAAAACAATCCAAGGTTTTTATTTAGCACAGTGGCTAGATTAACAAATAAACAGATGTCACCCGATCTAAATACTCCCTCACAGTTTAATAGTAATGACTTTATGAATTTCTTTACTGATAAAATAGATAATATCAGAAATACAATAACAAACGAGATTCTACAGCTGCCTAGTACTTCAGCATCATTCATCGCACCCAAAGAAAAACTGCAGTGCTTTACAACTATAGGACAGGATGAGCTAAATAAACTTATCACTGCATCTAATCCAACAACATGTTTATTAGATCCTGTACCAACTAAACTATTGAAAGAGTTGTTACCTGTTGCAGAACAACCGCTTCTCAATATTATTAACTCCTCGCTATCTTTAGGTCACGTCCAAAACCATTTAAGCTGGCAGTTATTGCTCTTATTAAGAAACCAAAATTAGATCCTTGTGAACTGGCAAATTACAGGCCCATTTCAAATCTTCCGCTTATGTCGAAAATATTAGAAAAAGTAGTGTCTGCTCAATTGTGCTCCTTTTGCAAAAATGATATCTATGAAGAATTTCAGTCAGATTTCAGGCCCCGCCATAGCACAGAAACTGCACTTGTTAAAATTACAAATGACTTGCTTCTTGCGTCAGACAAAGGCTGTATCTCATTGCTAGTTTTACTTGATCTTAGTGCTGCGTTCGACACTATAGACCCCTTCAATGTTTATAAACATCGAAAGTCTAGGTTGGGTGCGCGCGCAGCTTGGGGTCAGAAAAATGGCACGGCTAATAGACCGGCATATTGTGTCAAGGAGAAACAGACATAGATAGAAGATAGACATAGATAGAAATAGATAGATACTTTTTTATTATTATTTGTACCTTTCCATTTTTGTCTTAGGTGTCTGGCTTTGTTTTGTGTACACAAACAAGGAGGGCACAAATTCAGGACTACTGGAGTCAAGTGATGCCTCTCCTACAAAAAAGAATTGCACACATTGATTACAACACGATCTACTGTTGTCATAGTGAAAACGCTAATGTAAAGCTAGTCTGCTATCTGCTAAGTCTGTAGCATGCCACAGGTCACAATTTATGCCAGATATCAAACTTCACCTAACTATTAAATCAGTCTACAGTTTACAGAAAACATTTGTTTACTTATCATGGCTTAACTCTACCGTTGTTGGCACAATGTTGGCGCTAGCCTGCGGCTAACTACTAGCAGCTGGCTACGTCTGTAGCATGACACAGGTCCATGACAATTACAACACTATTAACTTGCATAGCTTAACATACAGAAAACTGTTCATGTAATCCAGGCTTTCGAGTTTAAGCAAACAGAAAGGGATGATAAAGGATGACTTTAACGTTTCCTGATATGAAGTGAGCGCTACCAACACGAGCCTCTTTGATCGTAGTATTGTCCCAGTCTGCCCGTTTAATAGCTTTCAGTCACAGATGTCGTCTATTTTTGAAACGGATGAGATCCTGCAGGAATCCTGAAAACTTGACTCCAGAACTGGTGCGATTTTCACAGTCCACACGCAACAAGTAGGCATTTTGTCTAGGGCTGTGATGGTGGCCGTGACAACCGGCCACCGGCGGTAGTGCACGTGACGTCCACACACCGGGTGTATTTAACTTTCTCATTTAAGGCTACTTTCCTATTTAACTGTATTATTTATTTGATATTTATTTTAGTGTTTTGCAAGGCTGAGTGTTCACTGACGTAAGTGCTAAAATAAACACGTATGTTTGTTAATAGATGATTGAGCCTCATTTATTTATTTTTGCGTTTCAGAATTATATATATATATATATATATATATCACAACACCGCGCCACCTGTAGTAGTTGGTCCATTACCACCGCGGTGGTAAAAATCTGCCACCGTCACAGCCCTAAGTTTTGTCTTGACGAGAAATTCTCTGGTTAACACAATGGGATGGAATGAACGTTCTGACCCCGACATGCGCACTGCGAACTTCAAATTTTCCTGTGACGTATACCGTGAAGGGGTCTATAGATCATGACATACTGATAGATCGATTACAAAACTATACAGGTGTTCAAGGGCAGGCTCTAAGATGGTTTAGATCCTACCTGTCCGATCGCTACCACTTTGTTTATTTAAACGGGGAGTCATCTCAATTATCACCAGTAAAGTATGGAGTACCACAAGGATCTGTCCTAGGTCCTCTGTTATTTTCATTATATATGCTGCCCCTTGGTAATATTATTAGAAAATACGGGATTAGTTTCCATTGTTATGCTGATGACACTCAACTATATATCTCAACAAAACCAGATGAAACTTCTAAACTATCTAAGCTAACAGAGTGTGTTAAAAATATAAAAGATTGGATGACCAGTAATTTTCTCCTATTAAATTCAGATAAGACCGAGATATTACTTATTGGACCTAAAAACAGTACACAGAATCTCTTGGATTACAATTTGCAACTAGATGGATGTAATGTTACTTCCTCTACAGTTAAAAATCTGGGTGTTATATTAGACAGCAACCTATATTTTGAAAATCATATTTCCAATGTTACAAAAACAGCATTCTTCCATCTTAGAAACATTGCCAAGCTATGGAACATGTTAAGTGTTTCTGATGCAGAAAAGTTAGTTCATGCATTCATGACCTCTAGACTGGACTATTGTAATGCACTGCTAGGTTGTTGTCCTGCATCTTCAATAAACAAGCTACAGATAGTACAAAATGCTGAGAGTCCTTACCAGGTCAAGAAAATATGACCATATTACTCCAATTTTACAGTCTCTGCACTGGCTACCTATTAAGTTTCGTATCAGTTACAAAATATTATTACTTGCCTATAAGGCCCTAAATGATTTAGCTCCTGCACCTAACTAATCTTCTATCACGCTACAATCCAACCCGCCTCCCTTAGGTCGCAAAACTCTGGACTCTTGGTAGTACCTAGGATAGCAAAGTCCACAAAAGGAGGTAGAACTTTTTCATATCTGGCTCCTAAACTCTGGAATAGCCTTCCTGAAAACGTTCGGGTTCAGACACACTCTCTCTGTTTAAATCTAGATTAAAGACGCATCTCTTTAGCCAAGCATTCATATAATGCATCTCACAATCTTGTACTGCCAGTCTATCTGAACAAATGCACATTATTATGCTTTAGCTTGGTTATACTGATAATTTCATCCAGGGTTATTCCTGGATGGAGCAGCTTGCTACGCTAATTGTCTTACTGTTTCTATGTTACTGCCAGGGATTAACATCCCGTGGTAGTTAGGAATTACACAAGCTTCAGTCTGGATCCTACCCTTAAACGATAGAGATGACCGAAGACCTGAGAAGAGACGATGACAACCCTCCGAGGACCTCCGAGATGAGCCCCAGAGACAGATCTCCAGTGAGGACCTCGTCACCTAGACATCCATCGGGAAAGACCCTGGAACCAGTGGACCACTTACACTCTGACTTTGCTGCAGTTGGAACAAACTACTGATTCGTCTGGCCGGAGGGAACTGGCCCCGACTGAGCCTGGTTTCTCCCAAGGTTTTTCTCCATTCTGTCACCGATGGAGTTTCGCCTTGCCGCTGTCGCCTCTGGCTTGCTCAGTTGGGGACACTTCATTTCCAGCACAATCATCGACTTGATTGCACAGATATTATTTAAACTGAACTAAGCTGGACAATGCCATTACTAAATTCAATAATGAAATGCATTCAGCAGATAATTGAGTGTTAAATCCTGTCATTTTACATTATTGACCAAATTTGCCTATTTTGATATTGTGCAGTGCTTTGTTACAATTTGTATTGTTAAAGGCGCTATATAAATAAAGGTGACTTGACTTGACACACACACACACTGACACTGACACACCCTCTCTCTCAAGCAAAAATGTAGCACCTCTGTTCAATCTTTCTGATTTTAATAAATCTTTGTAAAAGTACCTTATTTCAATACTTATTTAATGATTTTCTCAGGTTTTCAGTTGGAAAAGGGCAAACGACCATAATTCAAATGGGTATATCTTTAAAACTATTCAAGGTATGAATTTGACTAGGCTATCATTTTAAAGCTTATGGTCCTCTTTCCATTGATACCAAAATCTCAATTTTGAAATGTGGGTCACTGTGACTCATTTCGCTGGATCAGTTCACATATCAAGTCTGTTTTACCACAAGTATATTCTTCTTATAAATATATTTGTTTAGGCTAAATACGCTTGAACAATTAGGGGATCCATATCCCAAAATGGTCATACGTGACAGATCTCTAAATTGTCAGACTTCTGATTATACGCATGCTCAGATACTGTATATAAAAAGACTCACATTTCCACACTTACTAATAATAATTATAATTTGTTACATTTATATAGCACTTTTCTGGATACTCAAAGTGCTTTACATTGGGGATCCTTTTTCTATTTAGCGCCCAAACTCTGGAACAATCTACCTAACACTGTTCAGGAGGCAGACACACTCTGTCAGTTTAAATCTAGATTAAAGACCCATCTCTTTAACCTGGCGTACATATGAAACACTAATACACTACTAATACTCAAATCCGTTAAAGGATTGTTGGCTGCATTAATTAGGTCAACCGGAACCGGGAACACTTCCCATAAAACATGATGTACTTGTTACATCGTAAGAAGATTGACATCTACGCTAATATTAGTCTGTTTCTTTCTTATTCCGAGGTCACCGTAGCCACCCGATCCGGTCCTTATACAGCCCAGATGATCACTGCAGTCACCGGATACAGTCCGTATCCAGATCGGATGGAGGATCACATTTTGTGCACTATCGATTTTAAGAGTGTATGATTTATTGTTTGTGCAGATTATATTTTAAAGTTGTTAAGCCAAAACTATGAGTTTATAAGACCGGTTTATTCTTTCTACTGGCTTATACTTTAGGCATGTAGAACACGTCCATGTTTATGTGTAGGCTGCTCGATATTGGTCGGTCGTGACTCGTATTACATATCGGTGAATGAAACCGCGACCACAAACAGGATAACAGATTTGTCTACAGAAGGTTTGTGTTCTGAGCATGTATACCGTCATTACTGCTGTGCTGTTTGGAAATATCAACACTAGTTGATGTTTTATTTTTTGTTAATGTTGCCACTGTATTGAATAAATACCTGGGGTTATGTTTGTTTTCTTCTAAAAGAGATGAAAAATAATCAGATCTAGCAGTTTGTAATGCTTTTCTGTAGGAAAGGGTACTTTCCCGCCAAGCCATACGAAATACCTCTAGTTTTGTTTTCCTCCAGCTGCGCTCCATTTTCCAGGCTGCTCTCTTTAGGGTGTGAGTGTGCTCATTATACCACAGTGTTGGACTATTTTCCTTAATCTTCCTTGAGCGTAAAGGAGCAACCGTATCTAAAGTCCTAGGAAAGAGAGAATCCATAGTTTATGTTACATCATCAAGTTTGTCTGCGCTGTTGGATAAGCTGAGGAATTGAGATAAATTAGAAGATTACTTACACAGAGTCTATTATTTGTAAGAAGGAGTTGAATTTACAGCGTTTAGCTATATGGGAGATAAGACTAGATAGTATCACGGGCACTTAGACATCACCTTTCTCCAGAACTCTTGATACTGGGGAACCCAATAATATCAATGTGAGTGTGTTGGGCCATGTGACAGTATTAAATCTATAAGCATGATTTCACGGCACAATGAGTAGGTCCTGACACGTGTTTTCTAACCTCGATAGAGTTCAGAATGTCTACATGCTGATCCCATCGCCTCTTTTTTTTCACGATCAATGTGTGATATTAAAATCACCAACTATTAAGACTTTATCTGCAGCCAGCACTAACTGATATAAATCACCAAATTCTTTAATAAAGTCTGTGTGGAAAGCTGCCCTGGGGCAAATCTGCATACAGTAGTCAGTACAAACATCACACACAGGTGATTTATCAGTAATACATTTTTTCTCTAGATAATGTTATATGAAGCACCATTACTTCACAAAGGAGTTATACGTGAAAGCCTGTCTTCTGAGAAATACTGGAGAGTATTGCTATGAATTGCAGCATAAAATACTCCTCCCAAAATTAAAATAGCCTTCTGGCTCAAATAAATCATTCAAATAAAAGGTAAAAATAGTAATCTTGGGGGCAGACTCATTTGAAATAATGTATTCACCTGGTTTTTAGCTTGCAGGTTTCTGTCAAACAGAGTTAATATCTAGTTTTATGATCAAAGTGATCATATCATTTGCTAAAAGGCGCCTTTCAGAGAAAGGTACCTGATATTCAATAAGCCAAGCTTTTATCATTTGATTCTTCTATGTTATATATACATTTTTTATTTGTTGAATGCATCGTATTGTTGTTACCATCAGACTGGTTTGGACGTTTTTTGTATTTTCTAGTTCAGGGAAACAGACACATTGTAGTCTCTATAGTGTGACATTCTAGGTGAAAGGGGTGTCTATGTGCTGAGAGAATTAACCACTGATTTCTCGTGGACGGGAGGCGGCTTGCAGTATGCGGCTGCTTCTAGCCAGTCTGTGTCTGCTTCCTGACCTGGGGCCCCAGTTAGTCAAGTACGAACCTAAGACTATGTGCCATATTTCTAGAGAGAAGTGCACCACGTCTCCAGGAGGGATGAATACCATCCTCTTTCCACAGGTCAGGTCTGCCCCAAAAACTAGTCCAGTTGTCTATAAACCCATGTTATTCTGCGTACTTTGGACATCCAGCCGCTTGAGTGACAACAGTCTGCTATGAATCTCATCACCCCGGTAAGCAGGGAGCGGGCCAGAGCATATTACATATGTGAGATGTGTTGGGCCTAAAGCAGTTTGCTGAATAAATAAAATAAAACTATAAGATGAAAAACTTCAAAAAGGATCAATGAAAAAAGAAAATAAAAATAAAAATAAATTACAGCTAAATATAAATTTTAAAAGCTTGTAAAAATGACAATCACACTTAACAAAATTTAAAATGTAAACTAAATAAATAAATCATTCAAATAAAAAAGCTTATAAAATATGAATTAATTCTATAGTAAATAAATAATTCTAAAATAACATTGGTTATGTGATTTCTGCATTATTAGTGGAAACAGACATAACCGTGAGCAAGCGTTAAATTATTCTTTTCTATTTCATACAGTATATCACAGAGTATGGCGTGAAATTATAGATTTGCATAGAAATTAGGCCTTGTTTATCAAAATGTCCACAGAGTCCGCTTCTCATATTTCCATCTTACGACATGGCGTCTCGGATATCCGCAGACGTGGTGGATTAAAAAGAAGGAATCACATGACATACAAACCTCTTTCAGATGTAAAATCTATGAATCGCAAATTATCTTTGAATCATTACACGCTAACCAGCGTTGGGGTAATGCGTGACATGCTAACGCGAAATACTCCCTTAGAAGCGCCTGTCTCTAAAAAAAAACCCAATTCCGTGTTGAATTTTCAACCCATCTACACAAATATTAAACCCTCCTCTTGCCTCTGCTCTTTCAGCCCACTGACCAAAAAACATGACTGATGACATTCACTTGTGCTCCAGACACCTGGCAAAACTCCACCAGGATTCTACCAGCCACCTCTGTCAAAGTCACACTCTGAAGTCAAAAACAAGGTTGTGTCATCTGCATACGCAGCCGCTTTGGCCCATATCCCTCCCCCTCCAGGAAAGTGAATGCCACTAAGAAAAGGCTCCTCCCTCAAAGCCCCCTACAGAGGTTCTAAAGATAAAACATAGAGAAGGGGGTACCTCACTGAATACCTTCCTGTAGCAGCACCCAACCCATGCCCTGAACACTGGATCGTCCCACATACCAAAATGGCGCTTCCACTGCATGGCACGGCACGCCCGCTGCATCTGCTCGGCACGGGCATGTGTACGGCTCACTACTGGTCGGTTGCATTTCCACCGCAGTTTGCACCGGCCATAGAGTAGTGGGCGATCTACGCATTGTCCGTTATAATTGCGCCCGCCCACTGCCGTGATATCATCGTGAACGCCGCCTACAAACAAACCTCACAACAAAGAAAGGAGACTTAATAGTGTTCTTCATTCTCGGCATGTGGATGTTTCTTAACAGCAATGGAGAGGTTCTATGAGAATGCTTTGGGACGACCAGCAGCAGAGACTGTGGGTGACAGTGACACTGTTGTAGAGGAGGAGGAGAGCAGGGATGTTCGTGCAGGTGTGCTGTTATTTGATTAGTTAACTATTCATGCAGCGTTGTTCTGTAAGTGAATTATCAATAAACTTTTGAATATTTCAAAATGTACAATGTATCCCTTGTTTTCCACCATTTTTATTTATGTGATGGTTTTTATAATCATGCAATAATCATTTGTCTTTTTCAAGAGGTTAATTAATACAATGATACATATTTAATAGTCTGGAGGAGGTACACTTATTCGATCAGATTGTTTTAATTGAAGCAAAACACAGATACAGAGGTAAAAATATAAACAGATACAGAGGTAAAACATATAAACCGCCAATTAAAATATAACGGGAAGTTCAACATAGTAACGTTATACATAAGGAACGTTATACATAAGGCTTTTTCCTTCAAGCGCCGCCCATCAAGCTCTCACTGGATCCGCCTCGGCTATCAGCGAGGAACGCGTCTGTACTTCCTCAACAGACAACGACACTGCTATTTTGTGGTTGATGCAAAATGTGCTTGTTTAAACAGAAGTTCGTCCGATCCTCGCTGGCTGTGCTGATTTAAATCTAGCGGGTATGACTGTAGAGGAGGGTCTCGTCGCAAGTTCAGTGACGTAGTAATGGCGATTTCTCAGGCCAATCGGTGATCAGCAGAGGTTTACCGCGTCACGTTTTGGTACCGCCAGGGTTTGCTGCTTTGGTAACGCAGTACGGTTCGCATGGAACCTCGACCCAAGTGGTACTAAAAAGTATCCAGGTACCAGGTACCCGGTACCCAGTGGAAAACCCCAAAGTGAACCGTACCCGTACTGCATTTTAGGTCAGTACCATGCAGTGGAAAAGCACCAAAAGTTGCCTCCAGAAAGGTATGGCTGACCCTGTCAAAGGCCTTCTCCTGATCTAAACTCAAGATGGCTAATGGAAGCTGCCTTTGCTCTGCCCAGCTGATTATATCTCTAACTAGAGCCAATTTCAAAGATACTGAGCTGCCAGGCACCCCACACGTCTGGTCTGACTGACAAGGCTTTTGACAACATTTTGTAATCCGTGGTCAACAAAGTAATAGGCCTCCAATTCCCCTAACTCTTCCTTTGAACCTTTCTTATACAGCAACGTTACCAACCCTGTTCTCATCGCCTCTACCAACCTCCCTTCTAAAGCATTCCTGGTAAACTCCCACCAGTTCCCTTCCTACCCACGGAAAAACCACCTCATAGAAGGTTGCTGGAAGGCCATCACATCCTGGAGCCGTGCCTTTTTCAAAGAAGCCACTGCAGAACTAACTTTTTGCAAGGTCAAGGGCCCTTCTAGTGCTCTCCTTTCCTCATCCTCTAAATCCCCTTCCATACCCTCCAAGAACTTCCCATTTGCTGTAACTGAAGGAGTTCCATCAGTGAATAACTCTCTATAAAACCCTTCAGCCACTTCCAGCATCCCCTTCACCGATGTCTGCACCCCCCTTCACCCTTCAAACCCTCTATATAGCTTTTCCGTTGCCTACCCCGCACTGTTGCAAATAAATAGTTGGTTGGCTTTTCATCATAGAGCCGCTTCCGGACGCTTGAGCCTTGCAAAAATGACTTGGCTTCCTCCCAGTAATGATCCCTTATTGCATCCTACAGATACCTAGCCCTAGACCATCCCTCAGCTGTCCCCAAGGCACCACCTGCCCATTGAGCCTGAAGCTCCTCAGACCATTTACCAAATTTTTCCCGCTTACTTCATGCTTTCTCCTGCCCCACCACGGCAGAAAACCACTACTCTCTTCTTAAATCCCTCCCACCACTCCCCTTGTGACTGAAACAAACCTTGCAGATTTTTCCAACCGGCTACCAAATTAAAGAGCGCAATACAAGAAACATTGTCCTTCAGAAAGGAAGCATTGAACCTCCACACCCCCTTCCTCCGCCTCTCACCTCCCACCTCCACCCATACCCCCACCAGACAGTGGTCTGAATACCACATAGGAACCTGAGTATAATTAAATACCTTCACATATGAAGGCAAAAAAATATAGTCCAAATGCGCCGCCTCCTGCCTACTGTGTCGCCAAGTGAAAGTGGGCACCTTCCCTCCCGCCCCCTGAAAGGAATCACAGAGCAAGAATCCTGTCACTAGTTGAGCCAGCGCACTACCAGAAGCATTGTCTAAAGACACATAAAAAATCCCCTCCCAACACTAGCAGTCTATTTGTGTACAAAATTGCATTCAAACTATCCAAAAACCCCTCTCTATCACCCAATTTACTTGGGCGTAAACATTTACAAAGCAAAAGCTATCCCCTCCACCTCACATCCACAACCACTTCCCTCCTGGGATACAAGGTTCAAGGTTATTTTATTCATCACATACTCAATTATACAGGATATAATCAGTAGTGAAATGTAAATCAGGACAGGTCTGCTCAATGGACAGTGCAAAAAATGAAACATAACACAAGAGAATATATATAAATATAGGTAAATATAAAATAAAAAAATAATAAGAAAAATAAGGAGTAAAATGTGCAATAAAATAGAGATGTGCTATACAGTATGTGGACCAGAGGTGGAAAGAGTACAAAAATATTCTACTCAAGTAAAAGTACCATTACATTACTGAAATTTTACTTAAGTACAAGTAAAAGTACCAGTCTAAAAATATACTCAAGTAAAAGTAAAAAGTAGCTCATTTAAAATTTACTCAGAGTAAAAATTACTTAGTTACATTTTAACAATGGGATGGAGGAAAAAATGGGAAAGACCAAATGTGTCAAACTTAGTTCCTGGAGGCTAGCCAGAAGACTGAAGACTAGCCCCCTACAGAGGTTCTAAAGATAAAACATAGAGAAGGGGGTACCTACTGAATACCTTCCTGTAGAGCAATCTAACCCATGCCCTGAACACTGGATCAAACCCCATACGCCTCAAATGGCGCTTTTCCACTGCATGGTACGGTACGGTTCGGCACGGCTCGGTACGGTACGGTACGGCTCACCGGTCGGTTGCATTTCCACCGCAGTTTAGTACCGCTATAGAGTGGGCGGATTATTCACGTCGTTATAATTGCGCCGCCTCTACTGCCGTGACATCATCGTAAACGCGCCACAAACAAACTCACAACAAAGAAAGGAGACGGAATAGTGTTCTTCATTCTCGGCATGTGGATGTTTTTAACAGCAATGGAGAGGTCTATGAGAATGCTTGGGATTTACCCCAGCAGCAGAGACTGTGGTGACAGTGACACGGGTTGTAGAGGAGGAGAGCAGGGATGTTCGTGGTGTGCTGCGTTACTTGATTAGTTAACTATTCATGCAGCGTGTTCTGTAAAGTGAATTATCAATAAACTTTTGAATATTTCAAAATGTACAATGTATCCCTTGTTTTTTTATTTATGTGATGGTTTTATAATCGGGGCATTAATCATTTGTCTTTTTCAAGAGGTTAATTACGTGATACAATGATACATATTTAATATAGTCTGAGGTACACTTATTCGATCAGATTGTTTTTTAATTGAAGCAAAACACAGATACAGAGGTAAAATATAAACAGAAAACATACTCTGTAACGTTAAATAGCAAGTTCAAAAGTAACGTTATACATAAGGCTTTTTCCTTCGCGTCGCGCCATCAAGCTCTCACTGGATCCGCTCCTCGGCTATCAACGAGAGGAACGCGTCTGTACTTCCTCAACAGACAACGACACTGCTATTTTGTGGTTGATGCAAAAATGTGCGTTTGTTTAAACAGAAGTTGCGTCCGATCCTTCGCTGGCTGTGCTGATTTAAATCTAGCGGGTATGACTGTAGAGGAGGGTCTCGTGTCGCAAGTTCAGTGACGCAGTAATGACGATTTTCTCAGGCCAATCAGTGATCAGCAGAGTTTACATCGTCACGTTTTGGTAACGATGCACGGTTCGCATGGAACCTCGACCGAAGTGGTACTAAAAAGTATCAGGTACCAGGTACAGTACCCAGTGGAAAACCCCCCAAAAGTGAACCGTACCGTACCGTACCGTGCCGTACCATGCAGTGGAAAAGCGCCAAAAGTTGCCTCCAGAAAGGTATGGCTGACCCTGTCAAAGGCCTTCTCCTGATCTAAACTCAAGATGGCTAATGGAAGCTGCCTTTGCTCTGCCCAGCTGATTATATCTCTAACTAGAGCCAATTTCAAAGATACTGAGCTGCCAGGCACCCCACACGTCTGGTCTGACTGGACAAAGCTTTTGACAACATTTTGTAATCCGTGGTCAACAAAGTAATAGGCCTCCAATTCCCTAACTCTTCCTTTGAACCTTTCTTATACAGCAACGTTACCAACCCTGTTCTCATCGCCTCTACCAACTACCTCCTTCTAAAGCATTCCTGGTAAACTCCCACCAGTTCCCTTCCTACCCACGGAAAAAACACCTCATAGAAGGTTGCTGGAAGGCCATCACATCCTGGAGCCGTGCCTTTTTCAAAGAAGCCACTGCAGAACTAACTTTTTGCAAGGTCAAGGGCCCTTCTAGTGCTCTCCTTTCCTCATCCTCTAAATCCCCTTCCATACCCTCCAAGAACTTCCCATTTGCTGTAACTGAAGGAGTTCCATCAGTGAATAACTCTCTATAAAACCCTTCAGCCACTTCCAGCATCCCCTTCACCGATGTCTGCACCCCCCTTCACCCTTCAAACCCTCTATATAGCTTTTCCGTTGCCTACCCCACACTGTTGCAAATAAATAGTTGGTTGGCTTTTCATCATAGAGCCGCTTCCGGACGCTTGAGCCTTGCAAAAATGACTTGGCTTCCTCCCAGTAATGATCCCTTATTGCATCCTACAGATACCTAGCCCTAGACCATCCCTCAGCTGTCCCCAAGGCACCACCTGCCCATTGAGCCTGAAGCTCCTCAGACCATTTACCAAATTTTTCCCGCTTACTTCATGCTTTCTCCCTGCCCCAATTACGGCAGAAAACCACTACTCTCTTCTTAAATCCCTCCCACCACTCCCCTTGTGACTGAAACAAACCTTGCAGATTTTTCCAACCGGCTACCAAATTAAAGAGCGCAATACAAGAAACATTGTCCTTCAGAAAGGAAGCATTGAACCTCCACACCCTCCGCCTCTCACCTCCACCTCCACCCATACCCCCACCAGACAGTGGTCTGAATACCACATAGGAACCTGAGTATAATTAAATACCTTCACATATGAAGGCAAAAATATAGTCCAAATGCGCCGCCTCCTGCCTACTGTGTCGCCAAGTGAAAGTGGGCACCTTCCCTCCCGCCCCCTGAAAGGAATCACAGAGCAAGAATCCTGTCACTAGTTGAGCACTAGTTGAGCCAGCGCACTACCAGAAGCATTGTCTAAAGACACATAAAAATCCCTCCCAACACTAGCAGTCTATTTGTGTACAAAATTGCATTCAAACTATCCAAAAACCCCTCTCTATCACCCAATTTACTTGGGGCGTAAACATTTACAAAGCAAAAGCTATCCCCCTCCACCTCACATCCACAACCACTTCCCTCCCTGGGATACAAGGTTCAAGGTTATTTTATTCATCACATACTCAATTATACAGGATATAATCAGTAGTGAAATGTAAATCAGGACAGGTCTGCTCAATGGACAGTGCAAAAAAATGAAACATAACACAAGAGAATATATATAAATATAGGTAAATATAAAATAAAAAATAATAAGAAAAAATAAGGAGTAAAATGTGCAATAAAATAGAATGTGCTATACAGTATGTGGACCAGAGGTGGAAAGAGTACAAAAATATTCTACTCAAGTAAAAGTACCATTACATTACTGAAATTTTACTTAAGTACAAGTAAAAGTACCAGTCTAAAAATATACTCAAGTAAAAGTAAAAAGTAGCTCATTTAAAATTTACTCAGAGTAAAAATTACTTAGTTACATTTTAACAATGGGATGGAGGAAAAATGGGAAAGACCAAATGTGTCAAACTTAGTTCCTGGAGGGCCACAGCCCTACACAGTGTAGATATTACCTAATTAAACACATCTGATACAGCTAAACTAATCATTTAGGCTTATTTGAAAACTACATGGTGTGTGTGTGTTAGAGCAGGGTTGAACTAAACTCTTTAGGGCTGTGGCCCTCCAGTAACACCCTCCAGAGTTTGACAGACCTGGGATATGGGCCTATAAATCTCAAACTAGGTGTTTTTAATTAAAGGAATCAGTTATTTAGAATAATAACACATTTAGGCTGTTACCAGGAAATTAAATCAGTATCAACAAAATTAATCTTTGCAATGCAGAGGAAACGCAGAAGCTTCATCTGAAGTGGCATAGATGTATTACACACTGACATGAATGCATTTAGCCTGCAGTTACAAATGCTGAAATAATGTTTTGATAAATAAGACATAAAATGTGACCCTGAACCACAAAACCATAAGGGTCCATTTTCCTAAATTGCGATTTATACATCATCTGAAAGCTGAATAAATAATATTTCCATTGATGTATGGTTTGTTATGATCGGACAATATTTTAAAATCTGGAATCTGAGGGAGCAAAAAATCCAAATATTGAGAAAATCTCCTTTAAAGTTGTTCAAATTAAGCTCTTAGTTTTGATATATTTACAGTAGGTATAAATTTACAAAATATATTAATGGAACATGATCTTTGCTTAATATGCTAATGATTTTTGGCATAAAAGAAAAATGTATAATTTTGACCCATACAATGTATTGTTGGCTATTGCTACAAATATACTCCAGCGACTTAAGACTGGTTTTGTGCTCCACGCCAGGGTCACAAATGTTAAATAGTCATTTGAAATACAAAAATAAAAAGATACTTTAAATGTTAAATTAGAACCACCAGTAGGTGTCAGCAAGTCACTCATAAGTGAGTCATTGCGATTGAACAGAATCATTTAAACGGTTAATTCAAGGAATGAAACAGCGTCATTGCTCAGAGTCAGAGACGCAAAACTGTGCTATGGTGGCTGTGTTTGGTATTATTTTTGTTGTCGAAATAGAGCAAAAACAGGCAATATGGTGTATAAAACGCAAGTCTCTTAATTAACTTCTTGTTTTTTGAACTGTTGTAAAAAGCAAAACTACAGGCCTATGTAATCATGGTGCTTTTTTTGAGAAAAACGGCATTCTTCATGTGATGTTGACTTACTATATTAAATTATATAAATATATACATTTTCTGCTTCTATATCTTCAATTTTGTGATCATTCTAAACGCATTTTAACAGACTGAATCACGCAGTGAAAGAAAGCCGTCCAGATGCACGCGGATTAGTCTAATCTAACGTTACTAGATTTCACGGCACACTGTTTAGAGTGATTTGTTTGGTTTTTGGCAAATGTCAAATCGCACATCGTTAAAACAACAATTACTATATTATCTCAGATGATATTGCACACCCTGCACCACTGTCTTTTTGGCTCACTTGTGCAAAACCTTTTGCTAAACCGTCAAAGCTTCATTTTAACCACCAATGCAACGATGCAAGTATTTACCTTATCTCTAACGTTAGATGCTTGCGAAGGGCGATGTCGAGATGTTATAAGCTGCTAGTTCGGTCTCCCGAGGCAAACACAGCTTACACTGCATAATAGAGCATGAATATATGGCCAGGGATTCACTTCATTTCCTTCGAGTTCAGCAGATTACGACGGGGTTTGGTTTTCAGCTGGGTCTGCAGCATAACGCCTGTCTTGTTCGTCTGCATCTTTCTTGTGATTTTAGCGCCAGTTTCTTCTTCTGCCCATTATTTGCTGCAGTTGTTTCCACGGAGCGATTTTTTTTTACTCAGTAACGAATGTGTTTTAAAATGTAGCGAAGTACAATACTTCACACAAAATATACTTAAGTAAAAGTAAAATTACAGATTAAAAAAATTACTTAAAAAAGTACAAGTACACAAAAAAGCTACTCAATTACAGTAACGCGAGTAAATGTAATTCGTTACTTTCCACCTCTGCTGTGGACTTAATAAATAATAATATAAACAGGGATGTGCAAGAAGAATGTGCAAACAGGGTATCGAGTATGTACACATAGCAGCAATGCGGATGATGGAGAGTAATGAATGTTTTACAGTTTATTAAATTGAGTCCTGTAAATGTTATTTGACTGAGTTTGAGTTTAGGAGCCTGATGGCCTGAGGGAAGAAGCTCCTCCTCAGTCTCTCAGTTTAAGCCATCATGCTCCTGAAGAGCTTACCATGATGGCAGTAAAATGAAAAGATGGTTACCGGGGTGATTTGAGTCCTTGGTTATTTTAGCAGCTCTGCTTTTGCAGCGTTTGAGGTAGATGTCCTGCAGAGAGGGGAGAGCAGACCCTGAGATGCGCTCAGCTAAGCGCACGACTCTCTGCAGAGCTTTGCAGTCCTGATTTGAGGCATTTCCATGCCACACTGAGATGCACTGAGTCAGTAAACATTCTATTGCCCCTGAATAGAAGGTTTTCAGGATAGCTGGTGAGACCCTCAATATCCTCAGCTGTCGCAGATGGTACAGTCTTTGCCTGACTTTCTTGACCTGTGTTTGAATGTGTGCAGTCCATGTCAGGTCCTCAGAGATGTTTACACTGAGGTACTTAAAGCTGCTCACCCTCTCCACAGGTGTCTCACTGATCATAAGAGGAGTGTAGGGCCGCTGCTGTCTCTTCCTGAAGTCTACAATCAGCTCTTTAGTTTTGCTCACGTTCAGAGAGAGACAGTTGTACTGGCACCATGATGTAAGTCTCTCTACCTCATCCAAGTATGCGGTCTCATCATTGTTGGAAATGAGGCCCAGAACCACAGTATCATCAGCAAATTTAACAATAGAAGTGGAGCTGTGAGAGGACACACAATCGTTGCTGTCAATGTGTGAGAGGGACGAATGCAGGACCTGAGAGATGTCATCATCAGTAGACCTATTTGGGCGGTAGGCAAACTGAAGAGGGTCCAAAGTAGCAGGGATGGAGGAGCAAATGTGGAGCAAAAATCTTCATGACTGTTGATGTGAGGGCAACTGGACGATAGTCATTCAGGCAAGAGGGTTTACTGTTCTTAGGCACAGGGATGATGACATATTTTTTAAAGGGGGTGGGAACCACAGAAGTAGCAAAGAAATCATTGAAGATGGATGTAAACAAACCAGCAAGCTGATCAGCGCAGGACCTCAGGACACAGCTAGGAATCCCATCAGGTCCGGCTGCTTTCCTGACGTTCACTCTCTTTAGTTCCCTCCGAACCTTGTCCTCCGATACGGTGATAACTTTTTACTGCACGTCGGAGAGCATAGCACGATGCTTTGTACTCGCTCATGTTTCCCGATAGAAGACCGGTGTTGTATGCGGTAGTGCGATGGTTAACCGCATCATGGATTGATCTGTCCACCCACGGTTTCTGATTTGAGAATGTCATTTTTGTTACCGTTTCAGTGGCTTGCTCGGTTAGCGTGTTGACAAAGCTTAATGCCACATCCGTGAACTCGCATCCGGAGCATGTCCCAGTCGACGTCATCAAGAGCCACCTGTAGCATATCTTCAGAGTGGGAGGACCAGCGCGTCACTTCTCTCTCCACCGGGGGTTGCTGAGCGAGCCTTTGTTTATATTCCGGTGTGAGGAAAATGAAGGCATGGTCCGATTTGCCAAAAGCCGGCAGTGAATGGGCTTTGTAGGCATTTTTAAACGGAGTGTAGCAATGATCCAGTGTATTCGGTACTCTAGTTGGACAGGATACATGTTGATGAAAGTTCGGCATGACCTTCCTGAGGTTGGCTTTGTTAAAGTCCCCTGCGATGATGGAGGCAGCGTCAGGGTGCTTGTCGATGTATCCACTGAGCACATCGTGGAGTTTGGACAAAGCCAAGCTAGTGTCTGCCTGTGGTGGAATGTAAACAGCAGTAGCCATAATCGATGAAAACTCCCAGGGCAGATAGAATGGGCGGCAGATAATGGAGAGATGTTCCAGATGAGGCGAGCAGGAACGCGACAGAATGAAGATATTCCTGGGGTCACACCATTTCTTGTTAATCATGAAACACACTCCACATCCTTTGGTTTTACCGGCCTCGGCTGTCCATCCGTAAAACAGAAAAGTTATCAGACGGCGTTACAGCGGTGTCCGGGACCGAGGGCGTGAGCCATGTTTCAGTCAAACAAAGGATGTTACAGTCCCTTATGTCCCGTTGGAAACTTATCCTGACTCTAAGATCGTCCATCTTATTCTCCAAGGATTGGACATTAGCTAGCAGAATACTCGGTAGAGGAGGACTGTGAGCCCTTTCCCTCAGTCTGTGGCGGATTCCAGCGCGTTTCCCGCGGTGTTTCTTTCACCTCCTGGGGTTATTCAGGTGGCCTTTGTTCTCCTCGGTGTACCGAAGTGGATAAAGTGTCCTGAAGCAGGTTAGTGTAGCAGTGTCCAATGTCCAAAAGTGTTCTTTTGTCATAAATAAATATTGCAGACGTTATACATGTAAAAAGAGAAAGTAAAAATACTTAAAAAAGTAAATAAAAGCACAATTTGAGCGGAGCTATCCGAACGTCCACTGAACACAGCAGCGCCATTTTGTATACAGCCACAAAGAGTCGAATTAAAGTTAAATGAAAAAATAATTACCGGCTCTAAATGAAAACAAAACAAAAAACACGCTCACAACCAGTTTGGAGAAAGTTACTTTTAAAAGTAATGCATTACAATATTGCGTTCCTCCATAAAAAAGTTACTAATTACTTTACTTAGTTACTTTTTATGGAAAGTAATGCGTTAAGTTACTTTTGCGTTACTTTTTAAATATGAGCAGGGCTTGATTGTTTGTTTTTAATACAAGAAGTTCTATTTATAGCAAATGTAAAAGCCCTTTCACACCAAAAAGTGTAATGAATAAACTTCAGGCTGAAGGAAAAGTAAATTCACGTCTGTACAGTAGAACGCAGAAAAAGAAGGTTCAACACTCTTCAGCAATAAAAAAAACAACAATGAAGCACAATTATTAGTTTATCTAAAGTAATGTTTGCTTATTAGTATGGTTGAACTGGATCATCAAAGGTCAGCAGCAAACACATTGGTTAATAAAATGAGATTAGATATATTTGTGTTGTTTAACATATTTAATTATTGCAGGTTTGCGTCATATTCTGAGTTTGCATTTCACTGTTTTAATTCATTTTGATGAATACTGAATCTGTTTTTTGCGAGTGGGATGAATTAATGCACATTCACATTTAGTCTAGATTAAAACTATAGTAAGATCATGTTCACACAGCGCACTGTCAGTATATAAATGGAATTTATATGGCGTTACTTTTTTGAAAAAAAAGATATGTTCTAGTAAATTAAAAAGTAATGCGTTACTTTACTAGTTTCTTGAAAAAAGTAATATTATTGCATAACTCGCGTTACTTGTAGTGCGGTACCCCCAACACTGCTCACAACCAGAGCTGGGTAGATTATTTACAAATTGTAATCCGTTGCTGATTCCAGATTACATGACAAAATTCTAGTCATTAAGGCAATCCGTTGCATTACATATTTTTGGTAATATAATCAGATTACTTTTAGAATACTTTTGAATTACTATTGACCTTACTCGTTTATCTCATTGGTTTGAACAGGATTATCTTGTACCATAATGATGTAAAAATACAAAGAATGTGAAAATATCTTAATTTCATTGTAATTAAAAACATGAAGTGCATTAAATATATATTACATCAAGGTTTCCCAAACTGGGGATTGTAAAGGAACTACAGGGGGTTTATGAGTTTAATGAAAGGCAAGCATGTAATTAAATCATACAAATTTAAAATTTGAATAAATAACTTTAAAATAACAATTAAAATAGTTAACTTACAAAAAAATAAGAAATATTTAATTTACCTGCATGCCATATGGCCATTAACAAATGTCAGAGAACCACAAACGTGCAGGTGTGATACTAATTATTACAATATTTATTTTAAAATCTCAGGGATTCTTAAAGGTGTGATTGATTATGATTTCACTCTTTTAGTTTTAGTTAGGGTGTAATGTTGCTGTTTGAGCATAAACAACATCTGCAAAGTTATGATGCTTTAAGTTCAATGCAAAGGAAGATGTTATTTTTTACAGAATTGCTGATTGACCACCCCTTTAAAGTAAATATATCAGGTGAAAGAGGTTTAGATGATAAAAAGTTAGAGACCGTCTACAAATAATGAGAATTTGTGCATTTTAATGAGTTTGAAAAACAAAAGCCTTTTAATAATACATGGTTAAATAACCCACTGAGTGATAATTCAAATAAAAATGAATGTGTTCAGTTCATTAGTAGCCTAGTTGATGCAATGTTGAAACACTTCTTAAACCTGAAATTATTTTTGTAAATCCTGTCGTCACCCGATTAATGACTAGCCTATGTGTGAATGTCCACAAAACTGGACTTTTTGAGTGTATATAAGCAGTAGAATTAATTATCCAAATTCAGGAGAACGTGGCGAGGAAAGACCAGTTACACAAGATGAAGTACAAACTGATTAAAGCTCAAAAACAGATATACAAGGAGCTCACATTCTCCTGTCAGACAAACAGGAGAAGAGAAAGAATAAGTCTAACAACATATCTGATGATCACATGCTTGACACATCTAATTTGGCAAACTCAAGCTATAACCAACAGCACCCAGATTTCCCCAGAATTTACTTTTCAATCCTCGGGTGAATCTAGCAGTGGCTTTGACTTAATTCAAAAAGATAAAATAATATACAAAATATACAAAATAAAACCACATAAAATAAATGTAAAAAGTTGAGAAAATATACATATAAAATAATAAAACGTAATAATAATACATTCTGAACCAAAAACATAAAAATAAATCACCAGCATGTCTACTATAATGAAGTATGTGCAGTATTGGAGTCTCAGCTGCAGCAGGAGTCTTTCTGTGTTGAGTTTGTATGTTCTCTCCATGTTGATGTTAGTTTCCTCTGGGTTTCTCCCACAGTAAAGAGACATAGGACAAGTGAACTGGAGACTGTAGTGAGTGTGAATATGAATGTGTGTGATGGACTGGCCATCTGTCCAGGGGCTTGTCCTGCCAATGACACAGGATAGGCTCCAGCCTCGTGACCCTACATAGGACAAGCACTAGGGACATTTATAAAACAAATGGATGGATGGATGTTCAGTACTGTGAGAATTCTAGTCCTCCCTCTCTCTGTCACTCTTTTTCCCCACCAATGTGTTTTCCTTGATCCATGTTTCCAAACAAAATTAATTCTGAAGCCATCCATTTATCCAAAGATAACCAAAAAAGAAAGAAAGAAAGAAGAAGAGGAAGAATAATAAGAAGAAAAGACAAAAATAGGACATATGGCTTGCCTTTCAGCTGAAATTGCATTCAGTTGTGTTTGGAATAATAATTATTAAATTTCATAATAAATATTCTGCTAAGATTTTATATTTAAATATAATTCCTGCAGTAATGGTCATAGTTTGCCATTGTTCTGATGTTAATGTGCTTTTATCAGCTTTGAAAGCAGTTAGTTAGCATTGGAAAAATGCGGAAAATAATAATAAACTTCTATGCGACATATACATTAAACATAGACGTTATGCCCTTGGCCAAAGGTCATAATAACTGTTAATAATAGCTTCTTAGGCTGAGCTATAGGTAACGCACGATCTAGGCAAATATTTAGATTTGAAAATTACACAACATAAGACAAGGATTCTTTATAAATGAAATAAAAGTTTATTTGCTAACTGTTATTCTGCAATACATGAACCAAACCTATCGAGACACACACACACACACACTCACACTTATGGTGGCTCTGCTGAGTTCACTCGCCTGTGAATTAGCTCCGCTCAGAATTGTGCTTTTATGGGTTTTTTTTACCCATTTTTACTTCTCTTTTTATACGTGTAACTTCTGCAATGATTATGTATGACAAAAGAACACTTTTGGACATTGGACAGCGCTACACTTACCTGATTCAGGACACTTTATCCACGGACCCAGCGTGGCCATTGGAGATACTTCGGAACACCGAGTTGAACAATGACCACCTGAATAATCCAAGGAGACGAAGGAAACATTGCAGGAGACGTGCTGGAATTCATAACAGACTGAGGAAAAGGGCTCACAGTCCTCCTCTACCGAGTATTCTGCTCGCTAATGTCCAATCCTTGGAGAATAAGATGGACGATCTTAGAGCCAGGATACGTTTCCAACGGGACATTAGGGACTGTAACATCCTTTGTTTGACCGAAATATGGCTCACGCCGACGGTCCCGGACACCGCTGTAATGCTGTCTGATAACTTTTCTGTTTTATGGATGGACTGAACAGCCAAGGCCGGAAAAACCAAAGGTGGTGGGGTGTGTTTCATGATTAACAAGAAATGGTGTGACCCCAGAAATATCTCCATTCTGTCGTGTTCCTGCTCGCCTCATCTAGAACATCTCTCCATTATCTGCCGCCCATTCTATCTGCCCCGGGAATTTTCATCAATCGTCGTTACTGCTGTCTACATTCCACCACAGGCAGATACTAGCTTGGCTTTGTCCAATCTCCACGATGTGCTCAGCGGATATATCAACAAACATCCTGACGCTGCCTTCATCATCGCCGGGGACTTTAACAAAGCCAACCTCAAGAAGGTCATGCCGAAC
Organism: Gymnocypris eckloni scoliostomus; assembly: GCA_027564155.1. NCBI lineage: Eukaryota > Metazoa > Chordata > Actinopteri > Cypriniformes > Cyprinidae > Gymnocypris > Gymnocypris eckloni. Next base: position 26,328,799 of record CM050427.1, on the reverse strand, counting down.
TTTCATCAGCATATATTCTGTCCAACCAGAGGACTGAATACACTCGATCATTGCTACACTCCGCTCAAAAATGCCTACAAAGCCCACTCACTGCCGGCTTTTGGGAAATCGGACCATGCCGACATTTTCCTCACACCGGTCCTCCCACTCTGAAGCTACGCTACAGGCGGCTCTTGATGACGTCGACTGGGACATGTTCTGGGCGTGTTCATCTGACGTCAGCGAATTCATGGAGGTAGCATTGAGCTTTGTCAACACGCTAACCGAACAGGCTATTGAAACAGTAAAAACAAGGATATTCTCAAATCAGAAACCGTGGGTGGACAGAACAATCCGTGATGCGGTTAACCATCGTACAGCCGCATACAACGCCGGTATTTTGTCAGGAAACATGAGTGAGTACAAGGTATCGTGCTACACTTTCCGACAGGCAGTTAGAGCCGCTAAACGCCGGTACAGGAAGAGAATTGAGTCACATTTCCAGCTCAATGACTCTCGACGCATGTGGCAGGGACTGAAGACCATCTGTTCCTCTGGAAACAACTCTTCCGCAGAGGTGAGAGCAGATCCGTTGCTGGCCGAAGAGCTAAACACCTTCTACGGCCGCTTTGAATGCAATGGCGGCGCGACTCTGCCGATCAGCACGTCAGGAAGCAGCAGACAGAGCAGCGATCATGTATTCACCCTGTCAGAGGCGAGGTTCGGAGGAACTAAGGAGAGTGAGCGTCAGGAAAGCAGCAGGACCTGATGGGATTACTGGCGCGTTCTGAGGTCCTGTGCTGATCAGCTTGCTGGTTTGTTTACATCCATATTTAATGAGTCCTCGCTACCTCTGTTGTTCCCACCTCCTTTAAAAATCTGTCATAATCCTGTGCCTAAGAACAGTAAACCCTCTTGCCTGAATGACTATCGTCCAGTTGCCCTCACATCAACAGTCATGAAGGTTTTGAGACTTCTAAAGAAACACATTTGCTCCTCCATTCCTGTTACTTTGTATCGGCCAAATAGGTCTACTCATGATGCCATCTCCCAGGTCCTGCACTCATCCCTCACACACATTGACAGCACAAATGGCAACTATGTAAGGCTGCTTTTCATCGACTATTCCTCCGCTTTTAATACTATAGTCCCCACCAAGCTGGCTGTTAAACTCTCAGACCTCGGCATAACCTCTTCACTTTGTGACTGGATTCAAGATTTCCTCACCGCCAGACCACAAGTGGTGAAAGTCGGCCAGTTCACCTCCAACTCCATCACCCTGAACGTAGGCGCCCCACAGGGCTGTGTCCTGAGCCCCCTGCTCTACTCTCTATACACCCACGACTGCGTGTCCTCTCAAAGCTCCACTTCTATCAATACATTTGCTGATGATACTGTGGTTCTGGGCCTCATTAACAACGATTAAAAATTCAAGTATGAGGCCGCATACTTGGATGAGGTGGAGACTCACATCATGGTGCCAGGACAACTGTCTCTCTCTGAACGTGAGCAAAACTAAAGAGCTGATCGTGGAATTCAGGAAGAGACAGCAGCGGCCCTACACCCCTCTTATGATCAGTGGGAACCCTGTGGAGAGGGTGAGTAGCTTCAAGTACCTCGGTGTAAACATCTCTGAGGACCTGACATGGACTACACACATTCAGACTCAGGTTAAGAAAGCCAGGCAAAGACTGTACCATCTGCGACAGCTGAGGAAATTCAGGGTCTCACCAACAATCCTGAAAACTTTCTACTCTGGGGCCATAGAAAGTGTATTGACTCAGTGCATCTCAGTGTGGTATGGTAATTCCTCAAACCAGGACTGCAAAGCTATGCAGAGAGTCGTGCGCTTAGCTGAGCGCATCTCAGGGTCTGCTCTCCCCTCTCTGCAGGACATCTACCTCAAATGCTGCAAAAGCAGGGCTGCTAAAATCCTCATAGTCTCAACTCACCCCTGTAACCATCTTTTCTGTTTACTGCCACCTGGCAAGCGCTTCAGGAGCATGATGGCAAAAACTGAGAGACTGAGGACAACCTTCCCTCAGGCCATCAGGCTCCTTAACACAAACCCAGTTTCATAAACACTTACAAGAATCATTATTAACTGTAAAACATTCATATTCTCATCATCCGTATTGCTGCTATGTGCACATACCCGGTACAACCCGTTTGCACATCCCTCTTGTTCATATTACTATTTATTAAGTCCCAATAAACTTTATTTGCACATCTTATTTGTTTTTCACTTTTTATTCTATTGCACATTTTACTCTTGATTTTTCTTTTTTTACCTATATATATGCTCTTGTGTTGTGTTACTTTTATATAATTTGTATTCTTTTGCACTGTCCACAGAGCGGACCTGATTTGATTTACATTTCACTTCTGATTATACCCTGTATAATTTATTATGTGACGAATAAAGAAACCTTGAACCTTGAACACGGTTCAAGAAATGAGTTATTGAAATGAGTTAGTCACTCATTTTCTAGTTCGTTAAATTCAACCTGAGAAAACTCATAAGGCAGAGAACACCCCTATCTTTATTTTAAAGATTAATTTTAAAGATTAATTCGACCAGTTCAGAAAAAAAAAATTGTTTTACGTTCAAGTTGACAGCTGACAGCGGCTGGTTTTCTCGATGGCTTGCGGGAGGGAATCCCGGGCTTCAGATTGACTGCTGCGCAATCACTGGGAGAGCCCTCCGGTGATTGGTTGGTTTCCTTGTAACGTGAGGACGCACTTGAAATTCTTAGAGTTTATTTGCGGAACTTCAGGCTTTGAAGCAGGAGCGTAGATCACGCAGTTTATAAATGTGTACATTTTTGTCATGATGGTTATTTTCCATAACACTGAATGTGGTAACAAAGGTGGAACGCAGTTCGTAGATGCGGGAAGAAGGGAACGGTTATTCGCTGTGAGCAGGACAGAAAGTTCATGGCATTTGCTGCTTCACCTCAGCTGTATGTGTGTGCATAACCTTTAAGCTCAGTAAATAATACAACTGTGCTGCTTCTAATGAATTAAAAAAGTCAGCCATTCTAGATAATGAAGGTGGCGGAATATCATGAAAGCCTGCCCGGATAATATTTCACCACATAATCAAAGGAAAAGAAAAAAAAAGATATGCATATATATTTATTTATTGCATTATTTATAATGATAATTACATATAATGATAATTAAGCACACTTTGTCCCATATCATGTAATGGTGATTCTTAGTAGACTCACTTTACTGCAATACAGGGTGTTTTATAATAGTCTGAGGATGAAAAATTGAGTGAAAAATGTTCTTTATTGTCATGAAAATAATGTAACATCTCATGCAAAACATCTAATGCGTTCAATGTTATGCTCACAGATTCAAATAAGAACCGTTCCCCTCATTTCCCTGATAACATTCAGGTAAACATTCAGACTTGTTAGAATATTGTTGGTCGTCCTTCTCATTCAAAGTCCAAATACGCTCATTGTCTGAACGATGATTAATTGAGGAGCATCAACAGACCAGTGGGACTCTCTATAAAAACATAAAAGCCTTATTCACCAGAAGTTCCATTAAATACTTTCTTCTTGATTTTTTTTTCTTTTCACTTTCTGAGTGATATTTGCATAGATTTGCAGACAATGTGTTCTAGAAGTAACCTCATGGGTATAGACTGCCACATAGGCTTCTGGAAGTAAAATATAATTAATATTGTCTATAGAGACGTAAACCTTTAAAGACAGACACAGAAGAGACTTTTGAATTCTGAGATTTAAAGAGATAATATGCTCATGTGAAAGTCACAAATCATTGGGGCTTGACCTTCATTAGAAAATAAAGTCATGTTTGACAGCACAATTCCAGTAAAGAACTAGACTCTTAAAGGGGTCATACGATGCTTTTTTTAAAGATAATTTGAACACGTCGTTCCCTATCGATACTCCACTCGTACTGCGTCTTGTAAAGAGCGCATATGGGAAAAATGCCTTTTTCTCCTGAACTGAAGTCTTATTTAATCACGCGGTGAAACTGCACGACTATTGGTTCGTGCAGGTGTGAAAAAGAACCAATGGGTGCAGCGGAGCTACTGCGAACCTATGGCGACGATACTGGCGCCAATATTCCCGCCCGAAAGCAGGCGGGGCATCTGGCTCTATATAAGCGGTCGTTTCGCCGCCATAGGATCCTCAGATTTTTCTCCTTCAGCGGCGGCGACTTCGTCTCGCTGATCCAGAAAAGCCTACTGCGCCGTTGACACGCCTCGCGGTAGGACCCAGCGACCTCGATCTGCTCGGCTGATCCGCCTTCAACGCGCCCCAGCATCGCAGCAGTTCGGTCCCGTTCGCTGCCGCTATCCGGCGATCACGTAAGTTTTCTAAAAGAGCAAATCGGCGTTCTAATGCGGCGCCGTTACTGCGGCTCGTGCAGGAGACCTGCACGCCGATGGCGGTCTGGCGAGTGTGTTTCCTGCCTGGGGAAAGCCCATGCGGATGCCGCGCTCGCTGGTTCTGATCTCTCACTGCGAGCATCGGTCTCGCCTCTCTGCGCAGCGCCATCGCTTTCTTTTCAGAGGCGATCCGCCCCTCGCGCCCTCCGTTTTCTTCCTCTCAGGGACCTGTGAGGAAAAACAGCGGGCAGAGGTTTTCAGCGCCTGGTTGGCGAGCTCACGCCGGCTCAGATCCCGCGTGCCTCGTTTTCACCACACAGAGAGATTTCTCCCGTCCTTTTTATCCAACCTGACCAGCGTCCTCCATAGCGTGGCGATCTGGTCTCGTTTGAAGTGACGATGAGCTGGCCGATGACAGCATGTCACTGGTAGCTTCAGATGCTGAGGAGCTGTGGGGCTCAGTGACTGACCCGCCCCTCAGGTTTGCCAGCGCCCGCCAAAAGCGGGATGGATGCGAACTTTTCCGTGTCCTCTCCAAAGCGGTTGAAGAGCTGGGTTTGGAGTGGTCTCCACCAGAGGAGCCCTCTCGCAGCCGTCTGGATGAGTGGTTTCTGCCGGGGCGCCGTCAGGCCCCTCAACAACGACCATCGCCGTTCTTCCCTGAAGTACATGACGAGCTCACGAGATCTTGGCGCTCTCCTTACTCTGCCCGCCTCCGTACTTCCGCTTCATCTGCCCTCACTACGGTTGACGGCGCTGAAGAAAAGGGATATGAGAGGATGCCTCAACTGGATGAGTCAGTGGCTGCACATCTCTGCCCACCCACTGCCATCGGCTGGAAGGCGAAAGCCAGTCACCCGTCCAAGCCATGCAGGACCACTTCAGCACTCGCTGGACGCTCCTACGCTTCAGCTGGACAGGCGGCTTCGGCGCTCCACTCTATGGCGGTTCTTCAGGTCTATCAGGCCAAGCTCCTCTCTGCCATAGACGAGTCTGAGCCTGATCCTGCGACTCTCAGGGAGCTGAGAAGCGCAACAGACCTAGCTTTGCGAGCCACCAAGACTACCGCCCAAGCCATAGGAAGGTCTATGGCCAGCCTGGTAGTGCTCGGCGCCACCTGTGGCTCACGCTACGGAGATCAAGGATGCGGACAGGGTCTCCTTCCTTGATGCTCCAATTTCCCCAGCGGCCTCTTTGGACCTGCGGTGAAAGGATTCGCTGGCGCTTCACAGAAGCACAGAAGGCGTCACAGGCTATGCGACACTTCCTGCCCAAGCGCTCCAGCCCAGCAGCTGCTCAGAGTCGCCCCAGGACTGCGCCCGACTCAGCAGTCTGCGAAACCTGCACCTGCCGTTCGCCCCTCAGCCTGCTAGAACTCAGCAGCCGCGAGGCGTTCACGCTCAGCCAGGCGCCACCCCCTCCGACACGCCAGGGCCCCCGACTCAAGATAGCGTTGGACCCTGTGCGGCGTCCTCCTGATCTGCAGGACAGGAAGAGGAGAGGTCGAGTCCCGCCACGGCGGACCGCCCACCAAAAGGCCTCTCATGGGAAACCTCTTGGCACCCGTTCTTTTCCGGGTGCAGAGGTGTGTCTGTTGCTACAGGGTCCGTACTGGCGACCATGCAACTGTCCGCTGTGATAGCGGAAAAATAAAACACAAACATTCTCAAAAAGAGCAATTTTCTCTTCCGTCCCTCACGAGTGCCCTGCCTCCGTGCAGCCGGCCACTCGAGTTTATCAACCCCTTGCCACGCGGGCGAGGCCTGGCAGGCCATCCCGGTGTCAGAGTGGGTTATGGGGATAATAAACGAGGTTATTCACTCCAATTCGCTCGAAGACCCCGGCGCTTCAGCGGCGTGGTCTCCACCTCGGTGCAGGCGAGCAGCTCGCGTTCTGCGCTCAGAGGTGATGGCGCTGCTGGAAAAAGGAGCCATAGAAATGGTTTCTCCAGCTTTGAGCGAGTCAGGCTTTTACAGCCGTTACTTCCTCGTCCCCAAAAGGATGGCGGCCTCCGGCCCATCCTCGATCTCAGGCGCCTGAATCACGCCCTCATGAGCGGCCGTTCAGGATGATCACACTGAAGCAGATCCTCTCGCAGATTTGCACAGAGGACTGGTTCTGTTCTCTGGACCTGAAAGATGCATACTTTCACATCCAGATAGCCCCCATCACAGGCGATTCTTGAGATTCGCCTTGAGGGTGGCTTACCAGTACACGGTCCTACCCTTTGGGCTGTCTCTGGCCCCCGTACTTTTAAGTGCATGGGCAGCTCTTTCCCCTCTGAGACAGATGGGAATCCGCATTCTCAACTACCTCGACGACTGGCTCATTCTGGCCCAGTCAGAGGTGGAACTACTTTCACACAGAACCCTCATCCTCAGCCACTTAGGCGCCTGGGGCTCAGGGTCAATTTCGCCAAAAGCGCACTGTCTCCCAGCCAAGCGAATATCGTTCCTGGGTACAGTTCTGGACTCAGCTCACATGAGGCGGTGATAGCGCCAGAACGCCGCTCTGGCCATTCAGAAACTCGCGGCCACCTTCAAAAGTGTTTCAGAGAATGCTGGGCCTTATGGCGCAGCATCGCCAGTGTTACAGCTGGGCCTGCTCCGCATGCGCCCCCTTCAACGCTGGTTGAAACCACGGGTTCCACACAACGCATGGCGTCACGGACGCTTGCATATCAGGGTGAATCAGGCCTGTGTAACAGCCCTGACCCCCTGGAAGAACCCACGGTGGATGGAGAAGGGCGTGGCCATGGGGTTGGTCCACACCAGGAAAGTTGTCACGACAGGCGCCTCCAACACAGGTTGGGGGCGCTGTGCGAGCAAACCGACCTTCGGCCATTGGTCGAAGATGGGCGGCTTCCACATCAACTGCTTGGAAATGCTAGCAGTTTGTCGAGCCTGCCAGTTTTCCTGCCGGACCTAATAGGGCGCCATGTGCTGATTCGCTCAGACAACATGTCCGTGGTGTCCTATATAAATCACCAGGAGGTGTCTCCTCGAGCGCCTCTTTATTCTGGCAGGCGCCTTCTGGAATGGGCTCAGCTCAACCTGCGCTCGCTGAGGGCAGCACACCTGCCGGGCAGACTGAACCAAGGAGCAGATATGTTATCTCTGAAGCAATGTCCCCTCAGAGGAGTGGATGCTCCATCCGCAGGTGGTTCAGAAGATCTGGAAGACCTTTGGCAAGGCAGAAGTAGACCTTTTCGCCTCCAAAGACAACTCTCACTGCCCAACTTATTATTCGAAGGACAGGGATGCGTTGGCCCACGATTGGCCCAACCTCCTCCTTTATGCATTCCCCCCGATCGCCCTGCTTCCACAGGTCGTCAGGCGTATCAGGGAACAGGGTCACAAGGTGCTATTGGTGGCCCCCTTGTGGAGGAACCAACCTTGGTTGTCAGAGCTGACTCAGCTACTGACAGCAGCCCCCTGGCCCGTGCCCCTGAGACGGGATCTCCTCTCTCAGGCGAACGGAACAATATGGCACCCTCGACCCGAGCTGTGGGCTCTCTACATTTGGCCGCTCAATGGGAGCCTACTGGCTTCCCAGAGCGAGTGTTAAACACCATTTCTGAGGCTAGAGCCCCGTCTACGAGACGCCTCTATGCCCTTAAGTGGTCTGTTTTCTCCACTTGGTGCCTCAACCGTGGTGAAAACCCCTCTACCTCTGAGTTAGCGGTGGTTCTGTCCTTTCTGCAGGAACTGCTAGATAAAGGGCGTTCTCCTCTACACTCAAGGTGTTCGTAGCTATAGCGGCCTTTCATGCCCCTATAGCGGGCCAGTCGGTGAGCAGAGACAACTCAGTTGTCCGTTTTCTGAAGGGAGCCAGGAGGTTGAATCCACCTCGGCCCCTTACTGTCCCTACATGGGATCTGCCCACTGTACTGAGGGCCTTGAAAGGCCCTCCTTTTGAGCCGCTACAGTCTCACGGACCTCCGGTCACTTTCGCTGAAAACTGCTCTGCTACTAGCACTAAGCGTCGGTTAAGCGAGTTGGAGACCTGCAGGCGCTCTCTACTAGCCCTGCCTGCCTGGAATTCCCTAACGACTCCAAGGTCGTCCTGAAACCAAGGCATGGTTATGTGTACCTAAGGTACTTTCAACCCCGTTCAGAGCTCAGGTCATCACGCTCTCCGCTTCCTCCGTCTGAGGAGGACCGGGAGTTATCTTTGTTATGCCCTGTCAGAGCTCTGAGAATCTACTGGCGTTCCGCCCCTTTTAGGCATCTGGAACAGCTCTTTGTTGCTTTCGGTAACCGCACCAAGGACATCCGGTCCACGAAGCAGAGACTCTCTAAGTGGATAGTGGATGCTGTCATGCTGGCATACTCTTCTTTGGGCCTGCAATGCCCCATTGATCTGAGCCCATTCGACTAGAGGCATCGCCTCGTCATGGGCGTGGTCTGTGTATCCATTACAGAGATTTGTCTGCGGCTGGCTGGGCCACTCCGTCCACATTTGCTAGGTTTTATAACCTGGACATACCGGCCTTACAGGCCAGAGTCCTCTCTGCTTAGATGAGCTTGTACACATACGCTGTGGGAACAATCCTGTCAGAGATTTCTTGACCGCAATGCGCTCAGGCTCTCTAATTGGCACCCTGCATACTCCGGTTAACTGAGTATACAGAAGTGGAGCGATTATCCAGGCCGAGCACGACCTCTATGAGTTTAGCTCGCTTTAGCCTGAAGTATACTACTTACTTCCCTATGGGCATTTATGTTTATGGAAGTATATACAGTCGTTCATCTACCCTAACACGGCGTGATTAAATTCAGTTCCCATATGCGTCTTTACAAGGCGCTGATGCAGTGGTATCGATGAGGGAATGTACTATCGTAACCTCGGTTCCCTGAGATACGGCAGTACTGCATGCTGCCGTGCCAGGTAGCTGCACGACTCAGTCGTCGCTTCAGTCGAAGTAAACCTGAGGATCCTATGGCGACCGCTTATATACAGATGCCCGCCCGTTTCGGCGGGAATATTGGCGCGTATCGTCGCCATAGGTTCGTGCAGCTCCGCTGCCGACCCATTGGTTCGTTTTTCTACACCTGCACGAACCAATAGTCGTGCAGTTTCACTGCGTGATTAAATAAGACTTCAGTTCAGGAGAAAAAGGCATTTTCCCATATGCGTCTTTACAAGGCGCGGTACTGCGTTCCGTATCTCAGGAACCGAGGTTACGATAGTAACCGAGTACGTTTTCTACAAAGCCCCTCCTTTCAACAAGCGCAGTCTGCTCTGATCTCATGTGTTCATGCTTTGTTTTAAAAAAAAAATCTGTATTTTTTCACAGAATTTACCTTTATTCCACACCACTCTGTCCCTTCTCTTATTTTTTTATTTGTATTATTTGTTTTATTATTAATGCCAAGGCACCAAAGATAAAAGTACAGAAAATAACATTATGTACAAACAGGTGACATTACCTGCAAAGCACCGTTTCTACATGCATGTAACAATAAATATTCCAAAACAAAGCTTTAACAGAATAAGTTAAAAAGATGAAGTAAATTAACTGTTTTGAGAGCTTTAAGATTCTTCCTATAAACGCTCCGGTTACTTCCTGCTTTTATGAAGCCCCTCCCTCAGAAATACACGATGGGCTCAGATTGGTTAGCTGGCCCAGTGTGTTGTCTCAAGTGCGCATCTGAACGTCCCGCTCCCCAGCTCAGCGGCATATGCTGCGGTTGTATTCAACCCAGTCTCACGGCAGTTCGTGATATAGTCACGTAATTTAATCTATTGATTCGTGTTCATGGACACGAATTTCCCTCTTTAGTGTCACTCTTTCCATCTAATATTTCAATAGGAAATATCTTTAATTTCCTCCACCACGTGTTTCTTTTTGCCACTGGGTACCACAGGCGTATTTTTCTTTCTTCTTTTTTAAATATTCGAGCACTATTGTCAACATTGAATCAGGATATTTTATCTTTTGTTTTATTGCTTTATATTCTGTAAACTACTCGCTATTACAAACCATAAGTCAGTGGTTCCTTGCAGTCAAATATACACATATCTTATCTGAATGAAATGATTCGCGATACTCGATCCGATTGGGCGCCGATACAGTGAATCATTTCTAACAGGCCTAACGTACAATGTTTTTTATTAAACTGTGATCACCGTAAATACAGTTTTCGTCGTATTAAAAACATCTCATATTTTTTTTCAAAAGCCCCCACCAGTTTTTTTCCCCACAAATCGCACCCTTTATATACATAAATATACGAGACTGCGTTGATTAGGGACACACACATTTATTACAGTATAGAAATTATTAAATATATTTTCTGCCTCATTCTCTGATAAAAATATGGAAAAAGATTACATTTGGCATTTCTGTCAGCATTACCCATGATCCTCCGTCTCCGGAGCCATCCCGCGGCCGCGGGTCAATTCTTATCATTGCGTTCAAACCACTGTCCAGGTAAGTCACGAGCTTATTACTAATCACGTTTTGTTTACATTTTGTTATTGATGCCTTTCTTTGTCATTAAACTCACATGGTTTAAAATATTAGAGCAACAATCAAAGGCCGACCAATGGTTTACTCCTTATCAGCGAAAATTTAAACCAAAAATATATATAATAAAAAAAAAAACACTTGTGAAATTAGGCTTGCTAAACGGGGCTAGCTAACTTAAATTTAAGTTAACTCTATTAATAGAAAGAAATCCAAAGCACTTCTTCCGGTTCAAAAAAGTTAAAAAGCCTTTATTCACTTCTTGTCCATCATCACTATTAATAGAAACATAACTAAAACACTGCACACTGGTGCATTTGGGCCTTCAGCCTTCCTCAGAGTCTGTATAATTAACAGGTGTAGATATAATTAGTCAGTGAAGTTGGGAGAAATCAAAAGAACCAATACAGGTGAACACAAATGAAAAAAATAATACTAGTAATGATTACTAGTAAAAGCTAAGTGTAGTTTAAGTTATATCAGCTGAAGAGTAACTTAGCATGGAACATTGCATTATTGTGTGAGCTTTAGACGATGACATTTTCTCTCGATCATTGTGGTTCACCCACAACTTCACTGTAATGTGTCAGTAATAATAATATAACATACTGGAAATTGGAAAATCTTGAATTTGTATTAATTTACCTTAATTAGTTAGAACCTCTAACTATTGGTGTACTCTACTCTATACTCTACACTACATCATTTGCATTTTCTGTTCTCCCTTGCAGATCCTGTCAAACGAGTCACCTGATTTACTGAACCCAAAGGCACTTTTAAGAGCCAACCTCTATCTATCTATCTATCTATCTATCTATCTATCTATCTATCTATCTATCTATCTGTCTATCTGTCTGTCTCTACCCCAATGCCAGGGGGGTCTACAAAAAAGATTTGTCCCTTTTGTCAGGGTATTTTATTTTGTGCACAGAAGATCTGCTTGAATTGTAAAAATGAGCAGCCTCTGAAGCAGCAGCTCAAGAAGAAGCTTGAGAGGTTTGATGAGAAGCGATTATATGGCCAAATGGGTGAATGCTCCACATACATTTAAAGCTGACATCTGCACATTGTGAAGAGCTTTAAATACTACAGTATGGATGTAGTAGAATGAATGCAGTCCATTGGTCATCCCCTTGATAAGAAAGTTTGATTATTATATGTGACCCTGGACCAAAAAAGCAGTCTTAAGTCGCTGGGGTATATTTGTAGCAATAGCCAAAAATACATTGTATGGGTCAAAATGATCAATTACACTTTTATGCCAAAAATCATTAAGAAATTAAGTAAAGATTATGTTCCATGAAGATATTTAGTGAACTTCCTACCGTAAATATATAAAACTTAATTTTTTATCAGTAATATGCATAGCTAAGAACTTAATTTAGTCAAATTTAAAGGTGATTTTCTCAATATTTCGATTTTTTTTTGCACACTCAGATTCCAGATTTGAAAATAGTTGTATTTGGCCAAATATTGTCCTATCTTAACAAATCATACGTCAATGGAAAGCTTATTTATTCAGCTTTCAGATTATGCAGAAATCTCAATTTCGAAAAATTGACACTTATGACTGGTTTTGTGATCCAGGGTAACATATTGCACCTGTGATTCTGTCATAATGCATACCTCTGTTTTTTATTAATCCAGAATTCCCAACACTTATAGTTGCTGTGTGTTTGTTGTGGTAGCTGAATTAGGACTGTGATGTGTTAAGGCTAAAATTAGATTATTTAAGGGTTTTACCACTGAAATAAAACATTATTTGCAAATTGACATTCTTGCAAAATCACATTTACAAATTTCTTCAAATTTTAAAGTAATATTTTACTTTTAAATTTGTGTTGATATAAAATAATAATAATAATGCCTTTCTGACCTTGCACTGGCATGATCACTTAATCAAAAATGGTACCACTGAATTTATCCCGACAATTTAATGTCATGCAAGAAACTGTACATACCATGACAATTGCTTCATCCTTGATGGATGCAACGTTATGATTCTTCTTATGACCAACAACCCATTCCTCTCACTTCTCATCAAACCTCTGAAGCTTCTTCTTGAGCTGCTACTTCAGAGGCTGCTAATTTTTACAATTCAAGCAGATCTTCTGTGCACAAAATAAAATACCCTGACAAAAGGGACAAATCTTTTTTGTAGACCCCCCTGGCATTGGGGTAGAGACAGACAGACAGACAGACAGACAGACAGACAGACAGACAGATAGATAGATAGAGGTTGGCTCTTAAAAGTGCCTTTGGGTTCAGTAAATCAGGTGACTCGTTTGACAGGATCTGCAAGGGAGAACAGAAAATGCAAATGATGTAGTGTAGAGTATAGAGTAGAGTACACCAATAGTTAGAGGTTCTAACTAATTAAGGTAAATTAATACAAATTCAAGATTTTCCAATTTCCAGTATGTTATATTATTATTACTGACACATTACAGTGAAGTTGTGGGTGAACCACAATGATCGAGAGAAAATGTCATCGTCTAAAGCTCACACAATAATGCAATGTTCCATGCTAAGTTACTCTTCAGCTGATATAACTTAAACTACACTTAGCTTTTACTAGTAATCATTACTAGTATTATTTTTTTCATTTGTGTTCACCTGTATTGGTTCTTTTGATTTCTCCCAACTTCACTGACTAATTATATCTACACCTGTAAATTATACAGACTCTGAGGAAGGCTGAAGGCCCAAATTGCACCAGTGTGCAGTGTTTTAGTTATGTTTCTATTAATAGTGATGATGGACAAGAAGTGAATAAAGGCTTTTAACTTTTTTGAACTGGAAGAAGTGCTTTGGATTTCTTTCTATTAATAGAGTTAGCTTAAATTTAAGTTAGCTAGCCCCGTTTAGCAAGCCTAATTTCACAAGTGTTTTTTTGTTATTATATATATTTTTTGTTTAAATTTTCGCTGATAAGGAGTAAACCATTGGTCGGCCTTTGATTGTTGCTCTAATATTTTAAACCATGTGAGTTTAATGACAAAGAAAGGCATCAATTACAAAATTTAAACAAAACGTGATTAGTAATAAGCTCGTGACTTACCTGGACAGTGGTTTGAACGCAATGATAAGAATTGACCCACGGCCGCGGGATGGCTCCGGAGACGGAGGATCATGGGTAATGCTGACAGAAATGCCAAATGTAATCCTTTTCCATATTTTTATCAGAGAATGAGGCAGAAAATATATTTAATAATTTCTATACTGTAATAAATGTGTGTGTCCCTAATCAACGCAGTCTCGTATATTTATGTATATAAAGGGTGCGATTTGTGGGGAAAAACTGGTGGGGGCTTTTGAAAAAAAATATGAGATGTTTTTAATACGACGAAAACTGTATTTACGGTGATCACAGTTTAATAAAAAACATTGTACGTTAGGCCTGTTAGAAATGATTCACTGTATCGAAGCGCTCCAATCGGATCGTGTATCGCGAATCATTTCATTCAGATAAGATATGTGTATATTTGACTGCAAGGAACCACTGACGATGGTTTGTAATAGCGAGTAGTTTACAGAATATAAAGCAATAAAACAAAGATAAAATATCCTGATTCAATGTTGAGCAATAGTGCTCGAATATTTAAAAAAGAAAGAGAGAAAAAATATGTCTGTGGTACCCAGTGGCAAAAAGAAACACGTGGTGGAGGAAACTAAAGATATTTCCTATTGAAATACATTAGATGGAAAGTCGTGCTGAGTGACACGAAAAAGAGGGAAATTCGTGTCCATGAACACGAATCAATAGATTAAATTACGTGACTATATCACGAACTGCCGTGAGACTGGGTTGTTGTATTATAAACAATGGCGTCGTCTATATTGCTTATCGACCAACAGAGAATATTAGTCAAGAGGATCGTGCAGAACCTGTGCAAGCACTGCTTTTAAGGGTATGTTTGTTTGTTGTTGTGTTATACTTTTAGATACGCTGTTATTTGTAAATGTTACTGCTTCTGTTAGATTTTAATATACGTTTTATTCTGATTAAAGCTTTAATACAGCACAGCAACCGCACATGCGTCCATGTATAACACTTCTCATTGCTGTGTGAAAATAAGTGTATAATTGGACCAGGTTTTTGGAGCCTGAGTTGACGATCTGAATGAGAGAGAGAGAGAGAGAGAAGTGAATTTAATTGAATTTCCAAGCATCTTTATTTAACAAAAAGATGAATCACATCAAACCACATAACATCACAATTTTCATCATAGAGAGAGGGAGATGCAGAGCAGGGCGACGTAAGCAACAGTATAAGAACCGCTGCTTTAGAACATTGATTTTGAAACTTGTGAATCCATTAGAATTGCTAGAAGACAGAATTGCGATTCATATATGAATAGATTTGTTTGTGCACCCCTAGTTTTCTTTTCCTCTTCTCTAAAGCAAAGCAACATGGCCTCGCCCCCTATGCTGCTTGCTCCCGGGGGCGGGGTTTATCCGGGTTTGTGATGTAACGGACCCAGGGAGTAGCTCGTTGTAGTCCCTAACAGCCGTTTTTGGGGCATTTAACTGCTATAATTTTAAAATACAATATCTCCGTTTGTATTGAACTTTTAGCTTTGTAACTTTGCAGATATTGTTTATGTTCAAACAGCACCATTACACACTAACTAACCTTAAAAAGTAAAATCGCAATCAGCCACCACTTTAAACACATTTGCACTTTTAAACATTCATTTGCAGCTACAAGTCACCTAACTTTCAGAGTACTAGTAGACTGTTGGGTTAGGGTTGGTAGAATAAGTTGATGTACTTGCAAAGTTACTTTTAGTCAGTTGAATGTCTGTAGTCCCTGAAATAAAGTGTTACCCGTTATGAAGCAGACAGTCTCTAAAAATGCTGGGTTATTTCAACCCAACTTTTGATCAAATTTGGACTAACCCAACTGAACCCAACAGCCTGGTTAGTCCATATTTGACCCATAGTGGGGTTGAAACATACCACTACTTTTAGCCAGAAGTACAACTGTTTTAGGTTAAAAATGTCTTAATGGCAGATTTGTTTATTACAAACATGCAGCTTGTTGATTACTTAGTTACTTGTGGATTATTGTGATATCAGCTGTTTGGACTCACATTCTGACAGCACCCATACTAATACTCTAATGACTGCTAGTTGACATGTACAGTAGTTGCAAAGTACTTATAGTTAGTAGAATGTCTAAAGGGGTCTATATCGAAATAAAGTTTTACCAAACTTAGGTTTTTTATAAAAAAACACAAAGGTCACCCCTAACCCTAATACACATTGTGGTGCAAGCAGGTTGTACTTGAATGTACAATTCATATGAATTCAAATGAATTAGCTACTACCGCCAAAACATAAAATAGCTCTGAATCACCATGCGGATATGTTGTCACATCTGGTTCCCATTGACTGGCCGCACACAAGCCAACGAGACTGTGCCTCTGGGACCTGCAGCAGTAAAACACAATTACACCCAGGCCGTTTATACAACCCTCCTGCTAACATTCTGAACGCACACACATATAAACAAACTCAAAAAGCACGCTCTGAGCAAAAGTGCTCAGTTACATGACATATTGTTCAAGACTATAATCCACTTTAAAAATAATTGTGACCTGCAGCAGGCTGTGTTTCCCAAACTCGGCATCTGGCTACATTTAGTGCAGAAAGGTGTTGTTTTTAACACATTTCTGTGACATGTTTAAGGTTCTGAGAGGACCTTGAAGAACTATGCAGGCTTTTACTAAACTTTGTTTGTAATGCACTGTAGATGCTGAGGGTGGCTAATAACCCTGTGCCAGAGGAGAATGTGTCTGGTAAAGCACAAGCCATGCCTATTTATCTGAGATGAAAAGCATGGTCCAAGATTGCCATAAATCTCAACAACTCTGCCAAACATAATGCCTGCATAATTGTTGGCAAAGATAGCAAGAGCAAGATAAACACATAGGCTGCTATGGGTGGGTGGTATATACAGTGGGGGCCAAAATTATTAGAACAATAGTATTTTATATATTTTGCTGCTGTGTCAATAGATTTGTAAATCAGTTTACATTGAGCTAGGGTTGGCCACCCCATTCACAACTGCTGCCTCTGTCTCTTTTTTCTTGAAAAGGATTGCATTTAATTTGATGCAGGACGTCTTTATGACCACATCAAATGGGAGACGTTCCAGACGCGCGCTCTAATGTCGCTTCCGTGCCAGGCATCAAACGAGCACGGAAAATATATTGAGTTCGTAGCGCGTGCTCTTCAAATAAACACACAAAGGTGCCGGCACGTGCTGTAGCCTGTATTATTTCATATCAAACAGCAAAAGAAACTACGTGTATGCAATGTCCTAGTTATGCCGTCAGTTAAGGCATGAAGTTAACAACAAGGCGATTAAATCTGCCTTAAAACTGTGTGCATGCATGCAATAAGTTATATGCGTCACATTTAAGAACATGTCTCTGAAATGGTTTTAAAAACTGTCCTGAGGCACCCCAGCACTGTCTCCCTCATCAAACACATTGATAAATGTTAAAATTGATAGCTGTCAATTATACTGTAGCCTAATGCTGAATGGCAACAGTCAATTGTTAAATATTAAGGGGGAAAAACATTTTATAGAGACATATTGATATCAGTGGTGATGGCCTTCCATCATAAAAAAGATGCCATAAAATAAATATTAAAATGATAATGTTGTTATGTTGTTTGTACATTTGAAGATTCAATGTGAAATTATTGCAATATAAAAGTATATTTAAAACTTTAATGTTAGGTGTGATTAATCGCGATTAATTTTTGAAAAATGTGTGATTAATTAGTAAAAAAAATAATCGATTGACAAAACTAATATATATATATATATATATATATATATATATATATATATATAGAAACAGTATCTCACAGAAGTGAATACACCCCTCGCATTTTTGTAAATATTTTATTATATCTTTTCATGTGACAACACTGAAGAAATAACAGTGTAAATTTGCTGTCCCCTCAAAATAACTCCATTACAAAATGTCTTGCTGTCCCCTCAAAATAACTCCACACAGCCATTAATGTCTAAACCGCTGGCCACAAAAGGGAGTACACCCCTTAGTGGAAATGTCCAAATTGGGCCCAAAGTGTCAATATTTTGTGTTCACCATTATTTTCCAGCACTGCCTTAACCTGACTGTAGCCTGAGTCCAACACTGTTCAACATCTACATTAATGAATTAGTGGTGCAGTTGGAACAGTTTACAGCCCCTGGGCGCACTTTACAAGACAAAAACATCAAGCTATTGCTGTACGCAGATGATCTGGTGCTGCTCTCATCCACCTCAACATTATGGTCTTTCAGAACAAGCTCAGATGTCAGAAACACAGATACCGGTTCAGTCTTGGCAGCACCGCCCTAGAGAACATGATGCAGTACACTTATCCTTACGGGAGTTTCAGTATGGCATTGAATGCTATATATGCAATCAAGAAAAAAATTAAAAATATTGAAATACCGCTTCGAATTTGGTGTAAAATCTTTGATAGTGTGATTCAGCCAATAGCGCTGTATGGAAGTGAGGTTTGAGGTCCACTCAGTGATCAGAGCTACACTAGATGGGACAGACATCCAACAGAAGCCCTACACACAAAATTCTGCAAAATGATTCTAAAACTACAAAGAAAAACACCCAAAAATGCATGTAGGGCCGAATTAGGCCGATTCCCATTGATTATTAATATGCATAAAAGATCCCTCAAATTCTGGATGCATCTTAAATCAAGTCCCACAGAATCGCTACATTTTAAAGCATTACAAACCCAAGAACTGAACACCGAAAAGAGTCCACTCAGTCAGCTGGTTCTGAGACTTACTAACCTGAATAACTCTACTAACACTAACCAGTCTCAGACCAGAACTGCTTCTCACCTAAACATCAAAATAAATCAAATTATCAAACAATCTAAAAATACACATCTGGAACTTTGGAATCAAGAAACTAAAACACAAAGTAAATAAAAATTATTTCGAACTCTAAAATCTACGGAAGTTCTAAGCGGCCATGCATTATTATAATTTTTCCGTCTTGTTTTCTCGTGATCACGACTTAATTTTCTCGTGATCTCGACATAACGAAAGTTGTTTTGTCGTTATCACGACTTTTAATTTTCTCTGTGTATTCGGCATGAGAAAATGCTATAGAAGCAGCATCATCGCAGCATCATGGATGATCGTATTCGCTTTTACTTTTGATCAGGGACTCACTCAAACTGAAATAGCTCTGTGTCTGTCAGTGATTGACGACTTACACATAAGTGTTCGACACTTGAGAAGGAGGCTGTCGGGTCTGCAACTTTATCGTCGAAGACAATATAGCGACCCTGAACGTGTAGTCACGTGTAGTCAAATTCAATTTCCTCGGGGACGCCCCTCTCTCTCAATGCAGAGATAAAGTCCATATTTGCTGCAGGAAATTAGTAACTTTATGATGGAGATATCAGCCGCTAGCGCGTACATCATAATATTCGCCAGAAACATTCACAAGGTGCGGGATTTTCTCGCGATAGCTACAATTACGTCGTGAGAAAACGTTTTTACGTTGAGATCCACAACTTTCGTTATGTCGAGATAACGACAAAACAACTTTCGTTATGTTGAGATCACGAGAAAAATTAAGTCGTGATAACGACAAAACAACTTTCGTTATGTCGAGATCACGAGAAAATTAAGTCGTGATCACGAGAAAACAAGACAGAAAAATTATAATAATGCATGGCCGCTTAGAACTTCCGTAATAATCAAATTATGAATTGGAAGATTATCTCCAGTGTCAGAGACACAAAGCAGAGAGGGATCCTGACCAAGTACAGGCTCAGTGAGCACAGACTAGCCATCGAGACCGGCAGACACAGAAAGAGCTGGTTACCCAGAGAGCAAAGTGTGTGTGTTCACTGTGAGACAGGAGAGATAGAGACGCACTTTCTCCTTCACTGTCATCAGAGGTGGAAAGAGTACAAAAATATTCTACTCAAGTAAAAGTACCATTACATTACTGAAATTTTACTTAAGTACAAGTAAAAGTACCAGTCTAAAAATATACTCAAGTAAAAGTAAAAAGTAGCTCATTTAAAATTTACTCAGAGTAAAAATTACTTAGTTACATTTTAACAATGGGATGGAGGAAAAAATGGGAAAGACCAAATGTGTCAAACTTAGTTCCTGGAGGGCCACAGCCCTACACAGTGTAGATATTACCCTAATTAAACACATCTGATACAGCTAAACTAATCATTTAGGCTTATTTGAAAACTACATGGTGTGTGTGTTGGAGCAGGGTTGGAACTAAACTCTTTAGGGCTGTGGCCCTCCAGTAACACCCTCCAGAGTTTGACAGACCTGGGATATGGGCCTATAAATCTCAAACTAGGTGTTTTTAATTAAAGGAATCAGTTCTTTAGAATAATAACACATTTAGGCTGTTACCAGGGAAATTAAATCAGTATCAACAAAATTAATCTTTGCAATGCAGAGGAAACGCAGAAGCTTCATCTGAAGTGGCATAGATGTATTACACACTGACATGAATGCATTTAGCCTGCTGTTACAAATGCAGAAATAATGTTTTGATAAATAAGACATAAAATGTGACCCTGAACCACAAAACCATAAGGGTCCATTTTCCTAAATTGCGATTTATACATCATCTGAAAGCTGAATAAATAATATTTCCATTGATGTATGGTTTGTTATGATCGGACAATATTTTAAAATCTGGAATCTGAGGAGCAAAAATCCAAATATTGAGAAAATCTCCTTTAAAGTTGTTCAAATTAAGCTCTTAGTTTTGATATATTTACAGTAGGTATAAATTTACAAAATATATTAATGGAACATGATCTTTACTTAATATGCTAATGATTTTTGGCATAAAAGAAAAATGTATAATTTTGACCCATACAATGTATTGTTGGCTATTATTACAAATATACTCCAGCGACTTAAGACTGGTTTTGTGCTCCATGCCAGGGTCACAAATGTTAAATAGTCATTTGAAATACAAAAATAAAAGATACTTTAAATGTTAAATTAGAACCACCAGTAGGTGTCAGCAAGTCACTCATAAGTGAGTCATTGCGATTGAACAGAATCATTTAAGCGGTTAATTCAAGGAATGAAACAGCGTCATTGCTCAGAGTCAGACGCAAAACTGTGCTATGGTGGCTGTGTTTGGTATTATTTTGTTGTCGAAATAGAGCAAAAACAGGCAATATGGTGTATAAAGCATAAGTCTCTTAATTAACTTCTTGTTTTTGAACTGTTGTAAAAGCAAAACTACAGGCCTATGTAATCATGGTGCTTTTTGAGAAAAACGGCATTCTTCATGTGATGTTGACTTACTATATTAAATTATATAAATATATACATTTTCTGCTTCTATATCTTCAATTTTGTGATCATTCTAACGCATTTTAACAGACTGAATCACGCAGTGAAAGAAAAGCCGTCCAGATGCACGCGGATTAGTCTAATCTAACGTTACTAGATTTCACGGCACACTGTTTAGAGTGATTTGTTTGGTTTTGGCAAATGTCAAATCGCACATCGCTAAAACAACAATTACTATATTATCTCAGATGATATTGCACACCCTGCACCACTGTCTTTTTGGCTCACTTGTGCAAAACCTTTTGCTAAACCGTCAAAGCTTCATTTTAACCACCAATGCAACGATGCAAGTATTTACCTTATCTCTAACGTTAGATGCTTGCGAAGGGCGATGTCGAGATGTTATAAGCTGCTAGTTCGGTCTCCCGAGGCAAACACAGCTTACACTGCATAATAGAGCATGAATATATGGCCAGGGATTCACTTCATTTCCTTGAGTTCAACTTCAGCAGATTACGACGGGGTTTGGTTTTCAGCTGGGTCTGCAGCATAACGCCTGTCTTGTTCGTCTGCATCTTTCTTGTGATTTTAGCGCCAGTTTCTTCTTCTGCCCATTATTTGCTGCAGTTGTTTCCACGGAGCGATTTTTTACTCAGTAACGAATGTGTTTTAAAATGTAGCGAGTACAATACTTCACACAAAATATACTTAAGTAAAAGTAAAATTACAGATTAAAAAAATTACTTAAAAAAGTACAAGTACACAAAAAAGCTACTCAATTACAGTAATGCGAGTAAATGTAATTCGTTACTTTCCACCTCTGACTGTCATAAATACCAATCCATAAGAAACCTCTACTTCAACAAACTCACCAACTTCATAAAGAACTTTACAGCCATTAGTGAAACAGATCAAATAAGTGTTGAGGTAGTGTTTTTCTTTTTTGTTAAAATGTGCATGACTGTATAAGATACAGTTATTCTTAGCTGCTATGACTGGTTACTATTTAGTTTTGTGCAGGATTTTCAGCAGACCTGTTGTGTCAAGTGAAAGTACAGATATTCTACGTGGATTTCACAATGTAATGCAAATTTGTTTAAATTATACATTTATGGTTCTGTAATTGTGTGGTGCTAATTATTATTGTATTATTCGTGTAGCATCAATATTTTGGTCAGGTACATTTTAGAATCATTTATAATGAAACATTGTTTATTTTAATATATTTTAAATACTTTTTTGTAAGATATTTTGGAACATTTGTATTTTCATGGGAACATTGTAGACGTTTCTGTAACATTTTGGAATATTCCATAATATAATAGTGATATTCTGTAATATTTCTAATAAAAGCTGCATGCAAATTAACTCCAGTTATTGTGATCTGCCAAATTATCAGTCTTTTGTAAGCCATAAATCCTGATTGTTTGAATATTTACATGGAAAAAATATTGGTTTAGGATTTAATTCCAAACTATTATAACTGTACAAATTAAAGTAACACATTTAATTAAATGTGAATTTAAAGTAGAAAGACTGAAATATCTATATTTTTTAAAACATACTCCAATAATCTTTCATCTCTTATTACTTTTTCTAAAATATGTAGATTCAATTTGGGAAGTGAATTATGTGTCAAATAAATTTGTGGAAAATCAGTAAACCATATACCTTTTTCTTCAAGGTAAATACATATTAATAACAAAACCATTTCATTGTATTAATTAAGGTGTTGATAGTAACAAAAGAGCATACATTAACATAGTATATGTGTTGCAGAAACATTATGAACTTTCCAGTTCACTTCCCAGCAGACACCTTGATTTCAATTTAACGTCAAATATTAGTCAAGACTTGATCGTCAGATTGATTTGCCTATTTGACCTGTTCCTTGACGTAAATTGTTCAACTTTTCAACAACACTGGGTTATAATTAATGTTATACGCATTATCCGTGAAAAGTGATTACCCTGATTCTGATTTCAGCTTTTTTTCAGTTTCATGATACTTCTTAGTTTAGAAATTGCTTCAAGAAAGGAAAATATAAAAAATGCTTTGCAAGTCACACTTCATTAAAGCCTGCATAAAAATAATATGTTAAAAATTATTATTATTGTTAAAAAAATTAAAGTTTTTTTTTTTACAATGAACATACTGAAAATTATGCTCTTCACAGAACTCTTCAGTTCATTCCAACAAGACGTTCTGTGAATCTTGTCTGAGCAAAAGTTGATGAAGCAAAAAAAAAGCTTACACATTCGCCAGAAACATTGGTTTGAGATGAAGTATAGCATATCAGATTGCAGGGTACGGCTTGAAATGTCATGTCACTTAGTGTGAATTTCTTTTAGAAAGAAAAGAAAGGTGGTCATGCTCTACCAGTCAAGCTACAGGAACAGGAACTCAATTTTAGTAATGACTGTGGCTGGCAGGGTACCTTAAATAGAGTGGGACTCAAAATGTAAGACAGCTCTGAGGTTGCGTGGAGTCGTGGTTCTGTAGGACCCCAGGACGACACATTTTAGACATCTTGCTTTTAAAGTAAAAAGGTTTTTGATAAACGCATTTGTAGGCTTTGGCCAAAGTAAAAGAAATGCTGCATCAAGTAAAAGAAAAATGGATCTTGTTTTCTGTCTGCACAAAACAACACACAACTCGGCTCCTCTAGTGACTGAAAGAACAATCATTCAGTATGCAAATAGATATAAGACAGGAGACAAATCACAATGCAGAATGCAAATATTACAACGATATTGCTAGTTCAATATTGAATGTCATTCTAAAATATATTTTCTAACCTTTATTGTCACCTTCATATACTCAAGTTCAGAATCTTTAATTCTTTTTTGATGAGACAATCCTCTGAGCTGAAAATGTCATATGATGGATCACTGTATATAAGACCTAGAAAAATTGTCACAGCTAAACATGTGACTTATATGTTGCATATGAGTGTCCATCGACTAAAAAAAGGAGCTTTTGGCTATAGCATCTACCAGCAGGGGTAAAAAATTTCGCTGGTCAAAAAGCCACACCTTGACCCCCATGCATCAATGTAAAATCACAGACTTCAAACAAACGGCTACATGTAAAGTGGTTATGTTTTGCTTTTTATTTGCAACACAGGCATGGGATTCAGTTCAAAGTTGGTGTAAAGGATCTGATTGGTCAGTCAGACAGAGAATTTTGAGACATTGCTCAGTATGAGAATACATGGCAAATAACACAGCGTGCCAAAAACAGGCTACACGGACGAAATAGAGACAGGTTTTGCTTTTGTTTTTGTAAACAGAGTGAAGTTACACATTCTCACTGCAAAGAGGAGGGGCTCGGTCCACCTCCACCCTTTAAAGGGAAAGCACTTATGTACCCGCATTAGTACATGCAAAAACACTGATCACTTTAGTTAATGAAGCCAAGAGGGCAATGTGCCCCCATCGTCGATGCTTCCGTTTCACTGCCGGCAGGCAGAGATGGAAGACAGGTGAAATACAAGAAGAACAGATACTCAGGGAAACCATAGACGAAGGATTTAAAGACACTCCAACTGAGGTTACTTTACCTTAACCATATAAATGAACTGTAATGGGCAATCCAACAGTAGACACGCAGTTTGGATTAATACATTTTTTTGGTCAAATAACCAGCATTATACATTTTTTGCCTTTATAACTATCAAAACAACAGCCGTGCTTTTGGGTGACCTGAATTCGGAAGTCAGAAATATGTTTACTTTGAATCTCCTTTGTTTATTCTACCTCGTAGGTTAAGCAATGCTGCTTGCTGTGTCCTAGCAACAAGTAGGGCAACAATAACAGACGGATACCTCCAATTGGGATCCGTACAATCATCTATGACATCAAGAGCTGTTTAGCACATTCCCATGACTGTAAAATACCTCCATCCCTAGCTTCCTTCAGGACGTTTTATATCTCCAAACCGTCAAGGGCAGCAGGTGATACAATTCCATACTCCGTAAATCTCAGAACAAGCTAGTTACAAAAACTAGTCAAGTGAGATAAATGGCTAGGTCTTGGAAATTAGCAAATTAGATGGCTCAAGGGATTCCAGGAACTGTGCAAAAAATATCCACTGGAAACTTGTTGGTTGGGTTAGTCCAAGTGTATACCACCATACAAGGCTCCTTCTGATCTACCAAGTCATTAACTTTGATGTAATGATTAAACCTTTGCTCACTGGAAGCCGTAGCTTTTGTTCAACTGCAAGCACTGCTGCTCAAGCTGGTCCAGTAACTTGTCCACAGAGTCCTCCTTGTTCTCCAGCTTGAGATACTTCCTGGCACTTCCAAGGACCAGCCGAGGCCAGCTGCGGTGCCTCTGCTCTTCCTCAGGTATAATAAGGTCAAGGCTTGTAATGCCAACCATGTTCACAAACACCTCTGAGCTGGACTGACTTTGAAGCAGTCTATGGTGACCCATCAAAGACAAGGACTTGTCCTCTGGATGCACCAGATCCTTGGCCAGTATTTGAGGTTTAGTCCTGTGGCTCATGCTGTAGGAGCGTTTGGGTGGGATGGAGGAGATATCCAAGTCCTCCCCACCCAGTGTGGACATCGAGGATGCGGTCATACAGTTGCTCAGTCCAAAGTGACTCACTCGCTGCAGATCCAGTGCAGAGTTGATCCCACGTTCCTCGGTGCAAAAAAACTCCTTGCTATTGGAGTTGGAGGAATGAATCGAGGGCGTGGAGGAAGAATCCTGATGATGAAGGGCCTCAGTGTGCACCGTGTCTTGCTGCTGAATGCTGTCCTCCTCATCCATGCTCTTCACTTGGAGTAGAGGCTCAGAACTGGACATTTCCTGCAGGCAGAGGATGTTCAGGTGGGCTGGAGGTAAACTGCTGACCCATTGATAGTGGCTGGCAAGAGAGTTCACCTGCAAGAGGTCTGCTGAGGGCATGGCTGCAGAAACAGGGCAAATGACGCTCCGCATCTGTGCCAGAAGCATTTGAGTTTCCCTATCCCGATTCTCATAGAGTACCGTATTGGCACAAATAAGTATGAAGAGTCCCACTCCCATAATGACAGGTCCTAGTAGTTTCATCCTTTCGCTATGAGCCAGACTTGCTTTGGAAAACAGTCCTTTGGCCCCTAATCCCCATCCTGATGCACTTCCAGAGGATCCTTCCTCTGTCATGTCCACTGATGATCGATGGGCCCTATACGGCCAGTAGCCTGCCACGGCAAGCGCTGTGCCAACAACAACAACCACAACCCCAAGCACCAGAAAGGCACCCGGCATGGAACGGATACGCAGCTTTCCCTGAATTACACTTTCTTTCTTTCTCCTGCAGTGAAGACTGAAACGTGGCCAGTGGTGGCGGGAAGGTGTGGCTGATGTCCGGCTGCGGGACTTCTGAGTCCTCATGGCACTGGCTGATCTGTAATGGTTCCTAATGGGAGTCTGAAAATGTGAAGAGGGAAAGACAAGATTAAGGTTAAGGTTGAGTGTTGACAATCATTCAGCAATGCAATCAAGTTTTTCATTTTATTGTTTGCTTCAGATTCCTAAACAAATATGAAATATGTGCTACAACTACTATGACCCTTTGATTACTGTAAATTTAAACATTGATGCTAATGGTCCTAAGATTGTTTTTTTCTTTAGTCCTACTCAGACTTGTTTGTTATAATGGCTTCTATTAATATTTAATCCATAGGAGCTTGTCTTGTTTTAAATCATTTAAGAAAACAAGCACAGTGATTTCTACTTTACAGCCTGCAAAAAGCACTTAATACTTAGTAATAAATGAAAGGAATGTTTCAGGTTAAATACAAGTCAAGCTCTTGACTCATTATGCCTTGTAAACAAATTAATTAAATGTACGAGAAGCCCGTGGACTTTAATTGTATTTGCGCAACTGTTTTTACAAACTGTTTGATGGGAAAATTAAATATAAAGGGCACAAAGAATCAAAGATTTTGTTAAAATGTCAGAAACATTTTGCAGCATTAGATTTTACATAGATTAACACCATTCTGATGGTGTACCACAAACAAATCATAAACTGTATTTAAATAAATTGTATAGACTCTAAATATACTTAGAAGTGGCTGATGCTGCGGTTTATTGCAGCGAGTCCCTCAAACAATTTGTCAATTGTTGCATTAGTTTTAAGACATGACATAATTCTTTAATACACTGAAAGATAAACTACCCAGCTGGATTTCCAAAGGGAGCTCCAGATATTAAACAAGCTTAGTTGATTTTAGGTCATTCCTTTATGTTGTTTATTTTAACTTGAAGAAGAAACAGGTGTGCAGGGGAAGCCTTGCGCTCATTGCATTGACTGATGCAAAAATAAACGTAACCACTAAGAATCTCCAACGTCCATGCCACTTTTGGCTGAGGAAGAATGCAGTGGGGGGTGGTTGGGGGGGGGGGTGGGGGGTTGGGGGCAAGTCCATAAATGAGAAATTATATGTGGTTAATTCACTCTGGAATAACAAATGCTCCATTGGCAGAGGTTTCTCAACAACTCTGAAAATGTAATTTACAATTCTGCATTACAATGTCATTTACAATTCATCATAAATGACTGAATTTTTCCTTTACCAACTATGCAAATGTCAAACTCCATAAGTAAAACGAGATGCTCACACAAAACATTACATAGTACATGCATCTCGGAGCATATGTTTGGACTGATTCATCAAAAGGCTGGACTGATGAATTCCAGACCTCTTTTTTCCATTACCAAGTTCAGCTTTGCTTTTAATGGCTGTTCACTCTGGTTTCCAAATGGGTGAAATTAATTATACAAGATTATAAAATATAAACAGTAGATGGAGATCAATTGTTCAATCAGAATTGTGCTGAATGTTTGAATGAATTATTGTTTGATTTGTACAGATTATTATTTAAGCACTCAATTCATCGCTTTGTAGAAAGGACTCTACATGTTGAGTTAAACTTGACTGTCACATACGTTCGTGTCACTCAAATATTCCTGCCCCCATTGGCATAAATGCATGTAGTCTAAATTGATTGTGACAGACTGATTTCCATGCTGCATGTAAAATGAAGAGGAAAAAGGTATATTCATAATAATTTTTAATATTGCAGTAAGCCTCATTAAGTTGAAACATTAAGTTAAAACATTAAGTTGTAGCTGTATTGTCACACACACACACACACACACACACACACACACACACACACACACACAAACTCAGGGGCGCGGGAACAGGGGGTGCTGAGGGTGCTGCAGCACCCCCTGTTTTTTTCTGTGGGCAACTGTAAACTGTTGTGAATAAAAACAAATTTTAGGCCAAATTTGTTATAATAAAGATTCATTGAAACATTTCTATGGTTGCTACGATGTTTATAACATTTAGTATACATTGGCTATTTTGCTATCTATTTCTATGTGATCTTCGACATATTTACCATTTGCCCATTAATTTAACAGTTGTAAGAATTAAAGTTATCAAAGTTATTAAACTGATGCAGGGCTATTTGATGCGCGCGTTGCGCACATCCTGCCAAATCACGCACGCAGCACTGTCAATGCTTGCTTTTATGATTGTGAATGTTATGTTTGTGTTGTGGGATATGTAGGTTGTGGCTTAAAAGCGGAACATGGAAATATCATGGATGTACTGGAAGGAAAGAATTTAATTTTTAATTTTTATTTTTGTTCTCAGCGATATGAGCTTTCCCTTCTCCCAAAACAGCTTATAGCTACCTATTAAAATAGTTCAGTTTTGTATGTAATGGAAAAGTGATTAGACTATGTTTCGGTTTTTTTTTCTTAGTCAAAAGTTAATTTAGAAAAACCTTGGGAGCATTTTTTGTTCGTTCAATGTTTTTTCTTTTCTTTTAAGCACCGACCAAGCGGCCAGCATCATAGTTGATCGCCTATGTTTGATTAATTTAGCCTTATCAAATCATCACGACTTGACTAAAATAAAATCGATAGATAGGCCTATAAACAGTTCAAGCATATCACAGTGTTAGTTTAAATGTTTAACCTATATAAATGTGCAATATCCAACAGTTTGTGTGGAGAGTGGAAGCGAGCTTTACAGGACATGGAGGCTCCAGCGTGGTCACTTTTCACTATACATTTTAAGGGTTTTTAAGCTTGAATGTAGCTTGAATGTAAAACATTGTTATGAATTCTTTGTAGCCTATTCCCATTTGTAAAATAGCTAATTGTTGTCTAACACGATCTCATGAAAGTGCGTAGGCTAAAGCACGATTTTCTGTTTCTATTTGGCGTAATATTTATACGCAGAAATTGACTACCAGCACCCCTACATAAAACACCTTCCCGCGCCCCTGAAAACTTGTTTTTCTTAATAAAGGCTGAATCTACAATTAATTTGTGCATGCCATATATAATGCACCATGCATATAAAATGTTTAAAAATGCACCAAATGTGATCCATTATTTAGTTGTAATCCATTGTCATTTCAGACATTTCTGGACGCTTCTCAAAGATTGACCAGCTTGTGCTAAAATTATCAAAGACATCAAAACATCTCTTAACATCTCATTTTTTCCTCTCTTAACAGTGGGTTCAATCTCAAATTCATACATTCTAATAAATATATGCCCGCTCTGTGTATCAAATGGAATAAGACAGCTCTACATGTTGAAGGCTCCATTTCTCGATTTGCGTCCAAGCTTGAGATAGACTCCATCAATAACATTACAAATCTACCGACCTCTAATAAGGTCAAGTCATTTGCTTTATTGATATTGGCATTACAGGTTATTGTATCAAAGGCGCCTCAATAGAGAATGCGTTCACTTGCCTTGGTTACAATGTATCGCGTCAGCGTTCCATCGTTCTACCACGCTGGACTTGCATGTTCGTGATGTTCTTCACCCGCTGAGAAGTTTCGCGGTTCTCCATCAATCCAGACGCGTGCGAAGTTCCGCGCGTCTCCCATGACAGCTCTTCATCTCCAAAAGAGGACACTGACGGGTTAAAAGAACGGACTTTCTAAAGGCAGATAAGGTAAATGCCGCTCCATCATCTGTAGTCACCGTCAGTCCGTTCAACAGTGTCCACATTTCGTGTTCTCTTCTCATTAAAGTGTTGAAGAGCACCGCCCTCGTCGTGACCAGACTTCAGTACGCTTTCAAAAGTCATGCAGAGCTCATAACACAAACATTCAACAGGCTATATTACTCTCGTTTGGGGTTTGAAGAGTAAAGCCTTTCAGAACTTGTTGGTGAATAGATAGATTTATAGATCTAGGTTTGTAATGTAATATTGAGGGAACAGAAGAGGAAAATATGGAAAAGTGCAGCTGGCACACAAGCATATTTGACATACCAGAGATCGGACAGCTTTGTTTTCTGTTCTCTGAATGTTGGCGACCTCTTGTGGAATTATTTTTACATTAAGACGCGGGAAAGTACATTTTTAACTGAAAAAAAACAAACAAACGATCAACCAAGTTAACTGAGGTCAGTGATGTCAAGGTAATGGTAAACGTATCAAGTTAAAATGAGATTAGAGATTTAAGTTTTTTTTTTTTTCATTGTTTTGGACATCCTTTCAGTTTCATTGAATGGTAGATAGCAGCACACTGTCTAAAAAACTTATTTTTGTTTTCCATATTCATACTGGTTTTGGAATGAAATGAGTACATTTCATTTAAACAGTTTTTACACATTTGACTGCAAACATTGGTAAACGCACCACAAAACACCTTGGTAAATGAACTGAATGGACAGTATTTGTGAGGCAGTTGTTTTTTTTATTATTTTTGTATGGAGAGCTTTGTTGTAAAAAGACCATAAACTCTGCCCCAGCTTAACTATGGTACATTTCTAAATACACAATGCAAAGGCAAGGACATCTACTGTTGGTTTAATTTTACGCAGTCTTTATGAATAAAATCTTACAAGCAATTTTGAAATAAAAACACTACTAAAAATGATGCATAAGGTTAACAATACCAGTAAATACTGAAATGTGAATACACAAGCAATTTCCTTAATACTATAAACTGTTTGACAAAAAAAAAAAAAGGAGTTTACTTCAAAGAAGAGAAACGTAGGGCAGAACAACATTTAGGTCTACTTGTCATTATCAAGAAAAATATTCAAAAACAAGATGCACCGTTTTGCTTTTCACAAAAAAGTAACATTCAGACTTGTTTTCAGATAATATATCTTGAATTCAGATTATTGTCTTACCTGAAACCACAAATTGTCTCTCTTATAGCTCAAATCTAACCATTTAGTGACAAAAATTGTCAGTGGGGTAAAAAAAAGAAATTACTTGTTTTAAAGAGGTTTAGTTACACAGGAAAACAAGAAAAAAAAGGAAGAATGCCAACTGAATAATTTTTTTTTTACACCTAAGAACGTGACCTTGAGTGGGATCGAGATCGGGAATAAGATCGCGAGCGTGAATGAGAGCGAGATTTGGATTTAGATCCCCTCCGCAGATCAGCATCTGGTGGCGTTTGTGATCTGGATCGAGAATGAGCTCTAGCACGGCCTTCATCGCTGCTCTTGTTTGCCTCCTGAGATTTGGACCCAGACTCTCTGGGAGATCCCTATCGTTCTCCGATTTGGATCGAGATCTGGATCGGGACCTGGAGCGAGAATAGGAGCGAGCCCTCTTGTTCACCCGTTTGCTCTTTTTGCTCGGGGGGCTGCAGCTCGTGCTATTAGCTCTAGCGCTTTCACCTCCCCTGCGGCCATTACTGCTCTCGCCCTTTGCCTTCTTGCTGGTTGACCTGCTGCGTGATCGTGAGCCTGATGCTCTGGAAAGAGAGAAATCAACATATTAGCCCATTTGAAGCCACACAGAACATATTATAGCAATTGCTGCTCTCTAGTGGATTCATACATCTAAACTGTGCTTACACTACTGTCATAAGAGAACAGAAACTTGAATGTGAGAATTTGCAATGCACAGCATTTCAGATGTAGGAAAGGAAGTTTTTGCTTTGTTACATTAGCCAATTTAGTTCATCAATTATACCAACACAACACAAACATGTAAAAAGAAAGCTGAATAAGTAAAAAAAAAAGAATATGTGCTTTGGAGAAGTAGGTCATTCACACATTTGAACAATATTTTTACACTATTTTAACAGTCATGTATATGAGAATGAAACAAGTAGTGCAGGGCGTTATGAACAAAAATTTATATCACAGTATTTTTCGGTACTTGTTTCTACACACGGTTTCACGTATTAATTGGCGGTATTAATTTTTTTCATGCACGACCGGCTGTTAACCACATTTTCTACTGACTGCGAGAGGAAAAACTTCAGTAGATTGACTTACAATGCCATATTTTGGTGTCATGATGAGCGAATATTGTAGAAAAATTCCACACTAAATAGTGACTAAACATGACCCATTAATACATGTTGATCAGGAGTCACTCTCATTTATAATCGCGACATCGTCTGATAAAATCAACATGCATCTAACATCCCACTAAAGAGCGGCTATGCAGTGGTTTTGGCAGCGCACTGCCTGCGTCTGTGTAACAAACTAAAAACAAAAAGGGCATAATATTCACAGACGATCTATGCTCATATTTATAACTCCAAACTGTTCGTAAGTGACAGGTGCTTGGAAACGCTATTTTGTACTCTTTTATTGACGGCTCTGCTGCAGTATGGCCAGCTGAATGCACTGCTTCTTCTCTGCCGCTCAGCTCAGTCCACAGAACAGATGCAGAGAGAGGCAACACCGTGCCGGGAGAGTCAGACCATGCGTTCGCAGCACTGGCGACATATTCTAACTGAACCATAAGATTTATCCAAAAAAAGTTGCTAGGTTTGTCAGTTTCTATATTCTATGGAGGAAAAAAAAGCCACTAATAGGGTCTGGAAAATGTTCAATATAGTGCTAAAGTCGCACTCGTGTGAAAGAGATGCGGGAGCTAATGGCAGCGGACGGTGGATATTTGTGGCGGTCGATGTGGATATTATGGATGACTTCTTTCTCATCACATTCTACTAGTGCTACAGCTTCAGTTTTGGAACTTCCATGCTTAGTAACACATACAGCTGTATCCTCGCCAAAATGCAATAGTGAAAAGAGACCCCTCTCTAACAGTGTCACGTTCCGAACGTTATTTAAATGTCACCAGTATTATTTTAAAATGTAATATCATAAGAAAAATAAGTACCATTTTGTATGAGCCGGTATACCGCCCAGCACTAGAAACAAGATTAAAATACTATTTTAGTGAATTTGAGCACCAATCAATATTGAGCAATGCTCCTTGTAGAATTAAAGTAAACTAGATATCTACCATGAATTTGAACTCTTTAGGCGCCAGGGTTTCTTGAAAACAATTAACATCAAGATTTAAAAATCTTGTGGCTTGAAAGGGCGTAAAGATAGAGATCGTATAAATTAGAAAAATGTTGGGCATGACCAAAAGTTTATGTGGGGTGTAAATATACTCCTCTAATTTGCATATTATGACGTCTTCATGGGGCAGCCCTCTTGAATTTCATAATATTGAGGAAATAGTAGATAATGAATTGATGTTTGAACTTATTTGCATGTTGTTGTTTTGTCTTTTTATCCTAATTACAAATGATCAGAAAAGAGGAAACCAACAGTAAAACCGGAGAAAGTACAAAATGATTACATTACTATACAGTAGTAAAACGCATGTGACCAGTAGCCTACTTTTTTATCAGTTCATCAGTAATATTCCGGAAATAGATATTGAATAGTTGTTTGAACTTCTTTGCATGTTTTGTTTTGTCTTTTTATCATTACAAATGATCAGGAAAAGAGGAAATAACAGTAAAACAGGAGAAAGTAGTACATTATTACTATATTACTGTGCCATAGTAAAATACATGTGCCTATTTTTTGATCAGTTGACCAGCTATCTGCCCAATCAGGTATATCTAGGTGACCGTTTATAGTTCTTGAGAGTATGGTACCTCTTATTTCATGGCACAGCACACAGACCTAGACCTAACGTTACCAACACTGACGGCACCTGTACTGTCTGCCGGTGGCCATTTAAGCCGAAAAAAAAGACTCAATCTGGGGCGATCATCAGCAATGCAGAGCCTCTCCTATGGACACTAAGACCACGTCCAACCCTGCCACCCCCATCCCAGTTTGGCAAAGGGCCAAAATGATCACTTTTTGTTTGTGCTTTGTGAACACTCTCGCCATGCCCGGCGGCACCAGAGATGTTGCAGAGATGTACCGGGAGAAGCGCGAGCATTAGACGGCCGATCGTCATTTCCAAACCGCAAATATTCCCCTTCAGAGTCAGAATCGGTGAATAACATTTTCAACACATCCTCACAGTACAACTTATTAGACACTTGGCGATTTTCTCACACAAATCTCACAATTTACTCCCATGCTATGAACTGAACTGCTTCCGCATCAATGATACAATAGCTCACTTGCCCTGTTATTTCATCGGACACTTTTGGTCTAGAATCGAAGTACTACATGTGTGCCATCTAGTGGTAGGGAATACAAATGCGATATTACACCATATTAGGAACTACAGTCTATTTCATGAAGTCTGACATCTTGTCACAATTTTGCGACTTTGGCGCTTAGAGGGTTAAGTGTATTTGAAATAGGCCTGGGCGATATGGCTAAAAATATATGTATATATCATTCAGTATCGACAATTGACATGTTTTACCTTTTTAAAAACTAAGAGCAATAGAAAAAAGTTAATTTGACAACTGTATTTTCTAATTTACCCAATTTATTAAAGACAAAAAAACATATTTTGTTTGTTTTAACAGTCAAACACAAAATAAAAATGTAAACAAATATTGCCTTCCTTATATTCAGATTAGAGCTACCACAAATTACTATTTTTGTTTCGACTAATCTAACATTAATTTCCCACAAAAAAAGTCAACAATTTTACTTAAGAATATTTTATTAAACCAAATGAAATTGCGCTTTTTCTTTTTTGCCGACTTTGAACAATTACATAAACACACTTATATGAGCCAGAATCCCCGTCTTTGCAAGTATCCTCATAAACACAGCGATTTAGGTCTTAAGAAAGAGTAAACGGCAGAAAGAGAAAGTGCATATGTAACCGTAACTTCGCTATATTGGATCCGGACTTCGGTCTTAAAGGGGAAGCTGTCCAATATTCGTTCATGTTAATCATAGCACACTGCTAGAAAATCTCACTGTTCTTGACTAAATCACTTTGGTCACTTTAATGAGAATAAATAAATACCAATAATAATGTATTTATAATATTTATAGAATCTATACATAATACACGTGCTAATTATATCTATCATAGATATAATTAAACAGTGAAGACTAATTCATTTACACAATGTAGCGTTTCTTATTTATTGTAGTTTTTTTGTCCCATTGCTTGCAATTAGTTTCTTATCCTTATTTCATCACTGACTGTTTATTTATCTTATTAGTTTGATATTGACATTGGTGACAAGGATTATGAAAATTATATGGTATCAAATATTTTTATATAATAAAAACCTTTTTAAAAGAAAAAAAAAGATCACTATATCGTGATATATATTGTTATCGTGATATAAAAATGTTCATATCGTGATATAAGATTTTGGTCATATCGCCCATCCCTAGTAGCCAGTGCAAATTGATGAACAGAGGTGTGACGTTCAATGTGCGTTCTTTACGGCTCATTAAAGATTAATCTTGCAGTAGCATTTAGAATTAATTGTAGAGGTTTGATGGAACTGGCTGGAAGACCTGCCAAGAGAGCATTGCAATAGTCCAGTCTGGTCCGTCATCCAGCAAGAAATGTCTGCTAGACATGCTGAGATGCAAGCAGCTATCATCAGATCATCAGGATGGAACGAGAGGTAGAGTTGGGTGTCATCAGCATAGCAGTGATATGAAAAGCCATGTTTCTTTTTTGTGGTAATACAAATAGATGTAAGGGAACACTAGCTTTTAAAATGACTTAAAATACAGATCAAATAGCAATTATGCAATAATAATTGGTTCAAGTATCAAAAGCAACAAATCATATGGTTTTATTGGTCAAATCTGCTAAAATACATAATGTATTATAAACAATAGAGCTAATGTAGATTACACATAACAACAAAGGCCTGCAGGGGGCGCTGACGTCTGATTATTTTTACACATTACTGCGCGATCTAATCCTCGTTTAATATTGACCAAGCACCATATAATACACATGTCCACTTAATCTTTAATATTTGGCCCTTTCTTTAGGACGGAAATTCTATCGCCACTGTAATTAAATTAATATGTGGACATCAACACGCATAAACTCAGAGTGAGGGGTTGAGCTTTTATTTTGAAATTGCGATGTATTCTCCTGTGTTTGTGTAGATTTATAAATAATTTACCTTACAAATCTGATGAAATGGCATATTGCATTCCCAGATGAACATTATAATAAACACAAACTTACAACAACATATAGAGATGGAGTTTGAGACGCTCCACACATGTAAATGAGAAGTTTCTGTGGAACTACTGTGAACGGAGCCGCTGTGTGAAGCATGTACTTAACCTGCACACAAGTAAATAATTAAAGCGCATACTGTATTAGAACTGCATCGCATAATTAATTAAATCAGTGTTTTGTGAATTCACAATTATGCTTAATTATCATTTTTAAATGGGTTTCATCATCATGCAGCCTTGGAAAATAGTCTTATAATGTGCTTTATGGATTCTCGTTCGTGAAATGAGAAACTTCCGGTATTTTGACAGTTAGTCGACTAAAATTGACAAATGGTGACAGCCCTAATTAAGATTAAATAAATATTAAATACACTTTTGGCTTGTCTCACAAGGCCACAAGAGGGTGCCATGAGCAAAAAAAAAATGCAGCCAGTTAAATTGTCAATGCAATTAAATAACAGTCTATAAAAATGTGCATAACATCTAAATTAACCTAAATCAAATATCATTCCGTAAAATTGCATAAACAATTATGAACAAAAGAGCATCGTGTATTTATGCATTGCGTAACACAAAGACACAATACAAAGATTGTTTTTAAAAGCATGAGCTGCAATGAAATGTAATAAACCTCCATTTTCAAATTTCCGATGTAATTTTCTAAAGGTGTAAACTCTTCACTTTGCATGGCTTTCAATACATCTCTTGAAACGCACATACACCAGCCATTTTGGTCCATCTAAAAATGCGCTGAATATATGTTTCTGTGTGGCATGGTTTTGGTTTTAACCTAATCAAGATTTTCCACATTGAGCTTCTATTAGGGCTGGGCGATATGGCCAAAATAATTTTGACGATCATTTTATTAATATCATTCGATAAAGATTTGACATTTATCGTGATAATTATAGATATTTCT
Organism: Gymnocypris eckloni scoliostomus; assembly: GCA_027564155.1. Taxonomy (NCBI): domain Eukaryota; kingdom Metazoa; phylum Chordata; class Actinopteri; order Cypriniformes; family Cyprinidae; genus Gymnocypris; species Gymnocypris eckloni. The sequence goes on along the minus strand of CM050427.1, from coordinate 26,291,304 downwards.
TTCAAGTTTAAAGTAGGGATGTGTGGGTCTAGTCGCCGAAAAGGTACAGCTCCAACTATGAAAACAATAGTTGATTACTCGAGAATAATAAAACATGATTTTATCATTCAAATTACCATAATTTTAACATTACATTAAAAATAAGTTGTTAAAATAAAACGTTTAAAAACAACAAAATATTAAAAAAATTTACCTCAGACCTCGCATGCGTTTTCTTCATGTCAGTTGCGTTGAGCTCAAAATGACCACGTGAAAGACCAGCAAGGTGTGGGATTATTTTGAATTAGAAGGAAATGGAAAGATTGTGTAAACTGTGTAATATCAAATTGGCCTGCAATAACTACTGGAGTGATGCGTAATCATATTCAATACAGGCACGTATGCATTAGCTTGGAGGCCAATGCTAACAAATGTCAATCATGTCATACACTACAACCCGCAATCCCATCCGCGCCGTCAAACCAACGGTACTCCATTCCAATCCTCATGCCCCCCTGCATCTCTCTTAGTTAACACACCTGATTCTTCTGAGACGGGACTGGAATATGCAGCTCATTTGCATTTAAAGCGAGATGTTCCAAAACAGCTCTTTTTTTAGACAAATCCCCAAAAATGTATTTTCCAGCTGTTATAATAAATTATATTTTGGGCTGAAACATACTGGGGACACCCAAGACCAATATTACATCTTGTAAAAAGGGGCATAATAGGTGCCCTTTAAAATGCAACAATGACACTTACATCACTGCATCTCGTACACCGCTGATGTCTCTCTCCGACGTACACCTAACATTTGATTTAACAATTTTTGCATTCAAATGCAATTTTTTTTATTTTCAAATTCGACTATTATTTATTTTTTATTCACAACCTCCTCATCACAGGCAGGCACAGCACTCATTTCAGCATGTGTTTGTTGTCTGCTTGTCCTTCATAGCACGTGCCTATATCATGCACTATATCGAACATTTCTTCTAGCATTATCGATGAAGGTGTCCCGCCAATAAATACCGATACGTTTATCTCTCAGGCCTAATTGGAACAGTAATTTTTGACCATTTTGCACAACCATAAAACTTCACTACAATACTCAAATTTACGGTTTTATAATTCAATAGGTATATTGCTCAACCCTATGACGCCTCAAGTCAAATATAAAAGAGCTGTGCTTGCATGGACACAAAATTTGAAAAGGTGTTACCTAGATGAGTGCATTAACATGCTTAAAAAGTACTTCTGTATAGTATCCTATGAAGGTATTTTATAGCACACAACCAACCAGAGCTTTAAATGCTTTCTAAAACAGAAAGTCATTTTATTTATCTTCAAGTTCACAGTGGAAAACTGAAGTCTTAATTCACTTGATTTATCTACCTTGAGCGGCTACTGGTTCGACTGTGGCTTCGGCTCCTGCGAGACCTCCTGCTCCTGGAGCGAGACCTGGGGGAAGAGAGTAATTACCTTTACACACGTTCTCTGTGAAACTCTAAAGCAGCTTTTACTACACAAGCAAAGCTAATTTAGCCTATGACTAATATCCTGACATCAAGTCATTGCATGCCAAGTCTCAGTTAAATGTCTCCCACATTTGCAATGTAATTCAATTCTAAAATTTATTTTTTTGTACCTGGAGGCGCTGCGAGAGTAGGAGCGGCGGCGTCTGGCACCAGGCCGGTCCTCAATGAGCCGAATCTTCCTTCCGTTGACCTCGGTGCCGTCCAGTTTATCCAGGGCTCTTTTCATGTCGGAGTACTGCCTGAACTCAATGACCCCCTCATTCTTGCGGCCCTTGTTAGTGTCTGCATAAGTCACCTCACCAGCCTGCCGCATGTAGTCCTGTGAATCCATGAAACGATAGTGACGCTCAAGAACAAATCACTGATCATGTTTACAAGACTGACTTCCTAAATGCTTAAAGGGGTCATTTGATGCAATTTCAAGTTTTCCTTTCTCTTTGGAGAGTTACAAGCTGATTGTGTAAAGATAAGATCCCTGAAGTTGCAAAGACTAAAGTCTCAAAACCAAAGAGATATACTTTATCAAAGTTAAGACTGTCACGCCCCCTAAAATGGCTCATTCAAACACACCCCCGAGTCTACGCCACGATGTGGAAATATTTGCATAATGCCACCCAAATGTTCACACAAAGAAAGGCATGGTTTCAGTAACCACAGTAGTGTTGATGCAGCCGTGTCAGGGAGATGCTGTGTGTTTCTATGCGAAAGCAAAAGCACTTTATTTGGCCTTCTCAAAGTAGATGCAATTAGGAATCATTAAGATTACTTACAACAGAACAGCACAACCCAAATGTTATCACAACGCATTTTATGGATGACCGTTTCATGAACCTAAGAGAAGAGGTAATTCTGACTTTGCTCTGACAATCTGGCGCTTCTGAATATTTTGTTATTTACATTTACATTTATGCATTTAGCAGACGCTTTTATCCAAAGCGACTTACAGTGCATTCAGGCTATACATTTTTGTCAGTATGTGTGTTTCCTGGGAATTGAACCCACAACCTTTGCGCTGCTAACGCAATGCTCTACCACTGAGCCACAGGAACACATTATTGGTATTGGTTTAAATATTTGCTATTGACTGCTCAAATGCAGTTTTGTACATCGTCTGTGTGTGTGAGAGAGAGGAAGACATGGTCACACAAATGGTGCAAACAAATATGAGCATCATCGTGTTAGTCATGTGCCTCTGTTCCTCTTTTGGGCTTGAACTGATGGCAAAACAACATTATTAACAGTCTTTACTTCTACATTTGAAAGTTAAAGCTCGCAGTTATGCAAAGGGGTGTTACATTTCTAATTTCTAAGGTCTTGCTTTCCCAGCGCGTGCAAACACCTCTCTCTCTCTGCATCAGCTCAGTTCAGCGCGCGGCAGTTGTGGAGCAGCACTTTCATTTAAACAGTTGATCGGCTCAATGCGAGCGCTTCACTTTAAAACACGCAGCAAAAGCAGAATTGATGAAGGGATTAAGCCCTTTTGGTTTTAGTTCGTTTGACAGATACAGTACTGTACCAAAGCATAAAGACCCAAACACAACTATAAAATACCTTTTTGTTTGAATAAGTAGTATTTGCCTGCAAGACCTATCGTTTCATATTGTCATGTGACCCCAACGATAGAGACAGTTTTGCTATCGCAATTTCACAATATTGATAACGTTACATCCTTACTAAAGACCCTTTTTAAACACTGACATTTTTATCCTCTAAGGACCTCTGTGTAACTTATATTGATGCCCAAGGGTTAAAACAGAAGGAGAAAAAAAGTGACTTGGCAATTGGCATTGACATGAAACAAAAAAGTATCTCTGTACCTTCAGGTCCTGCCAGCTGCAGCGACTGGAGAGATTTTCCACAATCAGCCTGTAATCTGTGCGAGTGGGTGGGCCGTACCTTTCCCCTCCTCCACGACCATACCGATTACCTTCAGAGTGACGAGAGCAAGATGCACACCGTTCAGGACAGGAAAAACACAACAGAGTCTCCAACACTGGCCTTTAAGACTCTGTGGATTTCACACAGTAAAACAGATTTATATTGAGACAGCAATAATCTATAAAAAGCTATAAAATGATAGAAAAAGTATGTTTAAGAAACTGAGCCTACTTCAACAAGTGCAATAAATTACAAACTGAATTTTAAGTATTAGCATCACATGAGTGTGAGTAAATGCCAGAATCATTTTAATGGATTCTTCAAGAACTGAAAATATTCCACCAAATAACATACTTACGCTGTACTTAAGATATTAATTATTTGGGGAAAGGAAAAAATATGTCAAAAGAAACAAAACCAAAACACCTAAAAGAGCTCAAACCACATCTCCTAAACCCCTTTGGATCCTCACCACTGGGCTTAATGGGAAAAGCGGTCCTCTTTCACATTGGCTCGCTTTAATGGTCTGCCCAGGGGCCCAGTTTGGTCAAAGAGCCACACGCATGGGAAGGGGGACACCATGGCCAGCAAAAGGGGCAGGCGGTCAGACTCTTTTAATAAAACATTGAGTGTTAAATTTCTAGCTTTGACATAAGTTATTCCATTTAAAAAATAATAACTTAATCATTATATTGCAACAGTTATAATCTGTATATAGTGAAGCAGAAACTACAATACTGAGAATTACTTGTTTATTAAAGTGATTCTTCATTTAGGGACACTTGATAAAGCTTACTTGTGATAAATCCATTTAATTTGAGATATTCTTGTATAGACAAAAAGATACTCCCAATTGAAGAATCACCTAAAAAAGTTAAACAGAAAATGTAGTAATGTTTGGAATTTAACATACAATTTTCAGGCTTCTCATACAGAGACTGGACACTCTTAAAGGGACAGTTCCCCCAAAATTGAAAATGTGTAGATGGTGATGTGTGATAAAGATGAACTGATGAAGACTAGATTCACTTTATATGCTTACGGCAAGTAAAACATCCATCCACGTTTCACATCACTATTGGGTGCTTTAATACAATTGCATGCATTACATCTATAAGTGTTTATGTAAACAAACTAGTGAATTGAACCAGTTTGCGGAAAATAATCAGATTTCCCTGTTGCCTGAGGCTATGGATAATACAGTTAATAATGTTGTAAATAATGTTCAATTGCTTGCACAGACCCATCATTTCACTTCATAAGACCTCAATATATCGTCAAGAGCCACAGGTATTAATTTTGCGTTCCTTGGTATGCTTTTTAATGTCAAATAGGGCAACTGCTGACTTGCATTTAATGAAAAAGGACCACGGCTTCAGCTAAAAATCTTTACTGTTCAACAGAAGAAAAGACAAGCTACATGTCAAATGGCGTAAATAAGCACATTTTTATTTTTGAGTGAACTATCTCTTTAAACACTGTTCTATTCTGTTTTTAGAACAAGCCAATGTTAAATGATCAAAAAAAACAAATTACTGATGACATTACTATGCCGAAGGACAGGTGATTCACTGTTTTTAAACCACCAGTGGCTTACTCAGCAGATTTATGGACAGATCTGTGGAAATATTAATTCTGGAAAGATATTTTTCTGGTATAAGGATTCAAACTTATAAAGGGCATGTTAAGCACCAAACTCTCCATTTGAGAAGCCTGAAAATATTCAGTGTTTGAACAATTCAACATCAACCAAAGAAAAAGATGTTCCTATGAAACATAAGTACTTGTTGGTATATGGTACTGTGGAAGAGCATGTAAAATGTGTATCTTACTTCTTCCAGATCTGCTGCCACCATCACGCCGCTGTCCTATGGTGTGCTCCACAATCACTCTCTTCCCACAAAGGTCTTTGCCGTTCAGATCGCACACAGCATCATCTGCATCACGGGGGTCATCAAACTCCACAAAGCCATATCTGAAGAGATTTAGGATTTAACAAACACAAAATCCAGCTGTCTCCAATCATCAAATCAGCTTTAATACAATTTTTAAAGACATCATTAAATGGAAGAATGGCCTAATGGTTAGAGAGTCGGTCTCGTAATCCAAAGGTTGAGAGTTCGAGTCTGGGTCTGGCAGGAATTGTAGGTGGGGGGAGTTAATGTCCAGCGCTCTCTCCACCCTCAATACCATGACTGAGGTGTCCTTGAGCAAGGCACCGAACACCCAACTGCTCCCCGGGCACCGCAGCATAAATGGCTGCCCACTGCTCCGGGTGTGTGTACTTTGGATTGGTTAAATCAGCGGTTATCAATTACATTCCTCACGTTTCCCCTCTCCCTCAGCCGTCTTCACTCCACCGCGTGACGCTCCGCATTATCATTCTGCTACGTTACCGCTCATGCTCACCGGAAAAGCTAAGTCTGCTCAAATAATGCGCCGAAAAGAAATGTCTATATAACGTTAGTATACTTGTACCTGACTGCAGTAGTGCTGCTGTACTGTGACATGCTCTGGTACAGCTGATCTGGGCAACGCTGGTAAAATCTCCTTAACTGATCTGCTTCCCGTTATGCTCTGCTCACATTCGCTGATAATACAGCTTTGCCAGGGTTTTATATTTTTATATGTGCACTTATAGTTTCTTTACACCGAATCTTCATTTTCCCACTGATTTACTCGATCTGATGAGCATTAACTCATAGTGCACGATCATATTTATGTATGAATGACAGAGACGCGCGTTTTCCTTTAGCACACAACCACACACTGAAGTGTGACGCGTGACGTCTCAATGAGGACATAAACACACGAACAACATCTTCAGAACTGCTCTGATAGTCACTTCATGAGCGTTTCACCATTTCATTTGAGTAAAACTATCCTCATATCATATACACAGAAATGTAAAGGTATTCACAGCAACCCGTCAAAATAAAAGACCGGGTTTTTTTGAAGACATTGCAGCAGAAATATTTGTTTAGCACAATGTACATAACACTACTACAAAAATTTTGAAAACTTTATTTTTTGAGGAATGATCACACAACATTTCCAACATGTTTTAAAGATTATCTTAATAAAGGTTTAGTTTAAGCAATTTGATGTATCACTTTACTTCTTATTACTTGACTTATATTTTATGATAAAATAAAATAAAAATATCATATATCGGCCTTCGGCTGCCCTGCTTTCTAAATATCGGCATCGGCGATATCAAAGAATATATTTCTGATGTGTAGCAAAAGATAATTGAGCTTCACAAATTAGTGAAGTGGCTTTAAGAAAAGAGCTAGAGCAGTGAAAATTCCCATTTCCACCATCAGGGCAATAATTAATAATTTCCAATCAACATAAAATGTTACGAAACTGCCTAGAAGAGGATTTGTGTCTATATCGTCCTAATGCATGCTGAGGAGGAGAATTTGAGTGGCTAAAGACTCTCCAATGATCACAGCTGGAGAATTGTATGAAAAAGTTGAGTCTCTGGGTCAGAAAATCTAAAAAAATAAATTAAAAAAAATGGTCAAACAGCACCTATATCACCACATGTTGTTTAGGAGAGTTAAGAAAAAATATCCTAGCTCATCCAAAAACAATCTCCAGCATATTCAGTTATCAGACAAGACTGAAACTTATAATAGGACTGACTTCTATGATCAGATGTTTAGCAGCAAACACTCAAGATGGGTTTGGTGAACACAGGAATAAAAAGTACCCCATGCAGGGCTCGAAATTGCGACCATTTTGGTCGCATATGCTCCCGAAATGTAATCTGTGCGACTCCAAAATATATTTGGGAGCATTTGTGCAGTGCAAATAATTGCTGTGGTGCGACCTCTACAGTTCTCTGCTAAGCGTTCAAGAATTACTGCACAGCATGTGCCACGTGACGGGAGCTAAAGCAGGTTAAGCTTTTCATTTGCGGCGCTGGTCTAAAGTGTGCTTTTCTGAGCCCGTGCACCGAAACTAAAAGCCTGTCTAACAGCGCCTGATTACTCAACTAAGTTATCTTTTGAGCCAATACTGTCAAAACACACAAGGTTTACATATAGACTCAGTTGGTTATGTTTAAAATGAAATTAAACGGTGAGTGGAACCAAAGTGTGCCTGTATATTAGATGTGTGCAGCTCTTAAAGGGACAAAACTAAACATGCAGCCGACTGTCATTAAAGGGATAGTTCACCCTACAATTTTATTTCTGTCATTATTTACTCACTGACATGTTGTCCCAAACCTGTATTAATTTATTTCTTGTGGTGAACACAAAAGAAGATATTTCAAAGAATGTGGGTAACCAAACAGTTGCTGGTCCACTTGATTGTAGGATATAAAAAAATACTATGGATCTCACTGGGGACCAGCAACTGTTTGGTTTTCCACATTCTTCAAAATAGCATGTATGTTCAGCAGAAGAAATAAACTCACTCAGGTTTAAAACTAATTTTGTGTGAGTAAATGGTATTAATATAAAACACTATGACAGAATCGACAGACAGATGACCGAAAAAATAAAAATTGATATGATATTTTTGCCATATCGCCCACCCCTACTTGGAACTGACCGGTTTTGTGACCGCACTTGCACAAACTGCATTGAAATCATTTTCCAAATTTTCATTTGTGTGGAAATATTACCAAGTCTGTAAACAGCCATTAACAGAAGCCAGAGACGCTGAAGACGGACACAAAGAACATAAAATACTGTAGCAGCCTGAGCAAGCTCAACGTTCACTATGCAAAATATAGAAAGGAAATCCTAAATATTGAATTGGGAGTGGGGGTCTATATGAATGTATTTCTGAGGGGAACTGTTTTGAGAAAAGTTTAAATTACATTTTCTTCTCATCTTGCATGTATAAAAAACAAAGCACTGCAGCTTAAGGATCAGGTTCAATTGATGAAGCTTTTAATCATCAGGAAGGATGTTGCCCGCCCTTCCGCTCAATTGGCGGTTGTGTTGCTCCTTAATATTCAGTGGGTGCTCATAAAACATTTGTGGTGCTCCTAACTTCTTGAAGTTGGGAGCACCAGTGCTACCAAGTAAAAAAGTTAATTTCGAGCCCTGACCCCATGTGTACAATTAAATATACTGCTGTATTTTTTATGTTGTGGGCCAATATTTCTGCTGGAGGTCCTGGATATCTTGTTTAGACACATGGCATCATGGACTATCAAATATCAACAGAAAAAATCTAAACGTAACGGACTCTGTTAGAAATCTTATAATGGGCCATGTTTGGATCTTCCAACCGTACAATAATCCAAACACAGACCTCAAAAACAACACACAAATGGGTCACTGAGCACAAAACCGAGCTTCTGCTGGCCATTCCAGTCCTGACCTGAACCTGTAGAAAATGAGTGAGGCGAACTGAAGAGAAGAAGCACCGTCATGGAGCTGGGAATCTAAAGGGTCTGAAGAGATTTTGGATGAAAGAATGGTCTCTGATCTCTTGTCAGATGTTCTCTATTTTTATGAACAATACAATTAAATAAAATTACACAAGCACATAAACCCAAAGTATAAAAAAGGTACCTACCATGCAGAAGGTTAAAAGTTGAAACGCTAGATAACATGAACAGGGGCGTGTCCACAAGGGTTCACAAAGCTAAAAAAAATTTTTTCCTACAATATCCCTAGGAGATGTCTAGTGGAGTCTAACAATATCCCGTTCCCGACATCCTTTCAGAACAGCATATCTGTGTTTTTACTCCCACATAATGTATGTGTGTGAGAGAGAAAGCACGGCGGCGATAACACAAGTGTAATATTATCTATTAAATAGGCTTACGTACACCCAAAACCGTGTTTTAGCCAAGTGGAATACTAAATATTTAGTGTTCATCATATGCAGTGTTTAATTTGTGTAATAAAGCGGGGTGACCAATACGGCATCAATTATGGAGAGGTAAGGGATCATTCGCGCAATAACTTGGTTGACCCACTTAAGTAATTACCAGCTTGCATCAGTTGCTTTTATTGTGCGCATATACTCTAAAAATCAAGGTTATTTTATTAAACATTTTTTTGTAATGTTTGGGTAGTTTTTTTTGTAACCCATATCCTTTATGACAGTCGCAGAGTTTGCGTTTGCATTGAGTGCACGCAGATATTTTGCCTTCTCTTCGGGTGAGAGCAGTTCTCAGTGCCACTTACTTTATTTTTGTCAAATATAGGTTTGTTTCATGTAATCTATAAAACAGTAAACGATTTTATTTTATGCAAAGCAAACCAAGTCACCTAAACGATCCACATCAGTTTTTTTGCGACTATGAAATTTAAAAATGCAAAACTACAATAACCCTGACGAACGTATTTTACTGGAGGAAGAGGATCCGCCAAATGAGATGATTGGAGTTCGGAGGTGCTGATCCGGACCGGGTTTGTTCAGATTAAGCCCTGACTGCTAATAGCACATGCCCGTGCTTGCTTTTATTATAATGTAGTTGTTAATAAACAAATTATCCAATCTTTCACATGCATCTTTAAAATCGTATTTGAGTGAAGTGGGGGCGGCGCGGCAGGGTTTTGCCTAGAGCCCCGTCGATGAGTGACAGCAGAATAAGGATGAAGTTTAGCTAAGTGTGGATTCTTCAACTACGACTGCAAAATGGTCAGTTTACTGTGAAGAAACCCATGTCAGGCAAGTCTGACTCGAGACATTCTTCTCAGGGAAGTTAAATAGTTTGGTTTCATGAAAAAGAGATTTAATTTTACAATGTCTTATTTTGCATATAAATTTAAATGACAGATGTCTTTTTTTTTGTCTGCAACACTTTTCCGTGTTGACAGCAAAAGGTTAAACAAATTTAGTATTTTGACAAGACGAATAAAAATAACAAACATGCTATTTTTACATTTTTGTACAAACTGGCCTACATTATTATTTTTTTTTCTCTGCGACACTTATTACGTTGACAACAAAATGTAAAACTAATTTGATTCTGGACAAGACAAATAAAATAAATAGCCTACAATAAAATAAATTTTGTGCAGACTACATTTTTATTTGTTATCTCTCTCTCTTTCAGTAGAGGAAATGTAATTGTGAGATTCTGGAATTATGTATATTTAGCGGGAACGGTCGGGTTAAGAAGAAAAGAAAGCCTCTTTTATTTTGTACTTTAAAAAGGTTGTTATTATAAATGTAGCCTAACGAATCGTCAAATAATATTGATTACATCCTAATTTGCTGTTACAACCTATCCGTTTCAACAAACACATTTTGCAACAAGTTGCGTTTTGACAAGTGCGTCAATCCACGGAGTCTTACCCGAAAAACAATGTCTAAAGAAATAGGAATCGAAGTTTAGCACAAATCATAAGAACAAAGCATGTGGCAGCTCGGCTTGTTGTTTCTACAGCTTGCTCAGGTTATTATTTTAATAATTTGTTGTACAAAGAATGGGTTACGAACGATGACAAAGACTGTTCCATAATTCCTATTAAACTCAGAAAAAAAAAAAAAAAAAAAAGTTAGAGATTAATATTTTGTTAATTTAATTTGCTGTTTTAAGAATAAAGACGACGACTTTATTATTATTCATTTCCATGTTCATTTTCAAGCTGCATGCGTTCTTGATCAAGTCATTCAGGGCTCTACTCATTCTTCCCACTGGTCGCAACTCTCAAAAAAAAAAATTGATACAACAATATGATAAAAGTTCATCGGCATGCATTGATTAATCTAGTTTATAGCTATATGGTAACGAAAGTGTTCAACATTCAACCCGTTCTTTTTCATCAGTATTATTTGTGTCACCTTCTCTGGTTTAAGAAGCAGTCTTTTACTTTAGTTTGAAAACCAAATCCTCCGTTGCGCTCAGTCCGCGTGCACCTTCGCGCTCATGCTGATGCAGTGAGTGTAGGCTCTACCCACGAAGCGCTCCCGCTGAAAGTGCATCTCTCCACGTGATCAGTGAAATCTGACTCCTGCTACAATGTGCTGTGGCTCTGGAGCAGCAGACCATGCACTTACAAAAGTGCGACCACGTCAATTTTTTTACTGGGGGTCGTGCGATTAACGCGATATTTTTTGCTGCTTCACCGCGGTAACGAAAAATCCAATACAGTCACAGCCCTACTTCCAAACTAAATTTGAGCTTCAAAACGCTACAATGACAGATTTAACATCTTAATGCTAATAAAAGCTTGGTAAATCATTTAATGCACCTAGCCTTCTAAAAGAAAATAAATAGCCTAACACAAATAGCCCTTTTATGTCTTAAAGCCACAGCCATATCACCCTGGAGCCCATGACTGGTTGCCCACTGAAACTAACAGGGTTGAGCTGGTCAGTACCTGGATGGGAGAACTCCTGGGAAAACTAGGTTGCTGCTGGAAGAGGTGTTAGTGAGGCCAGCAGAGGGTGCTCACCCTGTGGTCCGTGTGGGTCCTAACACCCCAGTGTAGTGACGGGGACACTATACTGTCAAACAAGCACCGTCTTTCGGATGAGACGTTAAACCGAGGTCCTGACTCTCTGTGGTCATTAAAAATCCCATGGCACTTCTCGTAAAGAGTAGAGGTGTAACCCTGGTGTTCTGGCCAAATTCCCCCCACTGGCCCTTGTCAACCATGGCTCCTAATAATCCCCATACACTTGATTGGCTCTACTTCTACTCTCCACCTGTAGCTGGTGAACGCACTGGCGCCGTTGTCCTGTGGCAGCCGTCGCATCATCCAAGTGGATGCTGCACACTGGTGGTGGTTGAGAAGGGAACCCCCACATCAGCACTTCTCAAAGTCTGGACTCCGGTCAGGAATTCAATCCGGAGCCGCCTCCACTTCGTATTTCAAGCACACTCATATCACTCAGACCTCTGTGCGGCGAGCGTGGTACACACACACACACGGGCGCATGGACCAGTGTTGCAGTGTTTACAGACTCTTTTGTAAGACATAGCAACTAGCGACATTTTGGATAAACATTAGCTTCAATTCAGTAGAATAATGCCACCGGTTTCGCCTTCCCGACGTAGTCTTTCTCCACCGGCAGAGTTAGCAGCGTATTCAAAAGAACCGAAATGCAGAAAACTTGGACACGCCCCTGAACATGAACTCCACGCGTTGCGTAAAACCTGACAATCATGCAACTAACGTTACAACGCTGCTTTCATTAATATTCTCATAATTTCACTCAGAAATGCTGATCATATAATTTGTAATATATATATATATATATATATATATATATATATGTTAAATATAAGCATTTTCACTAGGGCTTTAGACATTTGGACCCTACTGTTTTTATAAAATAAATCAAATATAAACTATATTTCATTTTTAGTGACTGGGACTATGAAAGGCAAAATGAAGCACACAATCCGAGGCCAGCCTGGAAACAATGGAGTTTAGCCTGCTAGGCTAAATCCCCTGTAGAAAAACCTGCTTTAAAAGACTGATTCAATTCCGAGTTTATATTTCCAAACACATTTTTACGCGTAATTCATCACCAGGATTATTTAATCCATTCTGGAGCTCTGCTTTGATTCGAATGGAGCGAAATAAACAACAGTTTATCCTTCGTAATGACTCAATCGCTGCTTCGGCTGCACATTCAGTTCGCTCGAGTAAAGAAAATATCACATACCCGTTTTTCAGATCTACTTCCAGTATCTTTCCATAGCCTTTAAAAAACCTTTCTACATCTTTCTCTCTGGCGCGATAGCTCAATTTTCCCACGTAAACTCGAGACATTTTCCCGGTGCAGCAGCTCGGTGTGGAGAATCAGCAGCAACAACATACGCGAGACTCAAAGTAAGAGTCCTGCAGCTGGTGTTCTCCAAAATAAAAGTCACAGCGCTTGCTGTGATTGTGAAAATACCAATCAGCTGCGTAGCAGTTGTTGCTTTATTTTTATCGCTAACTAGCGTTAATCCTTAAAAAATAATTTATTTACAAATTACGGCAGTCTAGAAAATAACTTAAAAAAAGCTTTTTGACTGAATTGAACAAATTGCTTCCTGATTTACTTTTTCAAAGCAGTCAAACCCCACTGCACAAGCAGAAAAGCTGCTGTTTATGAAGTTTGTGTTCATACTAATACATTTTGTTAATTTATAAGCATTTTATATTAATGGTTAATTTATATTTATGGTTTATATGATCAATCTTATATCATAATGTTTCTTAAAAAATTATGTTCAATTATATAAATTATAAGCAGCGCTTTTTTTTCGATCTATCTTAAAATATACTTTATTGGACTCCAGAATAATGCATGTGTTACTCTTTCTTTTATTTGGATGCGTTTATGATTTAAATTATTATCAGTGATGCTCAAATCGATTGCACATTGCATGCATGTTTACAATGCAATAATTAAATATCTGAATGGAACTGTGGAAGGAAATACATTTTTTATCGATTCCAGTTTGATTTGTTTTAATCCAGTTGAGATTAGCCAACTCTCTCTAGAGACAAAATGACAGCACCGGAACTGCTTGCATTATAAAGGCATACTGTATGTGAGTTATATGCAAACCTTTAAGAAGCTATTCACATTCCATGCACTCTGCCAGTGACAGTGGCATCAAAGCTCTAGCTAATAAAAACTTACCTCAGATCCTCAATGGCACAAGAATGTCTGAGTGCTCTTGCAATAATTAGCATCAGCCATGATGTTGGCAGCCAGCTGTCCTGTGATGCTGTAATACATGACTTTCCTTAATGGCATAATTCACTTTACTCAGTAACAATATCTTGTTCAGTTCAGTTGTGAAATGTTGTTTTGTAAACTGTTTATTAGTAATTTTGATAATATGTAATTTGAATGTTTGTGTATATTTTTTTGCTTGCTCTTAGTAGTTTTAGGATTTTATTTAAAATGTGTATTTGTTCATTTCACCTACACACGTTGTGTTTGTCATTACCAAGTCATGATGGTTGTTTAATAATTTATGAATAATGGAATTAGTCTATTGTGTCTAAACACATTAATAAGTTCATTTGACATATTATCCCTATTACAGATGTAGTCTGTGTCAGAGAAAGATGAGTATGTTGTGTACAATGGGGGCCCATCCTGAAACCTGTTTAGGGCCCCCAAAATGCTAGGGTCGGTCCTGCTTTTTTGTTTCTGCCACAGTATGAAAACTATCAAAAAGCATCAGTAGCAGATGTTACATTGACTCTCCTTATTAAAACATTTGAAATGCTAAACAATGACAACTTTTCAAAGAATCCTATGTTTCAGCTCAGATGGCAATAAAGCAGTCTACATAAATGCCTACATCAGGACAGATTTTACCCCACTTAACATCATTTAAAAATTCTGGCTTCTAAGGGCCAAGATGTTTAAATTGCTGCCACCCCCTTTCTTTTATTATATAACTAACAGGGAATCATTTTCGATTAATTTATTTTACAGGCAATGTCAAGTGATTAAGGGTCAGGACTAAAATTACGGTGTTTATTTAATTTAGACCGGCTTCCACAGAATAAATATGCACTTGTTTTGTAATCCGTTCGTTTGATCTTCACAAAGTCACAAAACTCTTGATTCAGAATCTCCTGTTCTCATGATAGCTACATGACAGCTCAGTTGTGTCTTGCATCAAGAAGCTCAAGGTTTTTACATCAACATTGGTCACTATATGTTAAAATGTGAACATGAATCAGAAGTAGAAATTTACACCAGCTCAGGTTTTCTCTGTGTGAATTAAATCAGGTTTGTTTGATTAAGGAAACACGTAAAACGTGCAGTGTTGATACTTCAGGACAGGGTTGAGAAACATTGGTGTAAGTGATCATAGCTAACGAAATCTGCATTGTTTGCTGTGGATTTGAGAGAAGAAAAAAAAAATCATACATCTGAATGGCATTATGTTTGTTATTTTATGATTTAAAAATTCAGCACAAGGTTCAAGCATTCAGTCAGAGTAAAATAGTAGCTCACCAAAATATGTATCTGCTTTTCTTGCATGAGCTGCAAACTTTCTATTTAAAATGTAATTATTTATTGTCTTGAATTATAACTGAACACTAGGTGGTGCTAGTGCATTTGGCCATAAACAATCCTACTGTTCGAAATAATTAAACTGACTTTGGGGTCCAAAAAAAGTTACCCTTAATAATCTAATTAACTATTTCCTTAAAAGCACAGTTATGAAATCTTTGTGGAACATGTAAAAAGTATAATTAATAAAACGGGTTTCAATTTATAATTGAAATATTTATTTTTGTGTATTTAAACTGAGGGAAAAAACAAGGAACAGGTGAAACTAATCAATTAAAACCAATGAGTAATTAATTAATAACACAGGCAAAGAAGTAAATTCACAGATAAGTGAGTGGTATTATAAAAATAGCATTCTACATACATTTTAGTGAGAATGTCTGTGAAAGATTGATGTTACACCTTTACATATGATTGTTCGTCATATATATATAAAGGCATTGTCCATAAGTACCTTTATTGTAGTAAGTAGGCCTTCCTTGTTGTGTAGCTCAAAGGTTCCCAACCACATTAATTTCAGCACATAAACAACATTCACTCAGAAAGTGATTTTTATACTGTTGCGTGATGTTTTTTAGACCGCCTGGAAGAAGGCTTTGACTCTACGGAAAATGATTTTATAGTGATTTTGAATCAGTTTTGATAGCCATTCTTCCCCAGAATGCGATTGGATTAGTTTTGAGTACCAATTTGGCAGATTTTGTTACGCAGATCTGGCAACCTCATTCAAAGCGTACAAAAGACTTTCGGTATAAAACAGGTGGCTTTTAAACAGGAAGATTTGATTGCAGTATATGGGATTTAAAATGGCTATTTCTATTCAACTATTTAAAGACTGTTTACTGCTTATTATTATTTTTAGAGGAAAGGTATCTTACATCATAACTAGCATTAGGTGGTGCTAGTGCTTGTACATATGTTCATGCACATTCACGTGCAGTAATGATAAAAAAAGAGATTATACATAATTCATTGACACTGATATCCTGAGATTAAAATTTTTATTTTTATGTCACATAAAATAACATTTCCCACATTTCTGGAATTTCATTCCATACAGGTACATGCATGGCAACACATTTTTAACGTATTTTTTTTTTTTTGTTTTTTTGAGCAGATTATTTTTTAATTGAGAAAGATTACAACGAGTCATCTGTACCAAGTGTAAACCCTTCTCCAGCAAGATTTTAATAAACACTTCACACAGACGATTTCTAGGGTCCAAGTAAAAAAAGTTACCCTTTCATAATATCATAATACTACTTTAAATAATGCTTCATCTTTTAAAAAGTATTGCATTAGAAGCCAAATATAAAAAAAGAGAATATGAATCAACAAACACACACAAGTCACTTTTTAAGAAGAGTTCAAGAAAAACATATGGAAGCATAAAGAAACATCAAGGACAAACTAGACTCTACATGTATTGACAATTATTAATTCAGAAAACTTGATTGCTATATTTAAGGATTACAAATATAATTAAAAAAAAATGTTAAAACTTGAATGAGTTTCAGAAACGCTTTTGAAGAAAGTGGAAAACCAAACAGTTGTTGGTCCACAGTGACTTCCATAGTATTTGTTTTTGTCCTATGTTTTTTACTAATGTTAACCTTCTGACCGGTTCGATCCCACACATGGGATATATAACGTTCGGTGACGTCGCATAGCTGCCAAATTCGTTGAGAGATGTGCCTGATATGATATTGTCATATCACAACTATGCAGTGTTCTTAACCGCATAATGCATATTTTAGGTTTCAGACATTTAAATACACATAAGTACTAATAAAACAATACATTTAGAGCTTGTAAAATACACACGTATATGGAAGCAACAATAACAGTCCATTCAAATTAAATTTGATTAAATTAAATTAAATTAAATTAAAACTGATTTTATTTATATCAGATACACACAGTGTAAGAAACGCTCCGGTTACTATGGTAACCTCGGTTCCCTGAGGCGGGAACGAGACATCACGGAGAATTCTCCGTTATGGGAACTCCTTCCCTTCAACCTTTCCTGAAGTCCTATTGGCTCACGCCAGTCAAATGACTGGCCAATTGTCATAAAGCATGCAAATATGACGAGCTCGAGACAGTATAAATGTCGATGCCCGCGACAATTACATCAGAATCGGATACTGAACACCGTAGGCTGGGGAGCAGCGAGCACGGCGACCGTGATGTCTCGTTCCGCTCTCAGGGAACCGAGGTTACCATAGTAACCGGAGCGTTCCCTTTCGAGCTGTCACGAGACATCACGGAGATTTCTCCGTTATGGGAACGATATTCAATCCGCCGTGAGAGAGGCCACGAAGCCTATACCCTACACACAGCAGATAGAATACGCACATACATACTTCCCACCAATAGTGACGCTGTAGGCGAGCTCATAGCTGATAGGTGGCTGTAAGCCAATAAGCATCTAAACCCAAGGTATACAATTTGCATATCTGGATAGAAATAATGTGGCTGCGCGCTGAAAAACAGGGCAAACTTGCAGCAACACTGTAAGGAACTGCACAGAAAAACTGTGTAGCAGCAACCACAACCTAGCATGATAATGGTATCACTAGAGAATCAACACAATACAGGAATCTGCACTGAGTACAGGGCAGAACAACCAGATAGTAAGAGGGTCATGCAGAGTAATAACTTACTATGCGAGACAGCAGCACACACATAACAATGTAGCAAACATGCATCAGCCACTCACCGACAGCACCTGGGAGGCAAAGGACTGAACGTCCAGCTTGTAAAACCTGGCGAAAGTATTCTGTGAAGACCAGCCGGCTGCAACGCATATATCTCGAATAGACATACCTCTCGAACCAAGCCCATGAGGAAGCAATAGCCCTTGTTGAATGCCCCCTAATGTGTAAAGGACATTCCAACCCTTGGCTCATATAAGCAGCCGTAATAGCGTCTACGATCCAGTGGGAAAGCCTCTGTTTTGAAACGGCCCGGCCTCTCGCACAACCACCGTAGCATACGAATAGTTGGTCAGATTGTCGAAAGCTGGCCGAACGGTCGATGTAAATCCTCAAAGCCCTGACAGGGCACACTGAAGTCTGAGCATCTGCTTCACGCGAGGCTGTTGACTCGGAAGATAGGGCAGACAGAGAAACAGTCTGCGTCTTGAAGGGGGTAGAAAGTGATTTAGGCACGTATCCCATTCTCGGCCGGAGAGTGACGCTGCAGTTACCGGGTCCGAAGCGAATACAGTCACTGTCCACAGAAAAAGCGTGCAAATCTATGCGCTTGGCTGACGAGAGTGCAAGAAGGAGTGTAGTTTTGAGACAGCTCCTTCAAACCCACTGGATGTTAAAGGCTCAAAAGGTGGCTGAGAAAGCTCTTAATACCACCTCTAGGTCCCAGGCGGAACTGAAGGTGGCCTCGGAGGGTGTAGTCTTCTCGCTCCCTTAAGAAAACTCACCACCATGGGGTCTCTGCCGATCGACTGGCCACCACCTTGCGGAACGGAACGCGGCAATGGCTGCCACATAGACTTTCAGTGTCGAGGGTAACGATCCACTATCCAGCCTGTATTGCAGGAAACTCAGAACATCCAACACGGTGCAAGTAACCGGGTCGATATGAGCCTGATGGCACCATTTCACAAACACTCCCCATTTTAAGGCATACAAACGTCTTGTAGAGGGTGCTCGCGCTTCCGTGAGTGTGTCGATCACGCGAGACTGTAATGCATTTAGCTCCCCTGACAACCCTGAAGCAGCCACACATGAAGGCTCCATAGTTCCGGGTTCGGGTGCCACACCGAGCCGTCCGCCTGGGATAGCATGTCCCTCCTGACCGGAATCGGCCAGCTCTGTCAGGTCTGAAACCAAGGCTGGCTCGCCAGTTCGGGGCTATGAGTATCACTGACGCCGCTCCTCCCTGATCTTGCATAACACCAGAGGCAATATCTTGATCGGAGGAAACGCATAAGCCTGGCTGTCGGCCAGCGGCCAGAGCGCCCCTTCCAGCGGGAGGGACAGAGAAGAACGACGGGCAGTGTGCATTCTCGTCAGAATAATAAATCCACCTCCGCTTCCCCAGAGGTTCCAAATCATCGAACCGACTCGGGTGTAACCTCCATTCCCTTGAGGAATTCTCCTCCTTGAAAGCATGTCCGCCCCGCGATTCAAGAGACCGGGGATGTGCGTTGCTCTGATGGATAGAAGGCGAGAATCCGCCCATAGCAGTAAAATCGCTGCCTGCTCGCACAAAGCCTTGGAACGAATGCCGCCCTGGCGATTTATGTACGAAACTACAGACGTGTTGTCGGTGCGAATCAGTACATGTTGCCGTTCCAGTTGTGCTCGAAACTCCTTTAGAGCTAAAAAGACTGCTTCCAGTTCCAAGCGGTTTATGTGCCATCGGATCTGAGGTTCCGACCACCGTCCCGAAGCTGGCATTCCCTCGCACACCGCTCCCCAGCCGAGCGTCGATGCGTCTGTTGTGACCACCACGCGTGAAGTCACCAAACCCAGGGGGACTCCCCGGCTGAAGAGATCCGGGTTGCGCCACGGCGCCAGAGCTTCGATGCAGCCGCAGGTGACCGCGATACTCAAACGTCCCGAAGTCCATGCTGTCCAGGGGACTCGAGTTTTCAGCCATAGCTGCAGTGGTCGCATGTGTAATAAGCCCAGATGACATACTGCCGAAGCTGACGCCATGAGTCCCAGCAGTCTCTGAAATTTCTTCAGATGAACAGAGCTGCCTTCTCTGAAATGGCGCAGGTAAGACAAAATGGCCGCCACGCGCTCTCGCGAGAGGCGGGCTCTCATTTCCAGGAAGTCCATGCAAACTCCCAGATACGTAATGGACTGACTCGGGGCGAGAATGCTCTTTCGCCTGTTTACACATAGCCCTAGGGACTCCAAGTGAATAAGCAGCGAGTCTATATGGCTGAGTAGCGTGTCCCGGGACTGAGCTAAAATCAGCCAATCGTCCAGATAGTTGAGGATGCGCATCCCGCTCGCCCTGAGGGGGAAAAGTGCTGCATCCACGCACTTTGAAAATGTGCGCGGGGCCAAAGCCAGCCCGAACGGGAGAACAGAGTATTGGTACGCTGTGTTCTCGAAAGCAAACCTCAGAAACGTCTGTGATGCGGTGCTATCTGAATGTGAAAGTACGCGTCCTTCAAGTCCACGGACGCAAACCAGTCCCAGGGGCGAATTTGCGCCAGGATCTGTTTCAGCGTTTTCATCCTGAACGGACGTTTGCAAAGCGCTCTGTTGATGGGTCTGAGATCTAGAATTGGGCGGAGCCCCCCATCCCTCTTGGGTACCACGAAGTAGCGGCTGTAAAAACCGCTCTCCAGCTCGTTCGGTGGGACTCGTTCTACTGCTCCTTTCTCGAGCAGACAGCCAAACTCTTGCCTCAGAGCCTGGGCATTTCGAGGCGATGTTAGAGACTGCACCACGCCATTGAAACGGGGCGGTCTGCGTCTGAATTGAAGAGTATATCCCTGCTCTATCACGCTGAGTAGCCAACGCGAGATTCCCGGAATAACTTTCCACGCGCTTATGAACTGACGTAGCGGCTTTAGCGGCTTGGTCGTTGGATGCCTGGGAATATCCCTCCGCTGGGAAGAGCCAGGCGCCGACGAAGATCTGGATCTCGCCGTTTGCTGCTGGAAGGCGTGTCTCGACATCACGTGACTCATGGCTTTCGGCGGCGCTTGAGCCTCCATCGCTCGGTTATGGACTCCACGGCATCACCAAGAGGTCGGAGAGAGTTACAGGAGCGTTTAGGAGCACCTTACGGTCGGCCTCCTTGAGGTCAGCTAGGTTTAGCCATAAAGTACGACCATAAAACCCATGGCCTTACCTACGGACTGGGCCGCTCGCTTCGTCGTCATCAACGCGAAGTCCGTCGCAGCGCAGATCCTTCGCCGCTCAGGAGTGAGGGGCTCCGCCCTCCGCCGCTTGCAGGAGTTTCGCCTGGAACACCTGCAGCACTGCCATGGTGTGTAACGCTGACGCCGCCTCGCCATCAGAGGCATACGCTTTATTAGCGAGGTGGGCGGTGGTCCTGCACGGCTTCGAGGGAAGGCTGATGTCCGAGCCTAGGGTCTTTGCTGCTGCAGGACACAGGTGTGCAGCAACGGTCTCCTCGACGGGGGGAGAGCGCACATATCCGTGGGCCTCCACCCCATCCACGTGGGAGAACATGGCCTGCGTGTTAGAATGGACGCACGCCGATTGGGGCGCAGACCACGTCTTCACTAGCTGTTCGTGTACGTCGGGGAAGAAAGGCACCGACGCCCTCGAGTCAGCTTTGCGTGTGGACCTGAAGTACCACGAGTCGAGCTTATTCCTGACAGGCTCTTCTGGAGGATTCCAGGTAAGCTCCAACTCCTGCACAGCCTTAGACAGAACCCTCATGAGCTCCTCCTGGAGGTCTGAAGGCTCTGAGCTGCTTAACTGCTCGGGCTCCGATCCCGCCCAATCCTCCTTCTCCGAGGCCGAGATGGACATGGCCTCGTCGCCCTCCTCGTGGCCAAAGGATACGAATCCCTCGATATTGGAAGGGGGGCGGAAACAGTCCTCGGGGAAGGAAATCGGGGAATGAGGCGACCGTTGGGTTCGGCGGCACGGCAAGACGGCGCTCCCGCCGCCAGGAGAGGGGGGGCCCACCAGCGGCACGCTGGCGGCAGTGAGCCCCACCCCGAATAGGCCGCGAACCACATTGCGGCGGGCTCGGAGCACTGTCCGCAGTCGGACTCGTCCAGCGCCGCCTCGGCGTGGGCCAGGCCCAGGCAGGCGACGCAGTGAAGGTGATGATCCAGCGGTTCGATTGGTCCCGCGCAGATCTTACATACTGAAGCCATCACGAATTCAAGGTGAAGTAGAAGATTCTGATGTAATTGTCGCGGGCATCGTGATTTATACTGTCTCGAGCTCGCATATTTGCATGCTTTTGCGACAATTGGCCAGTCATTTGGACTGGCGTGAGCCAATAGGACTTCAGGAAAGGTTGAAGGGAAGGAGTTCCCATAAACGGAGAAATCTCCGTGATGTCTCGTGACAGCTCGAAAGGGAACTATTAAGTTCACTCTATTCTTCAACAAGTTTACCAGCCACTTACATGAATGTATTTCGGGAGAAATTGATGAATTCACGTGGTGTACATCCGACTGACAGGACTCTCTGAACTAGAGGTCTTCACGGGTCCCAAAATTCGTACCCGAACCCGAAGAGACCCGTAAATATGCTGCACGGAACCGACCCGGACCCGTATTTTATTTGAAATTGGGACCCGAACCCGTGCAGACCCGAGAAATGCCTTAAATGTACTACCCGGACCCGACGCGGACCCGACCATTATTTGAAAGTTGGACCCGAACCCGGCTGGGAAGACACAGACCCGACTGCACCCAAAAAAAAAATTGGCTTAAACTGTTAACTTAGTTGCCTTCTCACTGACTGCATGCGATGCAATCCTCTTTGCCAATAAATTTCCATCCATGTTAGGCTGTCCCTCTCTCTTGCCGACAGAAATAGCCTTCTTAATCTACTATTCCAGCTTTAAAAGTCTACTTGCTACCCGCTGGATTTTACCTCTTTATATTCATTTTGTCTGAGCTTTTTTTCACATCACTCATGAAGGAATCCATGATCACCGACCGTCCGCTTGTATCTGCTTCTTGCTTCTGCGACTGAGGTCGCGCCACGCTGTTTTTTTTTTTTTTACACCTTATTGCCGCTCATACTTTTCTCATCCTAATTTTACAAGTTGCAAGTTACAAAACACACATAAAGTGCCAACTGACACTGATCACTGGCAGGTGCGGTGTTCTCCGATCGACTCGGGTATTACACACAATGTTAAACAGACCCGGGACCCGAAGTAATAGATTGGGACCCGACCCGGACCCAGCTGACCATTTCAAATATAATGAAGGACCCGAACGGGTCTCGGGTCCTCTGTGAAGACCTCTACTCTGAACTGCAGCATGAACAAACATGGCGGCGCCCTTCCCACATTACAGATCACGATCAAGATCATTTATAAAGTTGTTTAAATGACAAAACACACTAATTTGCTCATATTTGTGAATCAGAATATCAGATTGCCCATGAAATGATAAGCAAGTCTGTGAATATATTAAACAAAAAAGGAAAATCGAAATAAAAGCGACCCATCTGCCATCCGGTGTTATTGTGTGTCACATGAAAACTATGACGCGTCGCAATGACTGTACATTCACACCGTCGCGGGCTAGAGCGTCAAAAGTCGCCCTGCCAGCATTGCTGTAGTAGAAAGATTCGTGGACGCTTTGACATATATCCAGGGATGGGCAGTATTTCAAATGCATGTATTTAAAATACGTATTTGAAATACAAAATACTATTTAGTATTTTTATGTATTTTTTATTTAAATACATTTAATCTTAGTATTTTGTATTTTCAAAATACATAAAATACTTTTTACCAATCAACCTCTTTATTAGACTGATGGTTTGCTGTATCAACTAGTTCAGACATGCCACTTTCACGCTTTCCCTGGGAAAATCTTATTAAAGTCAAAATCGTAGATACATATAATTTTGAATTTAGACATATAATTTTCTAATTAAATTTATTGAAAAGTGTGATATCCAAGTAGTTATAAAGGTGTTTGCTGTCATAATGATAACAATAGCGCGCAAAAAAAAGTACATTAAAGGTGTGGTAAGCAATTTCTGGAAGCCAATGTTGATATTTGAGATCACCAAAACAAACATGTCCTTACCTCATAGGGTCACACCCCTATTTTGATAGCTCCGCCTCACACATAAATAGCCTACGCAACCCGGGCAACAATTAGTTATGTGAAACAAAGCAAAACCAATGTTACACCGTGTCTATACCAGACGCGAGCGGCACGACAAAATACAATAGAAGTCAATAATCAGTGATGCTGTCTACACTGGAGGCTGCGCGGTGTGACAAATCCCCGACATAAAACTGCTGCCGCGTTCTGTTTATAACATGCTGACACAAATTTCAAATGATTTTCAACAGTCACTTTATCGTGCCCAGGCAGACATTAGCTGTTGCAGAGCAGTGCGTCCGGTGTAGACATGGTGTTACTGCCCATCGAGAAGAAACAAAGCATCCTCGGCGTCCGATCGCAGAACTCCTCAGAACAAGAACCCCCGAATTGATGAAGTTGTTTTCTTAATTTGTAGCACGTTGAGCTCTCTCGGCCACCATACGTCTTTCTGTAATTGTAAAAGCAACATTAAAGAGAACGTTTTTCATCTCAGATCTGCATTTTTTTTTAAAGCTGCAACTATTTATTAAATAAATAAATACATAAAAAACACAAAAAAATATCAACCCACAGTATTCCCAACAAATATTTTAAAAGTTTATATTAAATGACTGTAGGATAAATCTCCTTATTTGATTGTCCTCTTGCTGCTGAGTACACCAGCATGGAATTGTAAAAATGTCTTACATTGCTGACCACAAGGGGAGAAATTGGTGCTTGTGAAAAATGTAATATGTCCACTTTAAAGAAGAGGGGGGAAATGGTCATTTTAGTCATCAAAAACAAAACTGTCCATTGTCCGAGTCAAAACAGCAGGGCCATCATCAAGGGGGGCAATTGGGTAAGTTGTCCTTGTGTCTTTACATTTATTACATGCTTAGGGGCTTAGGCCCGC
The DNA here is from genome assembly GCA_027564155.1 of Gymnocypris eckloni scoliostomus. Taxonomy (NCBI): domain Eukaryota; kingdom Metazoa; phylum Chordata; class Actinopteri; order Cypriniformes; family Cyprinidae; genus Gymnocypris; species Gymnocypris eckloni. The sequence goes on along the minus strand of CM050427.1, from coordinate 26,266,274 downwards.
CTTCATAATGTCCCGGGCCATGTTAATTCAAGATGTGACGCTGGTTAGCAGCTCTAACTTTTATACTGCAGTGGACTAGATTTAAGACAGAGTGCAGGTCCACTATTTCACATGCTCTGCTGTGTGTGACGAACAGTAAAACTTCTTGTGTGTTATAAAGTTTGAGAGGTTGTTGAACTGGATGTCACATGGACGGCAGTACTTTACGTTACTTGTGGTGGAAATGGACCCATTCAACACTCTTTTGAAGCTTGTCGAGACTTCCTCAGTCTTTAAAGATGGCACCAGCATTGTGCTTTCCTTACAGTCGACGGGACTGTCTGCATTGCTCTCCGGTGTAGGGGAACAATGTTGTTTATTTCCAGCATCTTCCATTTTATCCTCAAGGTCAAGATTGTCCTTTAAGGATGAAGACTTGCTCTGATTCTCAGGGTCATCTGTGGTAAGATAGCTACCATCAGGCATCGGCTGGTCTTTTTCCCCTTCGCTGCCCTCGTTTGGACTCTGCCTCCGTTCACTTTGTAAGAGCAGCAATCCTGTTGCGTAATCAGTGGCTTTGATTTCATGGTGAGGCCAAATTTGCTCAACGGGTCTCATTTTCTTAGCAGGACTTGGGTAACCACCAGAGTGCTGAAACACACTCCTCATGTCATATTTTATCGGGATTGGTTGTTCCTCACTGGAAGCTTGGATGTCAGAAATTGTATTTGGATACTCAATATTTCCATGCGGTTCTGGGAGCTCAAAGAGGGCACTTTCTAAAAGGATGCTAGTAATTCTAGGACCTTCCTTGTTGATGCTTTTGTTCTCAGCAGAAGTGTTTTGCAAAATAGTATCTGGGCAGAAGTTCTGTTTGTGCTTGAGATAGTCTTCAACTTTGTTGAAGCTTATCTTGCACACAACACACTCATGATAATCCATAAGTCGTTTAGAGGTAACCCAAGTGTTGCCAAACTGTGGCATGCATTTTTTACTGAGATCTACAGGTGCGTCACTGTCTTCCTTAGAGATTGTATTACATTTTGAAATAAGAGCTGATTTTGAAACTGTCAATGAAGCCTCTGGATATTTGGGTACTAACCCCTGGACCATGCTGAATCTCTGATGTTCCCTGAAGCTATCCAGTGTGCCTTTGACATGTATGGACCTCCTATAGTGGGCATACCAAGAAATGATGGCATACCCATAGGAGGCATTTGTTCATGTTCAGGAGTGGCCAGCTCATATGCCTTTCTTCTTTTACGAGGACGTACTGCCTTCTGATTGGCTGCTCCTTTATGGTTTGCTCGTTTCACTTGAGGATCATGCCGAGTGGCACAGTAATACTGCTTGTGCACCATGAAGTTCTCATGTCGACTAAATGTTATCTTGCAGGCATCACATGTTGTGAGATTTGGGTCAGTTTCGGTGGGTGGAATTTTCTGGCTTTGCAAATCCAGCTGTGTACCTTTTGGTCTCTCCTGTGCACCAGATGGAGTTGACACTTTTTTAACTTGCACCAACAATTCATCTGTCACTTTTCCACCTGTGATGGGATTGCAAGTGTTAGTGTCATGCCCTTTCACTTCAGAGGGATGGCCGACATTTAGCATAACAGCTAAACTAGCTCCGATTTTCGGGCTTACAGTGCCTGCTGATTTATCCAGAAGTCCAGGGAAGTCATGTGGCTTGTCTGTGGTTTCCCAGCGACTGTTGCAGTAGTGCTTCCTGTGCACCAAATAATTATCAAGGTTGTTGAAGGTGATATTGCATTCAAAACACATTGCTCCTTTTGGCACAAGTGTGCTGTACATGAATGGAGGGTAAAAATTTCCTCCGTGACGTGACCGGCGATGGACCAACTCCGACATCTTGGCCAGTATCTCAGATGCTTGCGGGCCCACTGTAATATCCTGTGATAACGGGGCATGTGGTATAAAGGGGGATGAGGGAAATGCAGGAGGCAGGTGGTGTTGAATGGGTGAAGAGGCTAAATGAGGACTGGAAGGTTCTGACTTCACTCTGGTGTATGAAAAACTAGCCTTGTTTCTTGAGTTTCCCTCACCCTTGGTAGATGTCTGGCTACTTTCTGTGCTTTCCAACTCTGACATTTGACTTTCCTGAAGGTCTTTCGTGTTTGCATTAGCTCTGACTTGTTGAGGACAGCCTGCCATGCTTCTAGGAGAGTTATCAGCTTTGTCTTCTTTGAGTTTGTTGACCGTACAGCAATGTCTATGTAGCTCCTGGTGTTTGACCAGTTCTGTGTGGGTTTGGAATGTGAAATGGCAGTGACCACATCTCAGGCCTGTTTGGGACAGATGGGAGAGGATGTGGTGCTGGAGTACCATAAGGGTTTCTGCAGTGTAGTCACAAATTGTACATTTGAAGTTGCTTCCAGTGGTTATCTCATCTGACTTGAGACCTTGATAAACAAGAAGAAAACAGAAATGGTGTTAATTAGCAACACTACAATACAAATTTGAGTCTAAACAAGGCTCCTATAAGTTGAGTCATGGTGCTTGTTTAGATAACTTTAGTTGAAATCCAGTTTGGAACATTTCCTAATCGTCTATACCAGGGTTGCCCAATCCTGTTACTAGACGGCCAACATTGTGCAGATTTTATTTCCAGCCAACTCCAAATCGCTTACCTGGAAGTTTCTAGTGAGTCGGAAGACCTTGTTGAGCTGGTTTAGTTGTGTATAATTAAGGTTTGTGCTAAACTCTGTAAGACGTCAGCCCTCCAGGAACAAGATTGGACACTCCTGCATTATACACATAATTCCCTGTCCTCTCTCTACTGAACTACCAAAAAAACAAAAAACACCTCAAACCAGCCTAAGCTGGTTTAGTTGGTCTTGCAGCCTGACCATGTGACACTTGCCCAAAACTCACCTAAAACCATCAATCAGACCAAGGGTGTCCAATCATGCTCCTAGTCAATGGCCTACAGAGTTTAACTCCAAATAGCTCCAACAAACTTGCCTGAAGTTTTAGTGGGTCTGAAGACCTTGATTAGCTGATGTGATTAGGGCTGGAGCTAAACTCTACAGGACAATGGCCCTCCAGATTTGGACACTCCTAAAGCCCAAAGTATACTTCGTCTATCCACGTTCCACACTCTATCTGCATGATGCATTTAAATCATCAGGAGTGTCCGCGCACAACAGCGAGATTAATGTTGAGAGTCTATTAGGTGTTACTGTGTAGAATTTGTCCATGCGCACTCATCTGCATTTGAGTATACTTTTGAAAGGAGTGAGTACAAGACCTTAAACTAGACCAGAGATAGGCAACATTGGTCCTGGAGCTAATCAATGTCTTCAGGATTACTAAGGCTACAGGCAGGTGAGGTTTATCTTCAGGGTTGAAGCTAAACTCTACAGGACAGTGGCACGGACTGGCGTTGCCTGCCCCTGAACTAGACCAACATGACCAGACTAGTTAAACAAGTGTGTCTTTCTTATCTGTAACTGGTCAAATGGTTATCTGAAAAAGAATGTCTTCTTGGTCTACTCACTGTTATGTGTGGATAAGTGCATTCCCAAAGCATGCGAGCCTGAAAAACTCATATTGCATTGGGGGTATGTGCAATTGCGAAGCATTTGATTTGCTGTAATAGGCGTTTTTCTCTGCTACCATCTCATCTTTGTCGCCCACTGCAGTAATACATAAGGTGGGCTTGGAGGTTTCTTTCACTCCAAAACCAGATGTCACATGCCTTGAAGGGGAAGATGTCTTCTACAAAGACAGAAATGGACACAAGCATGTCCATATTGTATTATCTAAAGCTTGTAAAAAGCCAGCATCTCAAATTGCAGAAGGTAAATACAGTGGGGTCAAGAAACTTGAGACCACTAGAAAACTGCTTCAAATTGTTTTGTGTCATTTTAAACAAAATTGATTAGAGACCTTAACATAGTGCAGAATCTTAAATCTCGAAAAGTTCCAAAATCCTACATCCAGGTTTAAATGCTTTTCAGCAATTCACAACACAAAGCATTATTCAAATAATATGACAAATACTATACAATTAATTCTAATAATATAAGTCTCAAGAGCACATCAGTCCCAGATGGATGCTGGGATACAATATATCTGTAATTTTTTTATTGTGCAGTAAAGAAATTAACCACATAACTCAATCCTATAGAACCCCATCAAAGCAAATGCACTGTTGTTTGCATCGAATTCTTATGATGATATATGATTAGAGAATGGAAGAGGGTAATTCTTGCAAAACTGAAGGTCAGCCTCGACCCTTGGTAATTCTCTTATCCATGGCAAACATTCACATCAGGGCTGTGATGACTCTTTGACATGGACTTCCATTTTTAACCAAGCACATTAATCAGTCTATCTACTGTGGCAGAGGCCTGATAATACAGCACTCACTGTTAATGATTGCGCCGGGCAATATGGACGCCATGGCTGCTTGCTGAGGAAGGAGTTGGATGCCGTCCAGCTGTCGGGCCAGGTACATCCTTTGACTGTAGGGAGTGTGGGCTGGTGTTTGAAGATGCGAGTGCAAATTCACCACACAGGCTGCAAGTTCGTCTCCTTCCATGACGTTTTTAGTTGTGGAACACCACACATGTCCTCCTGTGAGAAAAATAGATTTTATTTAATATAATATTTTAAAGGGGTGATGAACTGAGAAACCAAAGTTCCCTTGATCTTTTGACATATACGAGGTCATTGTATTATAAAAACATCCTGTAAGTTTCAGAACTTAAAACTTTCTCATTAGTCTAAAAACATCTTATATTGAAGCCGATCTGCCAAAATGACAGTGTGTGGAATGTGGAATGTGTCACTCTATGATGTAATTGTGTGGATAAACACCACCTCCACAGAAGAAGTTCAACATCACTGTCTCTTTAGCCCCGCCAACCGATTTGTGCATGTAGTGCTCACAAACAAGGCACCATTTTGATGCGTGATTTTCAAAAAGATTGAAACTAAAGACGATGCTGTGGATGCTGTGGATACATTGGAACCGATAGTTGTGTCGCAATACACAAGTGTGACGAACTGTTTTTATTACGTGATTTTTATTGCTTTGTCTGTTTTTACAGATTGTTTGATATGAGTATTTATGCTTTTTTAACATAAATCACAGCAGTGTCCTTCTGTGTAGGATGTAGACTGTCAAACATTCACAACTATTAGAAGGGGTGCGGACTCGAGTCACGTGACTCGAGACTTGACTCGGACTCGAGTCCCAAATTTGATGACTTGCGACTTGACAAAATTAAAGAAGACTTGAGACTCGTCTTAGACTTTGACAATAATGACTCGAGACTTGACTAGGACTTGAGCCCAGTGACTTGGAAAGACTTCATGATCAGATTAGCGTCATTATCACTCTAGACGGGTGTAGCGTGCTTGTGCTTGACTGGCAATAAGCCAGAGACTGCATTCAGGGAGCGCTTGATATACAGTATATATTAGTATAAATTAATGGAGTTATAGAATAATTACAAAAGAACTGAGATAAGGAAAAAATAATTAATTACATGATTCGTCTAGTAACTATCTCCACCCATTTGATCGCCGCCCAGAAGACACATGGAGGAGCGGGCATGAGAAGCGAGAGATGCGGCCGCGATCACTGGTGCTCCCCTCATCATCACTGTGACCGCTGCTGTTAAATACTAAACATATTCCTCACTTCTTTTGTATGTCCTTCACCATGGTGCACCATTAATGTGACGGATCCGCATCCAGCCACGACCCTCTCACTCTGCCAACTCTGTGTGCTGTAATTTTAAAGCGGTGTGCATATTTTAATTGCATGTGCATTTTATTTTATTTTAAACCTTCATTAAGTTTAAAGTTAATCCATGATCAAGATATAAATCTGAGTTTAAAGTTATGGTGCACCAGGATTAAAGTTGATCTTAAATATTCCTTAAATCCAGGATCAAAATGATGGGTTAAAATGTAAACCTGCTGATTTTTAAAGGTTTAAAGTTTGGTGTAAAATTATTATTAGATAACCTTGATTTAAGCTAGATTTAAAATGTATAATTGCCAACCATTTAGGTATAATTTGAAGAAAAAAAAAGCGGCAATTGGCCTAATGATCATTTAAAATATAATTTGAAGAAGTGCTTCTTTCACAAAATGATTTGTGATTTGTAGCCTATATATACTAAATTTTTCTCTCTCTTCACCAGGCACTCATTTCACTTTTATTTATTTTGGAAAAATAATTGAATTCACGTGTTGTAACTCAGTCTGTATAGCGCACACAGTCCCTAAATGTAGTGATCATCTATAAATATTATAAACTTAAAATCTAGCATACAAAATTTAGCCTTTGTTACTCTTAGTTATAAAGAATGGTAGCACAACATCTTTGAATGATGGTCTTCATGAGTTTGTCTGCATCCATTATGCTATTCTGTTACTAATAATAAAAAAAAGTTTTTTCACTGCTTGTCCTGTTTTGGCACAATCCCTAAATTTAACTTGAGTAGTTTTACTAAGGGCACCCATCTCACATGAAATTAAACATATTCTACCCAACTTCCTGCTATAAATTTGATATGGTAATACTGAGACTAATTTGGGCAAAGAGCAATAATGACTTGTTTAAGAATTGAAGCTTAAAGTTGAGGACTTGCAACTCGACTTGGACTTGCCTATTTTGACTAAGGGCATGACTTTGGACTTGTCTGTCTTGACTCGAGACTTGACTCGAGAATTGGATGCAAAGACTCAAGACTTACTTGTGACTTGCAAAACAATAACTTGGTCCCACCTCTGACTATTAGTCAATCACAGCAGTGGGCGTTTACTTCCGAGTCTACAATCCGCCACGAATATTCAAACAGAGCAATCTGATGACAGGGGTCAAAAACAGGACAGAAGATAGCCTATTACTTCTAAATAATGATGTTTTTAAGTAAAACATATTGATAACATTATAAGTGCACCTCATAGAACAGTTTGAAAAAAAACTGTTGCTTTCTACTTGCCATACAATTCCCTCAGAGAAATTGTTTTCTTCTGGCGGTGTGGTATCAATGCAAGACCTCACAAACTTGTTTTTCAGAGACACCAGTAGTAAGCTTTTATCTATTTTCTACTAAATACACAGAAATCAGCATATACACAGAAATCAGCATAGTGGTTAATAGAAACATGATAATTTTTGAACCCACACACAGCATGCTGTCCTACACATGAATGCGTTGCTTTGAAGCAGCAACAAACAAGTGAGGGACAAGTGTATTACTGAAGATGCTGCCGCTGAAGAGAATGGACATCGGGGATGAAAATACAGCATTGTCAAATTGAAGGGCTGCGGATGAAACATTCCACTGGAGTCCGCAGAAAAAACTCATTAGCCAGTTAAAAAGAAGAGGAGTGCGTTGTGACTAAGATAACATTTATCTGTCTAAATGACGGACTTTCTGTCTGCTCGTCATCTTCCATTGAGGGGATTCAAGTTTTAAATTTGATTATTTACAAAAGTCTGTAACGCAAGATAACAAGACGAGACATGATATGCCAGCACTAAATGCTAAAATTTAGAACGAGGATTAATTGGGGAGTTGAAAAATGAGGATGAAGTACAATTAATGCTACATTTCAAACATGCGTGAGTGCTCTCTCACAGCTTCTCTCTCGACTTCATGTCGAAGGAGAAAAAGTGACCTGTGTTGCGCTGTTATGCCTCCTGTGAAGAAATGCTGAAGGCATGTGTTTGGAGGGGACTTTTGGTATTGTGGATCTGATGTGAGGAATAGATGTCCATTCACTAAAACATGTTTTAATGCAATTGTGGTTTTGCATCAGTACCCAGTACAAAACTATTAATAGTAATTAATTAAATTCTTAACAGCCACTTAAAACAATAGACAATTTTAGGTGCATTTTTGATCATTTGTTGATGACAATGACAAAACCTCGTCACCAGTTTCATTAACTGTTATTACTGGTATGTTGTAGATACTACATTTACCATGATGCATATTAATAAAGGATAAATAACATAAAAATTGCAGTGTGTAAATAATGTACAGTTTATAGTAGCATTTGCAACAATCCTCAAACAAAGATAAAGTAAAATACAAGTGTCATTTAGCAGTGAAACAAAGCAATCCGTCTGTCGTGTCTGACCAGTGTTTATTTGGCACTGTAGTTAAGACAATGTGAGTTTTAAATAAAATGCCTGTGCGTCTTTCCTCCATCTCTCTTTTATTCATGAATTCAAGCAAATATTTGGATCTATCAATGAGTTTATTGCTCATCAAAGCTGGAAAGAAAATAAGAAAGCTTCATAGTGTTTCAGCGTCCAACATGACTATACAATTAAAGTTAACGGCTAAAGGGAAACTGCATAGCAATAGCATTTTTGGAGAATGGACTTTACAGGGTTGTATGGACAAACGACGAAGTGTATGAAGTGCATCAGTCATACGGCTCCATTCCCCGGGGGCCACCCTCATGGAGCTCCTGTGTTCCTGGCCAGCGCCCTGGGTATCACTTCTCCATCATCTGCCCTGCACACATGCACCCTCATTGATCTCTTGCCCCTCGCGCTACATCAAACACACACCTGAGGGGCATCGATGGCTTCCTGTGAGGCATGGCCAGTCATCTGGCTGGGCAAGCAGGGTGTGAAGTTATGCCTCTTTTTGTATATTCATGAGGTGGTGCAGACACTGTTTATTTTCCCACAGCACACCACACCCCCAGCTTTCAGGTTCAAATTGAGGTGCGGCAGTAGCTTGACAGGTCTGGCAAAAAATAATTAACCCGCCATTTTCCAATTTCGAAATATGAGCTTTGAGAAATTAATCGTCTTCCTGACAGCTAGCTACTGGTCCGGCTAAAGCGAATGCTTGCAGAAAGTGAGATTTTACTGGCTGGGTGAACTAAGCTCCTTATGAGTGACAGGTCAAGACCTGCATCTGTCTCGCTTTTTAGTATTTGCTATTGACTGTTCAAATGCGGCACGCAGTGTTGCCAGATAGAATGGATGATTTCCAGCCCAAAGTCTCACAAAACCCGCCAATCACAATGCACTGTGTCAGTTGGCCAATCAGACCAGACTAAGCTTGTCAGAAGGAGGCTTTGTAGAAAACGACACGTTTTTGACAGTCACAGTATTTAAAAAATAATGTGTTTTCTGAACATTAAAGCATGTCAACATATTCTGTTACACCAAACACACAAAATAATGATCTTTAAAAATGCATCATATGACCCCTTTAACTACAGCTGCACCTCTGAGAAACACACACACACCACACACAAGATTTTTTTTCTGTGACTTGTGGGAACTTTCTATAGACTTCTATTACTTATATACTGGCCAAACTATATTTTCTATCCCCTAGCCTTAAACCTACCCTTTACAGAAAACCTGTTTGATTGTTTAACTTTCAGATAAAAATCATTTACTATTTTGTAAAAAATTTTCCCCTCATGTGGACCGCAGGCTGGTCCCCAGAGTCAAAAATGTCAGGTTTTACTATTCTTGTGGGGACATTTGGTCCCCACAATGTAGCACAAACAAGTACTCCCACACACACACAGATATACACAAACAAACGTGTCTTAATATGGGACAATTTGTTTGTCGCCGCACCTCCACACCCCTATCCCTATGGAAGCCCCCTGAGATTGGCATAATGAAAAGCAATTTCTCCCACTTAACACCGGGATCCAGGCGCTCTCTCTGATATTGTTTATTAAATTATGGAATTTGGCTGTTTCTTCCACAGAATGTTATCAGCCAGAGAACCACCATGCCCATGGTCGCACCCTCACGCCCGGCTGCTCATTAGCCACAGCATATTTAATCCAGAAGTTTCTTATCAAACGTGACACCTGCATCTCCGAATGGCACTTTCCCTGTTCATTGGCATGTATTTGGGTGAGTAGATTCCAAGGTGCTTTGTGGAGATTAAGAGAGGAAGAGAGAGACTAAGTGAGTGAGAGAATGAATGAGCGCTTATTTTATAATTTAGCGGGTCTGGACCGTATCCAAGCAGTTTTTGTCTTGTTGTTGTAATTAGAAAGCCTTTTAAGCGATAACAGCTGCTGTTGAATATGAATATGGATAGAACAACATCAATTCTGCCTTAGATAGACCTGCTTCCCATCCTCCCTCCCCCTCGCTTACTGTTTTTCATACTGTAGTGATCTTACTAAAACGGAGGAAAGTGTAACTAGCCGTTCAACTCGGTTATTTAAGCATTTCTGATTTAAGTCTTTTTTGACAGTCTCTCTGTTTTACATGTTAAGCATTCAAATCATAGATTCGCTGACAAGCAGCAACTAATTTCCATATCCCAATGCTTAATTAAGCTTTGTGACAGGCTCCTTAATAGCTGCATGCCATGCTGTCAGTGCTATATAAGTTGCCCGGCTGACGTGTCGTTGAATTAAGATGCACATACAGCATATGCATGCTTGTAATCATGCAGCTTGCAAAATAGAAAATAGATGATAAAATAGATAAACATAAAGGTAAGTGTGAACAGAAAGGTAGCTTTTTAAACAAATATGCAAACAAAAAGGTGAAAAACATGTAAATGATAACAAAATAAACAACAACAAAGGTAAACATATAAGGACACAAAGGTTTAAACATTTTTAAAATGAAAATGAAAACCTCACCAATATAGGTAAACAAAGGCAAGCTCAAATGGAAATCTAAAGGGAAAAGTAAATATTAACAAAACAGGTAAACAAATCCATGTAAAAGGGACTATTAGCTAAATAATTATTTAAATATATGCAAGTATGCCTATGCAAAGATGAACATTTTCAAAGTGGTTAAATGAGGTTCAAGGCTCAAGGTTTGTTTATTCATCACATACTAAATTATACAGAGTATAATCAGAAGTGAAATGTAAATCAAGTCAGGTCCGCTCAGTGGACAGTGCAAAAAAGAGCATATATATAAATATAAGTAACAAAAAGAGAAATAAAGAGTAAAATGTGCAATAGAATAAAAAAGTGCAAAACAAATAAGATGTGCAAAACAAATAAGATGTGCAAAAACAGTATACTGGGACTTAATAAATAGTAATATGAACAGGGATGTGCAAGAGGGATGTGCAAACGGGTTGTACCGGGTATATACATGTAGCAGCAATACGGATGATGGGAATAGTGAATGTTTTACAGTTAGTAAATGAGTCTTGTAAATGTTTATGAAACTGAGTTTGTGTTAAGGAGCCTGATGGCCTGAGGGAAGAAGCTCCTCCTCAGTCTCTCAGTTTTTGCCATCATGCTCCTGAAGTGCTTGCCAGATGGCAGTAAACAGAAAAGATGGTTACCGGGGTGATTTGAGTCTTTGAGGATTTTTGAAGCTCTGCTTTTGCAGCGTTTGAGGTAGATGACCTGCAGAGAGGGGAGAGCAGACCTTGAGATGCACTCAGCCAAGCACACGACTCTCTGTAGAGCTTTGCAGTCCTGATTTGTGGCGTTACTATACCACACTGAGATGCACTGAGACAGTACACTTTCTATGGCCCCTGAATAGAAAGTTTTCAGGATAGCTGGCGAGACTCTGAATTTCCTCATCTGTCGCAGATGGTACAGTCTTTGCCTGGCTTTCTTAACCTGAGTCTGAATGTGTGTAGTCCATGCCAGGTCCTCGGAGATGTTTACACCGAGGTACTTGAAGCTACTCACCCTCTCCACAGGGGTCCCACTGATCATAAGAGGAGTGTAGGCCCGCTGCTGTCTCTTCCTGAAGTCCACGGTCAGCTCTTTAGTTTTGCTCACGTTCAGAGAGAGAGAGAGACAGTTGTCCTGGCACCATGATGTGAGTCTCTCATCCAAGTATGCGGCCTCATCATTGTTGTTAATGAGGCCCAGAACCACAGTATCATCAGCAAATTTAACGATAGAAATGGAGCTGTGAGAGGACACGCAGTCATGAGTGTATAGAGAGTAGAGCAGGGGGCTCAGGACACAGCCCTGTGGGGCTCCTACGTTCAGGGTGATGGAGTTGGAGGTGAACTGGCCGACTTTCACCACTTGTGGTCTGGCGGTGAGGAAATCTTGAATCCAGTCACAAAGTGAAGAGGTTATGCCGAGGTCTGAGAGTTTAACAGCCAGCTTGGTGGGGACTATAGTATTAAAAGCGGAGCTATAGTCGATGAAAAGCAGCCTTACATAGTTGCCATTTTTGCTGTCAATATGAGTGAGGGACGAGTGCAGGACCTGAGAGATGGCATCATCAGTAGACCTATTTGGCCGATAGGCAAACTGAAAAGGGTCCAAAGTAGCAGGGATGGAGGAGCAAATGTGGTTCTTTAATAGTCTTTCAAAAACCTTCATGACTGTTGATGTGAGGGCAACTGGACGGTAGTCATTCAGGCAAGAGGGTTTACTGTTCTTGGGCACAGGGATTATGAAAGATTTTTTAAAGGAGGTGGGAACAACAGAGGTAGCGAGGGACTCATTAATTATGGATGTAAACAAACCAGCAAGCTGATCAGCACAGGACCTCAGAACACGGCCAGTAATCCCATCAGGTCCTGCTGCTTTCCTGACGTTCACTCTCTTTAGTTCCCTCCGAACCTCGTCCTCTGACAAGGTGATAACATATTCATCGCTGCTCTGTCTGCTGCTTCCTGATGGGCTGATCGGCAGAGTCGCGCCGCCATTACATTCAAAGCGGCCGTAGAAGGTGTTTAGCTCTTCGGCCAGCAACGGATCTGCTCTCACCTCTGCAGAGGAGTTATTTCCAGAGGAACAGATGGTCTTCAGTCCCTGCCACATGCGTCGAGAGTCATTGAGCTGGAAATGTGACTCAATTCTCGCCCTGTATCGGAGTTTGGCAGCTCTAACTGCCTGTCGGAGAGCATAGCACGATGCTTTGTATTCGCTCATGTTTCCAGACAAAATACCGGCGTTGTATGCAGCAGTGCGATGGTTAACCGCATCACGGATTGTTCTGTCCACCCACGGTTTCTGATTTGATAATGTCCTTATTGTTACCGTTTCAGTGGCTTGCTCGGTTAGCGTGTTGACAAAGCTTAATGCTACATCCGTGAATTCACTGACATCAGATGAACTCGCCCGGAACATGTCCCAGTCGATGTCATCAAGAGCCGCCTGTAGCATAGCTTCAGAGTGGGAGGACCAGCGCGTCACTTCCCTCTCCACCGGGGGGTCCTGGACGATCCGTTATTTGTATTCCGGTGTGAGGAAAATGGCGGCATGGTCCGATTTTCCAAAAGCCGGCAGTGAGTGGGGTTTGTAGGCATTTTTGAACTGGGTGTAGCAATGATCGAGTGTATTCGGTCCTCTGGTTGGACAGGATATATGCTGATGAAAGTTCGGCATGACCTTCTTGAGGTTGGCTTTGTTGAAGTCCCCCGCGATGATGAAGGCAGCGTCAGGATGTTTGTTGATATATCTGCTGAGCACATCGTGGAGTTTGGACAAAGCCAAGCTAGTGTCTGCCTGTGGTGGAATGTAAAGGCAGTAACGACGATTGATGAAAACTCCCGGGGCAGATAGAATGGGCGGCAGATAATGGACAGATGTTCTAGATGAGGCGAGCAGGAACACGACAGAATGGAGATATTCCTGGGGTCACTCCATTTCTTGTTAATCATAAAACACACTCCACCACCTTTGGTTTTTCCGGCCTCAGCTGTTCTGTCCATCTGTAAAACAGAAAAGTTATCAGACGGGGTTACCGCAGTGTCCGGGACCGAGGGCGTGAGCCATGTTTCAGTAAAACAAAAGATGTTACAGTTCCTAAGGTCCCGTTGGAAACTAATCCTGGCTCTAAGATCGTCCATCTTATTCTCCAAGGATTGGACATTAGCGTGCAGAATACTCAGTAGAGGAGGACTGTGAGCCCTTTTCCTCAGTCTGTTGCGGATTCCAGCATGTTTCCCGCGTGTTTCCTTCGTCTCCTGGGATTATTCAGGTGGCCTTTGTTCAACTCGGTGCTCCGAAGTATCTCCAATGGCCACGCTGGATCCTTGGATAAAGTGTCCTGGATCAGGTTAGTGTAGCGCTGTCCAATGTCCAAAAGTGTTCTTTTGTCGTAAATAATCATTGCAGACGTTACACGTGTAAAAAGAGAAGTAAAAATAGGTTAAAAAAACCACATAAAAGCACAATTCTGAGCGGAGCTAACTCACAGGCGACTGAACTCAGCAGCGCCACCGGAAGTCAAAGTTCAAAATAAAACAGTATATATACACATGTAAAGGCAAATAAATTAAGGTCAAAGTTAAATAAATTTAATTTTTATTATTATTATTAAAAGTAATCTAAAACTATTAATACAACCACACAAAGGCATATGAAAAGGACAACATACATATAACATTTACATTTAGTCATTTTGCAGACGCTTTTATCCAAAGCGACTTACAATTGGGGAATACATAAAGCGATTAATCTTGAAGAGGCAAACAAACAGAGGAAGTGCCCCTAACACTACGTCTTAGGCATTGTTAAAAAAATACAAGCTAGCAAGGGAAGGAGAGAAAGAGAAAGAGAAAGATGAAGATATAGAAAAACATATAAATGTAAATATTAACAAAATAGGCAAACAAATTCAAATGAAAAGAGAAAGAGAAACATCAACAGAATAGCAAACATAAATGTAAACATTAATAAAAATAGTAACAAAAGGTAAACATAAAGGGAATTATTAACAAATTTAGTAAATACGAGTTTACAAATATAGGCAAAAAATAGGTAAACAAAGGCAAATCTAAAGGTAAATGTTACTAAAATGAATACATTTAAAAGTAAACTATTTTAAAGGCAAATGCTAAGTAAACATTAATAAGTAAGCAAAGGCAAATGTAAAGGCAAATGTTACAAAATAAGTAAACATACGTGTACACATTAAGAAAATAGGTAAGTAATTGTTAACAAATTTGGTGATAGTAAATATAAATGTAAAGGCTAAAAGGTAAACATTAACAAAATAGTTAATAAATACAATTGTAAATGTAAACAAAACGGGTAGACAAGCTAAATGTAAAGAAACTAAAAGGCAAACATACAGGTAAACAAAGTCTGGTGATGCTGCAAGTTAGATTTTTGATTTATTTATTTTTGTTCCCAAATCTGTGTAATTGGGTTAAATAAGCAGCTGTGCTCTAACACTCATCCATCACTCTCTCTCTCTCAAGAATTGTTAGACACACAACAGGACACTGTCGGGCCTCACTGGGGATTACGGTCGATGACTGACATACTATGCAAATCACTTTGTTATTTCTCCCAGAAGATCGTGACTGCGCTCTCACTGGGAAGATTTCTGCTGCTCAGTGGAGTATCCTCTAGCTGATGCTCATGACCCTATAGAGCAGCCTATAGGATCTTACCGGTGAGACACTTTGATCTGTGATGGAAAAACAACTGCAGCTTCTATAAAAAATCTCAGAACGAAATGTTTTACTTTTATCTAGGGGTATTCAGTATTGTGGCTTGGGATCCTCTGCTTTTTTCCAGGTAAGGGGATAGAGTAGGAGAGAGGGTGGGAGGGACTGAAGGAGGGATATATTGGGAGAAAGGGAGGAGAGATACCCCTCAAGCGAGTGCCTCAGTGGGAAGAGTATTATGTACTTCTGCTTTTCTACCTTCTAGCAAAACTCCCGTTTGATTTCAGGAAAATTAATTAAACTTAGTCTCTGTCAACTTTGTCTTCAGTGAGAATCACAATGAAATGTCTCTGACATAACACAGTAACCCTGAATCTCGAGACCCAGGTTAGATACAAGATTGCTGCTTTAGATCCTCAAAAACAATAACATGACAAAAGAATTCACCAAAAAATGTATTTAACAAAAATATCCTTAAGGATAAGTTTTTTTTTATTTATTCCTTTTTTTCTCTTTCTTTTTTTTCCAGCATTGTGGGGGACTGCGTTGATGTAAAAAGCATAACAAATTTGTGTTTTTATTTTATTTAAAAATTTCACCCAAATTTCCTTTCATAAATCTATTTTACAGTATAAAAATTGCAAATACATGAAATTGTTACACTGAGGACCTTAAGGACAACATTTTTAAAACAATTGAAGAAAAACAACTGAAAAACTATATTTAATCTCATAAACTATGCATTCTCTGTTAAAAGGCATTCATTTTGTTCACTTTGTTGTGCCATTATGTAAATAAAAAAAAATGGCTTTTAAAGGGTTAAAATCCTGAAAATGAATGCATTTAGGAAGTTGTGATCAGGATTGTTAGCCTGATGTCATGAAAAGCAGAAAAAAATATTATAATATAATATTGTTATGACTGTTTTTGCCACTAACATTTGTGTCCTCTAAGGACTTCTGTGTAACTTCATTAAATTGATGGGGATTTATTAAATAAAGGGTTCAGAAAGTAGTTCACCCAAATATTGTATTGCTTAAACCTGCAAGCTGTTTGTTTGTCTATCTTACTTTTTTTTACTTTACTTTTTAGTAATTTAGCAGACGCTTTTATCCAAAGCGACTTACAAATAAGAAAAAGTAACTACAACTATAAGTTAAAACTCTATAAATACCATATATACACACACTTTAAGAAAATGGAGAAATTAAATAAAATGACAAATGCATACAACAACATTTCAAAACTAAATATTTAAATGAAACAAAAAATAAAGCTAAAAACTTTTCAAAATATTAAAACAACAAAAGATATGAGTATAAAAATGATTATAACAAGACACTAAGCCAAACACCCATATATATATACATATGTTATTTCATTTCCATGTAGTATGTTGAAGTAACGTTACTAAAATAAATACAATTTATTAAAACTAGAACTAAAGAAAATATAAAGACATTAAATTCATACATCATTTATCTAAAATTAAAATAGATAACACATCAAACACCAGGGCCCGTATTCATAAAGATTCTAAGAATCCTCTCAGAGAGCTCCTAATTTAGCTTAAAAGTGATTCAGGACCAATCTGAGAGCAACTCTGAGCAAGGAAAACACAAAAACTTTTATCTTAGTAAGGAGGCGGACCTGACCCCGTTGCTAGGAATTACACAGTCTTTTGATGACTGTGATTGGTTGGTGGTCCAATAAGGAAATTAAAGAGAGATTTTAAGAAGTAGGGTCTATTTTAAGCCTTCACTTTGAAATTGCAGGCATATTTTTTTTTTGTGTTTTACCTTACTCTCTCTCTCTCTCTCTCTCTCTCTCTCTCTCTCTCTCTCTCACACACACACACACACACATTATGTGTATATATATTCTTAATTTTTTACTTACCATGCTGTTAATTTCCTACTTAATGTATTTTACATTTAATCATTTAGCAGACGCTTTTATCCAAAGCGACTTACAAATGAGGACAATAGAAGTAATAAAAACCAACAAAAGAGCAACAACATGCAAGTGTTATGACAAGTCTCGGTTAGCCTAACGCAGTACAAGTTTTTTTTTTTTAAGAAAACGGGGAGATAGAATAGAAAAAAGAAAGCTAGTGTTAGTTTTTCAAGAAAAGCTAGCAGTTAGAGAATAAATAAGCAATTGATAGATTGATTGCAACAGTTATTTGTTTTCAACATTGATTGCAATAGATTTTATAGGCTTAAGAATGAGGAAAATGCTCCGCTCTTTCCAATTACACTGATTGCTTGCATGTCTATTTTAGTGGGGTTTGAATGTTGATTTGATCGTAGCAAACATGGAGTCAAATAAAAGAAGGATGAGAAAGCCCAACGGACAGTGTTTACTGTTAGCCCAGTTAGTGGAAGAACACAAGGGCATCCTTAAAGGAAAATTCGGGCCGGGTGTCACATCACAGGGCAAGAAGCAGACGTGGGAGCTTATAGCGCAGAATATTAACGCTTCATTCCCCCTGGTTGTGCGCACCAGTGAAGACTGCGAGAAACGCTGGTACGTGTTGCAATCAAAAGCCAGAGGGCAAATTGCAGCACACAAGCGGGAGTCATCACGCACAGGTGAGTGCTATACCACTTTTTTTTTTTTAAACCGCTGGCAGTTATCTCAAACAATTATATGTAAACATGTGGTCCACTGCACTGTTTTCTAGGGGTGGACCACCTGCTAAACGCCTCAGGTTACGTATGTAACCATGGTTCCCCAGTGGGGAACGAGACACCGCGCCCCTAGGGGTCGCTACGGGAACGCCCAGCGTGACTCGTGTCTGAAGAATACATATGTAAAACACCATCCGCTGGCGGCGACAGCCCATGACGTCACTACCGGTGCTACCATAATAAAAGGATCACCGGAGAATACATCATCAGCTTCTTCGCCTGAAGCTTGCGTCCGGGCATGGCCCAAAGCCTAGGGACGCAGTGTCTCGCTCCCCACTGGGAACCATGGTTACATACGTAACCTGAGACGTTCCCTTCATGGGAACTCGAACTGCGTCCCCTAGGGGTCGCCACGGGAACGCTATACCCACGCCGCCATGCTGAGGGAGTGCAAGCCAATTTCGCGAAAAAGGCGAGCACTAAGCCAACTCTACCAGGCCAAGGGAGTTGCCCCCGGGACGATTGATGGCTGTCAGTGACATTATCCCCTACGGCCAGAAAGCCTGAGCTGCATACCCCAAAACCTTACCTGCTGGGTGCCGGGACTAACGGACCCAGGGTAGAGCTCAAAGGTCTGGAATCAGAATGATTCCTTTAAGGGGATATGGCCAAGTACCTAGTGGTAATAGCTAGGTCCTGGCCGGTCACTCAGAAGCTACCGCTTGCTCTGCACAAGCTTTCTGAGGACTGTCTCAACAGACCCTTTGGTACACTTTTTTTTTTTTTGGAACCCAAAATATATGGGACAAAGGAGCGGGCCCAAGGCACAAGCCGGGCTTTAACCAACTCAAAAAAGGGCACGGCTGTGCGCCAGAACCCTACCGTGACAGGATTTTTGAAAGAACGCAGAACCTTGATGTGCGAACTTACAACTTGAGTGGATTTTAAAAAGTGCCCAAAGACTAGCGTGCGCACTTACCATAACATGGATTTTTTGAAAGAACGCAGAACACTTGATGTGCGATCTTACCACTGAGTGGATTTCTTAGAAGTGCCCAAAGATCTTAGCGTGAGCACTTATCTAGATGGGTAACGTTCTATGGCTCGGGCGGAGAACTATTCACTCTTCAGAGTGAGAGGGAACTCAGACGCCAGAAGGGGCGGCATGCTCATAAATGACCCTCTATGGTGAGGGGAGCAATGCTAGCTCGACCAACAAAGAGAGAGACCTATCACAGAGCTCTGGGAGCGGAGAAACTCATTCTACAGAATGAGAGAGGACTCAGACGCTCAGGACGGAGCGGCATGCTCATAGCGACCCTCAGGTGAGGGGAGAAATGCTAGCTCTACCGACAGCGAGCTCTGGAGAGCGGAGAAATCACCCTCGGAATGAGAGGGAACTCAGACGCTCAGACGGGAGCGGTATGCTCATAGATGACCCTCTAGGTGAGGGGAGCAAAGTTAGCTCTACCGACAGTAAGCTCTGGAGGACGGAGCACTCATTCCCCAGAATGAGAGGGAACTCAGACGCCCATAAGGGAGCGGCGTGCTCATAGGTGACCCTCTGTGTGAGGGGAGCAGTGCTAGCTCTACCCATGAGGAGCTCTGGAGCGGAGAAACCATTCCTCAGAGTGAGGGACGCCTAGAAGGGAGCGGCATGCTCTAAAATGACCCTCTGTGGTGAGGGGAGCAATGCTAGCTCGACCAACAAGGAGAGCGACCTATCACAGAGCTCTAGGGAGCGGAGAAACTCAGACACTCAGAGTGAGAGGAAACTCAGACGCTCAGAAGGGAGCAGTATGCTCATAAATGACCCTCTAGGTGAGGGGAGCTATGCTAGCTCTTACCGACCGCGAGCTCTGGAGAGCGGAGAACTCATTCCTCAGATGAGAGGAAACTCAAACGCTCAGAAGGGAGCGGCATGCTCATAGGTGACCCCCTAAGGCGAGGGGAGCAATGCTGGCTCAACCCACAGTCGCATGACGAGGTCCTGATAAGGACCTATCGGATTTCCCAAGGATCTGCAGCCAGAATAACCAGAAGACCAAGGAGGTTCCAAGAAACCTCCGAGGGGACCTCGGGTCCGGACCATCAGTAAGGCAGTTTTGATGAACCTGTTCTACCAAAAGTCATCATAGGTCCGGGTCTGACTGCGGTTCAGGTTCCCACCTAACCTCGGTCAGGTGGCGGAGATGGTGGTTGCAGGGGAATTGGAGAGGGAAGCCGATGACAAGGCCCCCTGAGGGAGAGTAGGTGTTAATTTTTACTCCAGTCCGGACGAGAGCGTTGTTGAGAACGCTGCCTGGATCACCTCCCTCAGGTCTCGCCACCTCTCCTTGACCTGTACCTCCCTCTAGCCCTACCCGCAGGTGGGGGAGGCACGAGTCGCGACACTAGCCTTCTGTGCCCGCCTCCGATCCTCAGACCAGGCCGGGCCAGGACCCCTGCTTTGTTCGGGCTCAGACCTGGGCCTTCTTGGGATGAAGGTTTCAAAGGCTGCTGAGCGCCTCCCTGAACTTCTCGACCACCGCCTCGACGGAGGTACCGAAAGCTCGGAAGGCGAGATTGGTGCATCGAGAAGAAAGCCCTTCTCTTCTTCGAGGTCAGCCAAGTCCACCCACAGATGTCTCCGTTACCACCATAGCTGCCATGGACCTGCCCATAGCAGTGGCAGCCTGCTTGGTGGCACGGAGGCCAAGTCCGCGCAGCTCAGCTACCCGCCAGGTGACAAGCCCTGACCATCATCCAGGTCTTTCAGCAGATCTGCCTACGCCTGGAGCACCGCCATGGTGTGCAGCGGTGACCGCTTGACCTGCTGCTGCGCACGCCCTGCCATTTAAGCGTGATGTATCCTGAAGGGACTTAAACGGCAAGGAGGGAACCTTTAGAGAAGCTGTGTCACCCATAGAGATAGCTAGCTAGCGTCTCTTCTACAGGTGGCATCCTCTCATAACCTGGCAATGTTAGCATAACTAGTATGCTGAAACCTGTGGATGCGGAGGAAAACGGCTTTTTCCATTCCCTCTCAACCTCTGTATGGAGATCAGGAAGGAATGGAAGGCTCACCTGAGCTGGGGGTTTATGGCCGAGAGGTATCGCCATCGAGGCGCCCCGTGGCGCCGCCATCTTGGTTCGCCTCCCACGGCAAGTGAAGCCTCGCCGTGGCGCTCCATAACCTCCAACAGCTCTTAAACGCAGGGCAAGAGGTTTGAGAGGGTTCAGTCTCAGCTTCCTCACCCTCAGACATCTCCTGCTCTTTCTGGGCATAACCCAGCAGAGCACCGCCGGATCAGATGACGCCAGAGAGATCGCACACCATAATCCAGCGGCTCGCCCGCCGACTCGTGCGAGAGGGAAAGCTCCTCTCTAACTCATCGGCCAGATCCGCCTCGAGCCCCACGATTTCATTCTCCTCCGTGCCTCGGCCGCGGTGGGTCCCGAATCGCGGTAGCAGACGGCTGACCCTCTTTCCTCGAAAAGAGGGACAGGACGAGAACGGAGCTTTTCATATTGAACAGCTCACAGTGCACGCAGATTGCCCCTCAAAGACATCGCATGCTGCTCTTCGCCCAAACAAAGACGCAACAATCGTGTGTGTCATCGGGTGTCAAATAACGAGGACACGGATCCACACACTTCTTGAACGCCTTGCTAGTGCTCACCATGATAAATAAAGGAAAACTGTGTTCTACCAGAATGCACGCTCCAAACAGACCAGTCAGTTGAAGACGAAAAAGCTGATGATGTATTCTCCGGTGATCCTTTATTATGGTAGCACCGGTAGTGACGCTCATGGGCTGTCGCCGCCAACGGATGGTGTTTTACATATGTATTCTTCAGACACGAGTCACGCTGGAGAGCGACCCCTAGGGGACGAGTTCGAGTTCCCATGAAGGGGAACAGCTGTTCCAAGTAGCCCAAACCGTTTTCAACATCTATGGTCACTCAGAAACCAACATTAGCGGTTTAAAGGAGGGCACAGACAGCTCAATGATTCAGCTGGTGGAACTACAAAAATGGTAATTTTAATAAACGAACTGCCAAGTAACAATATAAAGATCCATTTTTATTTAACATATAAGGCCATTTCTCATATTCTATCTGGCATTCTATAAACAGAACAAAAACAAATTGGTCTCAAAATGAATTAAATTACAGAGATGAAATGTTTTCCCCTTTCGGCAGCACCGAGCCTTCAGCCGAGGAATGTGGACCGTCAACATCGCAACTGGGCTACCCTCGTCCCGAAGCACCTCATTCCCCGCCTTCTGCTGCTGCTGCAGCTGCTCCAACACGATCCCTAATGGACAAAAAACTTGAGATGGAGATGGATGTCCTAAAGCAGCAGAAAATAGTACTCCATTTACAGGAGGAGTACTACAAATTACAAATTGAGCTACTAAAAAATAAAACATAATTAATAATGGCCATTTGTGTGTCTTCATAATATCTTTTTAACAAAAATGTTGGCTTTTCAGTGTGGTCATGATTTTTATATTGCATTCATTGTAAATTGCCTGAAATGCAAATGAGTAAATTGGGCTCTGTAAAGAATCCCACTTTGGGACAGATCATGTTCACTGTTCTTCATCATCCTCTTCATCAGTCTGATTGTCCGCGGGAGGGTCTGCAATTTGTCTGGCTTTACAGATGTTATGAAGCACTGTACAGGCTGTTATCACTTTGCAGACCTTTCCCGGCACCAGTCGCACCTCTCCATGCAAAATGTGAAAGCGTCTCTTTAGCTGACCAATACCTCGCTCAACTATGGCCCGTGTTTTTTTGTGAGCTCTGTGAATTAATAAAAATGAATAGAATTCAATCAATATTTTCAATACATAGCGGTAGGCTATTTATGGGAAGTACAGTAGCATATGATACTGCAACACATTTGTTTTTCTTGAATTTGAAGTCCACACATATTAATTGTACATTATCACTGTTACCTGTTATAATTTAGCTGTGGCCCCTGGTCAGGACGGAGGTAAGGTGTGAGGAGCCATGGTTTATAGGGATAACCACTGTCTCCTAACAAGTGGCAATTTGCTGGAACATGACGTTCTTCAAACAGATGTCTCAGGCCACTCTCCGTCAGTATCCTGGCATCATGTGTTGCACCGGGCCATTTCGCAACAATGTCTAAAATCCTATAATCAGCACTGAAAACAACTTGAACGTTTATGCTATGGTACCTTTTTCTATTTACATAAGCATCCTCGTCTTCTGCCGGTGCAATAATTCGGACGTGGGTTCCATCAATTACTTCGACAACACCGGGGAAGCCTGCTATATGCATAAATGCTGTTTTTTGAGCCTGCAAGGTGGGAATGTCCAGTGGAAACGCAATGAACTGCGAAACAAGAAGAGGATCTGAAAGTGCTGTAATTGTCTGTGTGATCACTCTGTTTATAGAAGGTTGTGACGGACCCAAATCATCACTGCTGCATAGTTGCATTTTCCCAGTTGCCAAATATCTTAATGTCGTGATTACTTTCATTTCTGGCGCTATGGCATTTCTGCGCTGCATCGATGTTAGTTTTTCTCTAATAAGATCGCTCACAAACACGATCCCTGCACGATCTAATCTGTAGAGTCTTATTAATTCACTGTCATCCATTGTCTGCAACATATTTCTTCTCCCTCTTAGTATTTCGGCCATTTTCTCCGCTGCTAAAGAAACTCTTAAGCCTCTTAAAAGTCCTCGTCCGTACTCCTTACAATTTCGGACCTTAAGACCTCTTTTAAGGGTTAAGATGCTTTCTGAATGACTTTTTTCTTTACTAGGATCTTTTCTTTAAATTTAAGAGGAAACACCCACATTTCTAAGAATTTTCTTAGAATTTTGTTACTAGGAGCAACTCTTAGCACTAAGATTTTTCATGAATACGGGCCCAGTAGTTTATCAGTAATCCTAAAAAAAAGAACACTGTGTCACAATGAAGACGGGAGGATTCAGTTATGAAAAAGAGAGTTTATTACAAGAAGTAATACACAGTGAGAAACTAAACGGAGCTTTCCGTAGGGCGGAGGCGGAGCTTCCGTGAGGGCAGAGGCGGAGCTCGTAGGCAGGCGGAGCTCCGTGAGGCAGAAGCGGAGCTTTCCGTGACAGAAGCGGAGCGAGGGGCTGAGGCGGGTAGCGCAGGGAAGCAATGGGCAGACGAGTCTCCGCGATCGGAGTCCAGGAAAGCAGCAGGGCTCAGGAATCGCGGAAACCAGGAACCAGAAACGCCAGAACGCCCAAGGATCTGACAAGAAGGAGAGCGTGACAGGAACTGATATAGCCCAATGGTGATGACTCTCAGCTGGAGCGAATTAGCCTCAATCACACACACCCACAGACACCTGCTCACACATACGCATACAGACAAGACACGGTGAGGATGGGACCGGGAACCCATGAACCGTGACAGTACCCTCCCTAGGAGCGCCTCTCGGCGCCCCAGCCGACCTTACCTGTTGATTGTAATCATCAATAAGGAGTGATCCAATATGTCCCTGGCCGGAACCCAACTTCTCTCCTCCGGACCGTAACCTTCCCAGTCCACCAAGTATTGAAAACCTCGTCCCCTCCGCCTCGAGTCCAGAATGCGATTAACCGAATAGGTGGGTTCCCCATCTACGAGTCGCGGGGAGGAACCGAGTAGGCGGATTAAGGGAGACCGCAAAACGGGTTTAATTTTGGAAACATGGAACGCTGGATGAATTCTCCTGTACGCAGGAGGGAGTTTGAGGCGGACTGTCACCGGACTAATAATCTTGGTGACAGGAACGGGCCAATAAATTTGGGAGCCAACTTATTACACACGGACCGGAGCGGAATGTTCTGGGTAGAAAGCCACACTTTTGACCAACGACGTGAGACGGGAGGCTTCGACCGGTGGCGATCAGCCTTAGCCTTGGTGCACGCCCCCACCCGGAGGAGAGTCTCTCGGGCTCGCGTCCAGGTACGGTGACACCTCTGGACGAAGGCGTGAGCAGAGGGACCGCGACCGGATTCCATACTAGGAAAAGGGGTGGCTGGTAACCTAAACTACACTCAAATGGCGAAGGCCCGTGGGACGACACCTGTAACGAGTTGTGAGCGTACTCAACCCATGAAAGTTGCTGACACCAGGAAGTGGGATTCTGAGTGACCAAACATCGCAACACCCTCTCGAGATCCTGGTTGGCCCGCTCAGTCTGACCCGTTGGTCTGAGGGTGAAACCCAGAAGACAAACTCACAGTCGCCCCAGTAGTCGACAAAACTCTCTCCAAAATTTGGACACGAATTGGGGACCCTGTCGGAAACCACGTCTGCCGGGAGGCCATGAATGCGAAGACGTGATCAACTACCGTGGCCGCTGTCTCCTTGGCTGAGGGCAATTTGGGCAAGGGAATAAAGTGGGCCGCCTTCGAGAACCGGTCCACTACGGTTAAAACAACCGTATTACCCAGGGAGGGTGGGAGGGCAGTAACGAAATCTAGCGCGATATGGGACCAGGGTCTCGAAGGGACTGACAGCGGCTGAAGTAACCCCTCTGAGGTCGATTGGAAGTCTTACCCCGAGCACAGACTGAGCAGGCCAAAACAAACTCTCGGATATCGCGAGCCATGGCCCGCCACCAGAATCGTTGTTTAACCAAAAACATGGTGCGACCGATTCCTGGATGACAAGCCACGTTGGAACAGTGACCCCACTGGATGACGTTGGACCGTAACCCTCCGGCACAAACAACCGGCCCGTTGGGCATCCAGGCGGGCGTTACCCCTTCAAGGCCGTGCGGACGACCTTCGATTCGATCTCCCAAGTGACTGCAGAGACAACCAATCTCTCAGGTATAATGCACTCGAGACACCGGGCGGTCCGAAATGTCAAAAATGCGTGACAAGGCATCGGGTTTGATGTTTTTAGAACCCGGCCGATAGGAGATGGAAAAATCAAAACGTCCGAAAAATAGTGCCCAACGAGCCTGCCTGGAGTTAAGACGTTTGGCGGACTGAATATATTCAAGATTCTTATGGTCGGTCCAAACTATGAAAGGAACCCCCGAACCCTCTAACCAGTGACGCCATTCTTCCAACGCTAGCTTGACGGCCAGCAACTCTCTGTTACCGATGTCGTAATTGCGTTCGGCAGGAGACAGTCGATGGGAAAAAAACGCGCAGGGATGCACCTTGTCGTCCGAGGTAGCCCGTTGGGATAGCACTGCACCTACCCCCACCTCTGACGCTGGCCGACCTCCACCACGAACTGGCGTGTGGGATCAGGGGCCCGGAGAATGGGTGCCGAAACAAAGCGGCCTCTGAGTTTGGTAAATGCGGCCTCGGCCGCATTCGACCACCTGAACGTCATCTTGGTGGAGGTCAAGGCAGTCAGAGGTGCGGCTAGTTGGCTGAAATTGCGAATAAACGCCGGTAAAATTAGCGAACCCCAGAAACCTCAGCAGGGCCTTGCGGGAATCAGGGTTGGCCAATTTACCACAGCCTTAACTCTGTCAGGATCCATGCGAACTCCCTCCGGCGACACTATGAAACCCAGGAAAGGAACCGACTGTGCATGGAACGCGCACTTCTCCGCCTTGACAAAAAGCCCATTCTCTAACAACCTCTGGAGCACTCGCCTGACGTGTTGAACATGTTCCTGGAGAGAAGAAGAAAAAATCAATATGTCATCCAGGTAGACATATATGAACTGATCGACCATATCTCTCAACACATCATTGACGAGTGCCTGGAAGACCGCGGGAGAGTTAGAGAGCCCGAAAGGCATGACCAAATACTCAAAATGCCCTCTGGGGGTATTAAACGCGGTCTTCCACTCATCCCCCTCTCTTATGCGAACCAAATGATAAGCGTTTCTAAGATCTAACTTAGTGAAGATGGATGCTCCCTGCAACCTCTCGAAGGCTGAAGACATCAACGGCAAAGGATAGGTATTCTTTACCGTGATGTTGTTCAAGCCCGTAGTCAATACAAGGTCGCAGAGAACCATCCTTCTTCGCGACAAAAAAATCCTGCCCCGCTGGAGAAGAAGAGGCGGATGAACCCGGCTGTCAGAGAATCAGAAATATATTTCTCCATGGCCTCCCTTTCCGGAACAGAAAGCGAGTATAATCTGCCCTTAGGCGGAGACATACCTGGTACTAAGTCTATAGCACAGTCGTAGGGACGATGAGGAGGAGAGAAGCGGCCCTGGACTTACTGAACACCTCCTTCAGGTCGAGATACTCCTCGGGCACGTTAGACAGGTTCCCCATCTCCTCCTGCAACACAGAATCACACACAGAAAACCCAGCAGACACAAGACAAGAGGCATAGCAGGCTCGACTCCACTCCGACACGGTGTTACGACCCCAATCCACCCGAGGATTGTGTTGAATGAGCCAGGGTGACCCAACACCACCGGGCCAGGGGTGAGTGGGTGACGAGGAACGTGATGGTCTCAGAGTGGTTGCCTGAGGTGGCGAGGGTGATGGGTACCGTGGAGAGACTGATCGGAGGAAGTGACTGTCCATTTAGGGCGCTGACAGAGATCTTGTGGACGGAGGGGAACCAAGGGAATGTGAAGGAGTTGGGCCAGGGAAATGTCCAGCAGGTTACCCTCGGCTCCGGAGTCTAGCAGCGCCGTCCCTCATGTCGTTCGGCCGCCCATTGCAACCTCACCGGGAGGAGGGTGGTGGATGAGGCTTTGTTGAGATACCCCACCCGACAGTAGCCTCAGACCTACTGTCGGGCCTGGTCTTTACGGGCACTTCACCAGGAAATGGTCAGCCGCGCCACAGTACAGACATAGTCCCTCGTCCTCCGACGGTCTCTCTCCCCGGAGAGCCGAGCTCTACCCACCTGCATGGGTTCGTCAACCGACGAGTGACCGACCGTATCGCCGTGTCGAAGAAAGGATATCTCGGTGTTAACTTGCGCCGACCGCGAAGATCGCGTTGCTGAAGCCGTGCATCCACGCGTGAAGGCCAAATCCACAAGTTCGTCAACCCGAGAGGTAACTCCACCACGTCGATCTCTTGTTGGATACGGTCGGCCAGCCCATGCAGGAACATGTCCCACTGCGCCTTCTCGTTCCACTCACACTGCCGCCAGGGTCCTGAACTGGATGGAATAATCAGAAACGGACTGCTCCCCCTGGCGGAGATCGGCCAGCATGCGCGCTGCCTCGCGCCCGACCAGCGCGCGATCGAACACCCTCCTCATCTCCTGAGAGAGTGAGTGGAACGAGGAACAACAGGGATGGCGATTTTCCCACACCGCCGTTCCCCACAATGCTGCCCTTCCTGACAGCAACGTAAGCACTAGTGCCACTCTGGAAACTTCTGTGGCAAACGTCAGTGGCTGGAGCGAGAAAAACAGAGAACACTTCGTCAGAAACGCTCTACAGAGGTTAGGATCTCCGCATACATCTCCGCGCGGGAGTCTAGGTTCGTGCTGAGGGCTGTGGTTCCCGGGATGGAAAAGCTAGGCGGTGTGGGTGGCGCGCGGGTGATCTTAATAACTGTACCTGGGTTGTGAGCTCGGACACCTGCGCTACTAACGCCTGCACAGCTCGCCCGGTGTTCAACATATTCTCCTCCTGGAGATCCATACGAGCGTTGTTGCCGGCTAACAGTTCCTGCAAACCACGAGTCTCCGCTGAATCCATGAAGATTGGTCAGATCCTTCTGTCACAATGAAGACGGAGGATTCAGTTGCGGAAAAGAGAGTTTATTACAAGAAGTACACAGTGAGAAACTAAACGGAGCTTTCCGAGGGCGGAGGCGGAGCCTGTGAGGCAGAGGCGGAGCTTCCGTAGGCAGAAGCGGAGCTCCGTAGGCAGAGCGGAGCTTTCCGTAGACAGAAGCGGAGCTCCGAGGGGCTGAGGCGGTAGCGCAGGGAAGCAATGGGCAGACGAGTCTCCGGCGATCGGAGTCCAGGAAAGCAGCAGGGCTCAGGAATCGCGAAACCAGGAACCAGAAACGCCTCGTAAACATCGACCGCAAACTGCAAGGATCTGACAAGAAGGAGAGCGTGACAGGAACTGATATAGCCCAATGGTGATGACTCTCAGCTGGAGCGAATTAGCCTCAATCACACACACCCACAGACACCTGCTCACACATACGCACACGCATACAGACAAGACACGGTGAGGATGGGACCGGGAACCCATGAACCGTGACACACTGCTAACATGGGCGTAAATTTCATTTAACAGTAGGGGGGGACAATAAATATAAAATTTCTCATGAGCAATTTTTGAAGGGGACACAAATAATAGTCAAATTGTACTTATAAAGATATGTCCCCACAGTGAAAAACTTTGCTTCTATCATTATTATTGTAGCACGGAGACTGCGTCATTATGGTTATTTTCAAAGTTTTTCTCAGGTTCAATGACAAAGCAGATCAGCACATTTCAAACAGCCACAAACCAAGGATAAGAAATAATAGAATCCCTTTTATTTCATCATGCTGACGATTGTAATGATGCCAGGTTGTCTACCTCAGCTTAGAGCGCTCTGCTCGTGCTGCTTCTCAGAATGTTTGGTCGCTATAGCAACCAGTTGTAGTGGAAAACTGTAGGTCCAAAACAGAGCAGAACCGAACTGAACCGAACCGAGCTGGTACCAGTCAGTGGAAAAACCCCATAAGTTGCAGTGCACTATGCAACAAGCTATTGTAAACAAGCTAACGTTAACTAGATAAGTAATATTTTAATCGCTAATATAGCAGATTCATGGAAAATTACATCGGTAACGTTAATCAGCATTTTTGCCGCAACTAATTTATGAATGAGTCTGCTGCATCAACTACATTAAAGAGAATCGCTTTATTTAAAGTGAATAAAGTACCCTACTTACTGGAGTTCAACATTAACTGAGCCGCAGCCACACACCTGACTCCTGTGTGGAGTAGGTGAGATGAACTGAGAAAGCAGGCAGTCAGTGTTGCCAGATCGGGTTGACAATTTCCAGCCCAAAAGCTCAGCAAAACCCGCCCACTTCAACAAAA
This sequence comes from Gymnocypris eckloni scoliostomus, assembly GCA_027564155.1. NCBI lineage: Eukaryota > Metazoa > Chordata > Actinopteri > Cypriniformes > Cyprinidae > Gymnocypris > Gymnocypris eckloni. The sequence continues at coordinate 26,236,345 of CM050427.1, read as the reverse complement.
ACCAGCCCAAAATTTTAACTGCCAAAATAATGTGATATGATTTTATTACCATGTCAATCAAGGTTGATAAGGACCACTTTTATCTCCTCAAAATAAAATAACGACGAAAAAAGGTAATAAAGATAAATAAATTTCACAGGAACATGGATCAAAACAGGGCAAATGCGTTACAGACAGTAAGAAAATATGCTTAAAATGACCAGGAACCTTTTCAAAATGGCAATCAAGAAATTAACTGATAACCCCCGGGGGAACACATGCATCATTTTCAATGTCCACAATAAGAAAAAGCTAATTTTTGTGCAAAAAAAGTGCACAATAAAGTGATCAGAAAGCAATGTTAATTCACACCCACAACAGCCAAACATGTGTTATTCATTGATACATACTGTATGATAATCTGACAGCTAAAATAATAATAACAATTAACAACAATGCGCTTACCTTTCTCTTGTGCTTTATCTTCAGACAGCACGTATTTCATGAAGTAAACATTTTAGAACATAATGCAGAACTTAGCACAGTCAAAACTGTTCAAGTCCAGCAGCTGTCAATGCCAAGTATACAAGAGTTTGGACGGTTTAAAAGATGTTCTGATGCAGGACAGCATTGTATAGTCCCATATTCAGTTTAGATTTTTATTAAATCCTTCAACTGTTCTCTTATTTCAGTTACAATTACATTTAGAAGTCTTCTATTAATTTAATCCACGTTGTGAGATTTGAGTTACTCTTAGATTCTTTATTGTGTAACTTATATTTAAGCCACTTTGCCATGACAATCACTTAACTTAAATAAAATGAAAGAGTAAATATATAGCTGCACATTTAAATTTTGCCCTTTACAGCGCCAAACCCAATCACTCACGAGTCATCACATCTCACCAACATAAAAGATGGTAAATTGATTGACAAGTCTCTGTTAAAATAAAACAAAAGGGTTGCGTTAAGGAAAAATGAGTTGATGACTGCACTACACATTATTTTGCTGTGATACTTTGAGCTCGAGCATAATAAGATAACATAACTAAGATAAAAGCGAAGAAAAAAGCAGCTGATTGGGCGGCTTTTATTTTTTTTAAAGCAGCCCAAATTTGGTCTACCCGCCCAATGCGTTAATCTCCGGTCCAAGCCGATCAAAAGAAGCCCAATTGGGCAGCAACCCGCCCAATCTGGCAACACTGCAGGCAGAGGGCCAAACCACTGTGAGGAAGGGGAGGGGGAACTCAACTGTTTCGAAAAGCATTTTTTGCGTGTTTTTTTTTTTCTACTTACACAATTATTTTAGGTATACATACATATATTTTTCACAATAGAGAGTGCGATTTTTTTAAATATTTTTGGGGGACAACCCTCGGATGGGGGGGGACATGTCCCCTCTGTCCCCAGGATTTACGCCCATGACTGCTAACAAACAACAACTTAATTACACATAGTAAGAATTGGTTATAAAAACTAAAACAGAAGTGAAACAATCAGTGAGAAAGAAGATAAATAAAAAGCGATACTTATATCCCTTGCCGGTGTCCCTGCCCGGTGGAGTCGCACAGTAGATGGTCTTTACACTCTTCGGACTATGAAGAGTGCAACACCAAAAATTAAAATTAAGAATTTAAAGGATTGCGCAACTCTTTTCCACATAATGAACAATTCATAGTGACCACATCTGTCAGGCTCCAAAAAGGACAAAATAAAATAATAAAAAACACTGACTGAAATCCAAGTCCTTTCCACTTTCCCTTCAATTTTCTCTAAATAATCACTTAAATGTCAGTATGTTCCTCATCTAAAGCAATTGCACATAACTAGAAGTCCTGGAATATATTGTATGGAGTATCTTTTTGAAGAAGAGTGTAAAAACGCGAAATTAATTAATTTTGCAATGAACAACTAATTCAATAAACATTAAAAGATTAAAATTTGATCTGTAAGGTTGACAATCATCATTTTAGGCAGACCAATTTTCTAGGTGGAGGAACTTCAAATTCTCAAGATAAACATAAATTTAAGCAACATTACAAATGTTCCACATGGCTTTCTGGCTTCAACACACTAGTACTATCACAGGAAACTACAAGTGATCATCGTTTCCTCAGTCTGTGTGCCAGGACTTTTTTTCTTTCTGCTGACCCCAGATTCACCCAGAGCTGCTCCTTCCCATCACAGACAGCCATAAGCCCGTCAGATACCAGTCCATCAAGAAATGAGACAGAGGTGGGTAGAGATAGAAAGAGAGAGAGAGAGACAGGCAGCATGAAATATGAAGAGAGGAGAGCAAATATCGGAGGAGGGTGGGTGATAAATCAAAAGATGAAATCTACATCGTCTAATGACCAGAATAAACCTCTTTCCTGTTCAGTAGCAGAGCTCAGTGTCGCTGCAGTCCTTAAGCCGTGTCCTGATCCAGACATCCACTACCATCAAACTAGGATTTATGATGCATCACAACCCCATGACAACATCCAGCAGCTTTATAATCTCATATTTTTTCTGCCCGTGCCTGACATTTCCAGCCTCGACATTCATTCAAGATAAGCCAAAAGCCTTCTGACAGGATAGAGAGCACATATAAAACACACGCTTAAGAATTTACCTGCCCTCTTCTCCGGAACTCATCAATTCATGAATCGTGTGCTGAATGCAATCGACGCAACATTTCATATCAGACAACTGAACAACCCATTTGCTGTTACAGAAAACACCGGTCCAGAACCAATATAGACCCTCATGGGAACATGTTCCCCCAAATAAGTGGTCAACCAGTATGGGTTTTCTAATAATCCACCTGGAAACAAAGCCATTGTGACGCCAAACCTGCTCATGGAAGAAGACAGCTGCTGTGTTTACAACTTTGACAATGATTGCTTATCATTATATCATTATATCAGAAACAGTTTATTTCCCCAAGCAATCCACCTCATGAACTCGGGATATTAAACATGGAACACACTACTATAAAATTATTTATTCACCACACACACTTATTATTTTTATTTCAAATTTCACATGTCAGACCTCACACATAATTGTCTGTATTGTATATTGTGTTTTTTCCATTTTGTACATTGCCTATTTGTATATTTGCATATTGTTCTTTTGTTGTCTGTGTCCAGTCCTGTCACTCTGTTGCACTGTGGAACTTATGTGACTATAACAAATTCCTCATATCTGTAAACATATCTGGCCAATAAAGCTCATTCTGATTATGATTCTGATCACCATTATTGCAGTAAACTTGCACAATGTTCTTGAATGAATTTCACACTTGCCTGTGATTGTAGGAAATCAACTTAAAGGGACAGTTCACCCAAAAATGAAAATTCTGTCGTTAATTGCTCATCCTTATGTCATTCCAGCCCCAAAAGACCTTTGTTCATCTTCATTTTTGATGAAATCTGAGAGCTTTTTGGCCCTGCATAGACAGCAGTGCAACTGCCACATTCAAGGCCCAGAAAGATAGTAAGGGCATCGGTAAAATAGTCCATGTGACATCAGTTGTTCAACCGTAAATTTATGAAGCTACAAGAATACTTTTTGTGTGCAAAGACAATAAAACGAATTACTTTATTCAACAATTCCTTCTCTTCAGTCCACCACCATTAACGATAGTTCCACGATGCATGTGTGTGCTGCTTGCAAACAAGGTACAGCACATCCATATTCTATGCATGCGGGGTACTCCTGTGAATATGCGTTGAAGACTGACCCGGAATAGAAGACATTGTTGAATAAAGTATATAGTTTTATTTACTTTGCGCACAAAACGTATTCTCATAGCTTCATAAAATTACGGTTGAACCACTGATGTCACATGGCCTATTTTAATGATGTCCTAACTACCTTTTTTCCTTGAACATGTCAGTTGTGTTGCTGTCTGCAGGGTCAGAAAGCACTTGGATTTCATCAAAAATATCTAAGTGTTGTGTTCTGAAGATGAACAAAGGTCTTATGGGTTTGGAATGAAATGAGGGTGAGTAATTAATTACAAAATATTTGGGTGAACTATCCCTATAACATTTTCATGGCTTAAACATGATGCTGAACAAAACAAACTGTGACTGGTTGCTTTAATTGTCTGTCAGGTGGCCTCTTGGGCAATCCTTGGCTAGTAAAAGCTACGACAGATTCCAGACATTCTGCCATCAGTCCAAATGTCTGGCTAAGCGAGAGTAGGTTAATAGCTAGTTAATGGCTTTTTAATCAGTCTTCACTTTGATGAACTGATTTGAATTATTAAATCCCAATGCTGTTTTGTCGGTTAACAAGACTTCAATAAACATTATTTGTATACCATCTAGTGTTGTCAAACGATTAGTCACATCCAAAATAAAAGTTTTTGTTTACATAATATGTGTGTGTGTGTGCTGTGTATATTTATTATATATTTATAAATAAACACACACACTCGCACACACACACAGAATATATTTAGAAAATATTTACATGTACATACATTTATATATTTATATTAAATATAAGTCATATATAATAATACTTTCTTAAATATGTATATGCATAATAAATATACACAGTATATACATACTCAGTTGGACCCCCCTTTTGTCTTCAGAACTGCCTTAATTATTTGTGGCATAGATTTAACAAGGTGTTGGAAACTTTCCTCAGAGATTTTGGTCCATATTGACAAGATAGCATCATGCGTTTGCTGCAGATTTGTCGGCTGCACATCATGATGCGAATCTCCCGTTCCACCACATCCCAACGGTGCTCTATTGGATTGAGATCTGGTGACTGTGGAGGCAATTTAAGTAAAGTGAACTCAGTCACGTTCAAAAAAACAGTCTGAGATGATTTGAGCTTTGTGACATGGTGCATTATCCTGCTGGAAGTAGCCATCAGAAGATGGGTACTGTCACGAATCCTGTCCAATGTACTCCCTGTTACTCACCACCAGAGGTCACTCGCTCACCACATGGACTCCTGCACCACACTAACGGTTGCACATCACCTAAGACTACATTTCCCATAACCCATTGCACTGACGTCACACAGCTGATCGCACTAATCACACAGCTGATTGCACTGATCACACTCTACATAAGTCTTGGACTTCCTCTCTGTCATCGCTGAGTATTGTATAAGCGTATATCCTAGCGATAGCTACTCTACAGAGCCCACTCAGTCATTATAGCCTTGCGTTCTAGTTTTTTGATACCTGCTCGTGTACCTGGATTACTCTCTGTCTTGCCATTGGTATACCTGTTTGCCAATGTGTGACCCATGCTTGTTTCCTACCATGCCTCCTAATAAAGCCCTGCAAATGGATCCGCACACCTCTCGTCTTGTCGTCCCCGTAACAGAATACTCGGCCAAATGAGAATCCAGCAGCTTTCCTAAGGAACCCTGGCCAGGTATGGAACCATTTAACCAGCTGCTCGACCTGAAACAGGGGAGTTCGCCTATTGAGGAATACGTCACTCAATTCTGTGAAATATCTTGCAAGGTACCATTTGATGGTACACATATGCTTTGCTGTGTGCTGGCTCTTCGTTTACTGTGGGTGTCACGGAGGAGGAACACGACACCGCACTCACTCATGTAATGGCAGACGCACCAGAGCACGATCGCAAAATGGCGGCCACAACAACACCCCATCATGTCATTGCTGCCAGTCAGGAGCAAAGTCAAGTCACAGCTGATCATCGTGAGTCCAGTCAAGTCACAACTGATCGTCAAGAGTCACCTCTCGTCACAACCGATCGTCAAGAGTCACCTCTCGTCACAACCGATCGTCAAGAGTCACCTCCCATCTCAGCTGATCTCCCGTCTCAGTTGGTCATCCAGAGTCGCACCACGTCTCAGCTGGTCATCTAGAGTCGCACCACGTCTCAGCTGGTCATCCAGAGTCGCACCACATCTCAGCTGGTCATCCAGAGTCGCACCACGTCTCAGCTGGTCATCCAGAGTCGCACCACGTCTCAGCTGGTCATCCAGAGTCGCACCACGTCCCAGCTGGTCATCCAGACTCAAGCCCAGTCATGGTTAATCTTCACAAGTCAAGTCATGTCTCCGCTGACCTTCCAAAGTCTCTTCACGTCTCAGCGGACCTTCCAGAGTCTCTTCACGTCACTGCTTACCTTCCAGAGTCTCTTAATGTCTCAGCGGATCTTCCAGAGTCTCTTCACGTCACTGCTGACCTTCTAGAGTATAAGCGTATATCCTAGCGATAGCTACTCTACAGAGCCCAAAGTCGTTATAGCCTTGTCTTGCCTGTGTTCTAGTGTTTTGATACCTGCTCGTGTACCTGGATTACTCTGTCTTGCCATTGATATACCTGTTTGCTAATGTATGACCCATGCTTGTTTCCGACCATGCCTCCTAATAAAGCCCTGCAAATCGATCTGCACACCTTTCGTCTTGTCATCCCCGTAACAGGTACCCTGTAGTCATAAATGGATGGACATGGTCAGCAATAATACTCAGGTAGGCTGTGGCATTTAAATGATGCTCAATTGGAACTAAGGGGCCCAAAGTGTGCTAAGAAAATATGCCCCACACTATTACACCACCACCACCAGCCTGAACCGTTGAGACAAGGCAGGATGGATCCATGCTTTCATGTTCTTTACTCCAAATTCTGACCATACTATCTGAATGTCGCAGCAGAAATTGAGACACATCAAACCAGGTAACATTTTTCTAATCTTCTATTGTCCAATTTTGGTGAGCCTGTGAGAATCGTAGCCTCCGTTTCCTATTCTTAACTGACAGGAGTAGCTGGTCTTCTGCTGCTGTAGCCCACCTGCTTCAGGGTTTGACGTGTTGTGCATTCAGAGATGGTATTCTGCATACCTTGGTAGTAACGAGTGGTTATTTGTTACCTTTCTATCATCTCTAACCAGTCTGCCACTTCTCCTCTGACCTCTGACATCAACAAGGCATTTTCATCGACACAACTGCCGCTCACTGGGTATTTGGTCTTTTTCGGACCATTCTCTGTAAACCCTAGAGATGGTTGTGCTTGAAAATCCCAGTAGATCAGCAGTTTTTGAAATACTCAGACCAGCCGTCTGGCACCAACAACCATTCCACGTTCAAGTCACTTAAATCCCCTTTCTTCCCCATTCTGATGCTGGGTTTAAACTTCAGCAAGTCGTCTTCACCACATCTAGATGCCTAAATACATTGAGTTGCTGCCATGTGATTGGCTGATTAGCAATTTGTGTTACCAAGCAATTGAACAGGTGTACCTAATAAAGTGGCCGGTGAGTGTATATACTGTACATATTGTAAACAAAAACTTTTATTTTGGATGTGATTCATCGTAATTAATTAACAGCTCAATACAATCCAATAATCACAATAAGCTTTATGCTTTGTTTCATTTGAAATCAAGTCTATCAATTATATCACCAAATTCCAAAAAATAGATACTGTGTTGATGCTTTTTAATGTGGCATGACAGATTGCTGTAGCTACCTCACATGAAAAGAATCAAAGAATAACACAGGACTAGATGTTAAAAGCTGTGCCGATAAGTGATGAGCACTCTTTTGAGATTTACCTTATTGCTATGAATGGTAGATAATCAGCTGACTGGAATTATCTGAGTTGTATAGGAGATAAATCTTGACCCAGGCACAATTTTGGTTCGATAGAGCACAGGCCACATCATCAGTAGTCTGCCCTTGCATCGGTTTAAGCCTTTCATCACTCTCCACAAGAGTGGCCCGCTGCAGAATGATCAGTCCTCAGCTTGTTTCCCGTGGTCCACCCTTACCAGAATGTATAAAGTCTCTCAGTTGGCTGAGATGTTGTGAGAGAGTTTTTGAGTGATTTATGCTTTACGCAATCTATGGACAATAGTTTAAAACCTGAAAATCACACAGCCCAAGACATCATTATTTATAAATGAAACAAGGTTTATTTGCTAACTGTTATTCTACAATGTTAAACGCTTGTTTTTTTACTGTGTGGAGACTTGCTGAAATCACGTTTGGTCTCGTACTGTATCACGTCCCTTGTCAGTGTCGGGCGCTTGCTTAGCCATTTATTGTGATTAGCAGGAAATTGTGTTCAACTGAATTGGAGTAGTATTTTGTTAGATGGGTCTAAAAAGCTTGTTTACCGCGGCAGCCATCGTGTGAAGCCCTCCTCGTGAGAAGACCGAAGAGTGTAAAAACCATCGACTCTACCGTGCGACTCCACCTGGAAGGGACACTGTCAAATGATAAGTATCGCTTTTATTTATATTTATCTTCTTTCTTACTTCTTGTTTTTTTATAACCAATTCTTACTATGTGTAAGTTGTTGTTTGTTAGCACATGTGTTTGACAGAGTTCTTTTTAGGATTACTGATAAACTACTGGCATTTGATTTATCTATTTTAATTTTAGATAAATTATGTATGAATTTAATGTCTTTATAGGTATTTTGTTTTAATAAATTGTATTTATTTTAGTAATGTTACTTCAACATACATAATTAACATAATATATATATATATGGGTGTTTGGCTTAGTGTTATGTTATACCTTTTGTTGTTTTAATATTTGGAAATGTTTTAGCTTTATTTTTGTTTTCATTTAAATGTTGTTGTATGCATTTGTCATTTAATTTCTCCATTTTCTTAAATGTGTGTATATATAGTATTTATAGACTCTTAACTTATAGTTTTAGTTACTTTTTCTTATTTGTAAGTCGCTTTGGATTAAAGCGTTTGCTAAATGACTAAAAAGTAAGTACAATACATGGACTAAACTTAATACAACACATAAACAACACAAACACACACACACACACACACACACACACACACATTCAGAGTTTTGGTTAGAAGAAAGTTTAAAACCAGCACTCGTGATATCACATAACTTTAACTAGAGGAAGATCACAAGCAGAGACTTTGCTATCTTTACTGCATACAGATCAATTCATCAGTTCAGTAAGGTTATGGAGAATTGTTTGATTACTTGCTTTAAGTTGAGCTGGCCGCAGATCTTCCCACGTGTTTCCTTCGGATGACTGAGGGAATCCCAGTGGCTGATTGGCTCCTTGCGTGATGTCACTGAGGGAACCCCGAATGCGATTGGCGGTTGTCTTGTTCCTTTGTGACACGATGACCCTTGAAGTTCTTCTCTTCCTTCCGCGAAGTTTCAGGCTTTCAAAGTTTCTTCCGGAGTTTGACTAAGTATTTGTAGTGTTGTTATATTATCGACCAGATGTAACGGTCATGGGCGCTTCAAACCGCAATCAGTGAGCCGAAGCCCAAGTCTTTGCAAGTCAGTGAGCAGCGAGTGAGAGTGAAAGCATAAAGCTCAAAGCTGTAGTGTTCGTTTTAAACAGCTCGATTTGGGTTCACCCACGGGCGGCTGTCCCAATCAGGTTGTTCTTGTGGGGCGGAATACTTTCCATGCAGTATTATCTGATAGTCAATTTATCACATGAAGGAAAATATCCTTGCAGACCTCTATACGTGCTGTAATCATACATTATGATGCTAAAGGTTAACTGTCATCCACACCACCTTCTTGATGACGACAACAGCTTTCATTCAACACCAAATATTCCGCATTTGACACACAAAGTACATCTACTAATTGTATCTACTACACAGGTTAAGGCACAGATTAAAACATCCTACATTCCAAATAATCACACCAAGCATGTGAATGACATTAAGTACGTCCTTCCTGGGTATCTTTGTTCTTAGTAGTGATGGAATAAATTAATGTCCTTTTGGGAGAAAGTCAATAGAAGTTTGGGTGTTCTTTGTACGGAAAAGAGACACAGATAAGTGCCTTCTTTGACCTGCAGGGAGGTCAAAATTCTGCTTCTAAGTGGATCTGAGAGCAAAGGTCAGTTATTAGCTCAGTCAAAGATGTGGCGCTATAAATCTCTCCCTTCCTGTGTCTTTTACAGAGATTAGCAAAAGGGGTCCTCCAGACGGACCGGTGCCATTTTAGAGTTGGTTGCCATTTATGACTCGCAAATGTTAAACAAAATAGTGTTCCTTTGATGTGTAAGAGGAAATAGTAATGTGGGCCTGTCCACCCAAGTGCTACAGAATAATACTTGCATTTTGGTGATTGCCTAATTATTTTTGCTTACTGATATTTTAATAAGGTTACTTGTCTGGCATTAATGAAACGTTAATGTCGACCCCCGGAAGCCAGTGTGCCGGGACTGTACCTACTTGTTGCTCCAAGATTTGAATGAAGTTATTTCCCATTCTTTTTTGTTACTTCACGCCAGTTTTGTGGCCCTCAATCTTTTTCTCCCTTGGAAGTCTTTGTGGTTGTGTGGGCTCCTCCACCAACATTTATATGCTTGTAACTCTCTCTCCAGTAACAGGGGTGCTGATGCTCTGCAAACTTTGCTTTGTGTCCCTTCGCAATGCTTCACTCAACTGATTTGACTGGTTGCCTCATAAGCAATACTGGTCAATGCGAGGCCTTTGTCTTTGCTCTCTCAAGCACCTTTTCCTCCCTTGGTGGATCCTCAAGCCCTTCTCTGATGTTACTTTCTCCCAACCACAAATTCACACCTGGAGCTTGTATTTGGCTGCTATAGCTGATGTCTCATATAATGTGCTCTCCTTTTCCATAGTTATTTCCGTATCTAGGTCTGTAACCGTGCTATCAGACTGTGAGCCATCTTGCTCTGGCTGGCTCTAGGGGTACTTTCTTTTGTTGACTTTCCGTAGCCTTTAACAGGTGTCTCCAGTGAACCGACAAATAATTGGGGACTACTACCAAGGGTAGCTAGCCCCTGATAGCCGCAGTGGGTCTCTATTTCCTCTTGCCAGCTGTATCTCCAAGCTGTCACATGGACTTTCCCATGTTGTCAGCTGCCCTTTCACAGCAGTCACTGGACTTATCCAGACAATCAGAATCAAAGAAGAACACTTAAAAGCTGTGCCAATAAGTGGTGAGCACTATCTTCCAACTAAAGATATCATATCTTCCACAAAAGATACTATATTCCACTTTAATACTAGTTACAGCATTAAACTCAGCAAAACTTAATAACTTACTAAAATGTATCATGATTTAATCGCTCAATCAGTTTCTCAACTAAAGTAAGAAAAAAAGTTAAATAAAACAGCTTCCAAATAATGTCACATGACAAAACATTTACCTCAGGAATTACCTCAGCATTTGATAAATATATTTACTATACTATTATATGATGTTATTTTCACCTGTTAGAGATATATTACTTAATACGTGTTTGAATAAACCCCCCAAAAATAGTCATTAAATCAAGTTTTTATAATGTTAAAAGTTGATATTTCAACTACACAATTAAAGTAAAATTAATCGCATTATAAGGTTTGACCCCAACTTCCTGCCATCGTCGCAGCACGGAAGGCTATCTGTCGTGTATGATGAGGGTACAGTAGCTCAGCAGCAGCCAGTGTTGCCAGGGTAGCGGCACAACAAGTGGGCTATTTTGAAAATACAGTCGGGGGAAAAATTTAAGTGCTGTGGATTTTTTGGGCTACTTTTATAATGTACCGCGGCTGTCCAAAGTGTATGTAGACAAATAAAACAGAAAATAGATAATTTTACTGATGTGTATTATACTTGGAATGTATACCTGGCAACTTAAGAACGGAGAGGCGGTTGTTACACAAAAACGTGAGATTCAGCCAGAGCATACATGTTAAGCCTTTTATACAGCAGAAATAAACATGACAACAGCCACTGTAGATAATATAAGATAATAAACGCACAATTACGATAGGATATGGTTTGTATGTGATTTTCTTGAGATGAATGTGTACATCTGAAATGATAATTTGTGCAGTGATATAAAAAGGCTATAAATAGCATATTTTAACAACAGTGAACGACCAAATTCCACATGTGATCGCAAAAAGAAGTTATTACAAACACTCAATGGTGGTTTGAAGTGAGTTCTGAGTAAAAGTGTACTATTAATTCTTTATAAATTGTCTTATGAAGCATGATGCTAATGTTAGCTCTAATGCAGCTGCAGAACAGGTCCAATTCTTCATAGTGCATTTTGTCATAATACTTCATGTAAGGTCGCAATACAATGTTGTGTTGTATTTATTTAGAAATACTTTTGATAATAGTTGGGTAAATGTATGCTGGGATTGAAGTGATGTGGCTTGGTAAATGTTTTATTGCCAGTATAATGGCTGAATAAAAACAAAATACAAAGGATTATGTCTCATATCTGGCAGGGGGGTGAAAGATTCGGTTTCCTTAAACTAGTTTGTCATGCATTTCTTTATTTCAACACATTTACAGGTAAATCATAGTATTTTAAATTTGTGATTAATCATGATTAATTACAGCCCATGACTATGATTAACGCGATTCCATTTTTTAATCGATTGGCAGCACTAATATATATATATATATATATATATATATATACCTTATGAATAGGAATTGAATTGACTAGTGAATTCTGTTTCAAAACCCAACCAACACACACATTTTGTCCAGGTCCCTTGAATTGAATTGGCCCTCAGAGCCACGGCCTAATCAATCCCATACCCACTTTCAGTTCCTTAATAACTTCTCTGTTGAAAGCCATTCAGTTCATCAGCGTTGTCTTTTAATTAAACGCTGGTGCTGGTGGAGCGACGACTCCTCCCAGGGGTGGTTGGGGTGCTGTTTGAATACACTGATAATGGAATTTGACATTGCTGGAGATGTTCAACCATTATTCTATTTCTCTGTGTTCTCAGATAAGTGCGATAAATGCCTTTAAGTCTTTCATTTCCTTAAGTCTTTTTCAGAATGGAGAAGGTTTTGTTCTCTGTTGAACTTACACATGTACTGTAAGTAGATTAATCAGTTAAGCCCCTGCAGATAATGAAAAACTGGAGCACTATAGCGGAAATATCTCTTTTAGTCAAGGAGAGTGAGTGCCAGCAACAAAGAGTTATCTTTCTGCTCTTTAAACATTGAGCATTTGATCGTGGAATGGTAAGTTATTACCACTCACTTGCTGCCATTTGGTTAAAAACGAGACCATGGCTTTACCTTGGATAAGGGCACATGCTTTTTTAGATTCACTGTACATATGTACATACGGAAACACTGACGATCGGAAACAAGCCAGTTACGATCTCAGGAGATCCATCAAAGCAGCCAAACGAACTTATAAAAACAAAGTTGAAGAACACTTCAACAACAATAACCCAAGAAGCATGTGGCAGGGCATTAACAACATCACAGGCTTTAAAGGGAGTAAACCAGCTACTGTGAACATCGCCGCCTCTCTACCGGACGAGCTCAACACCTTTTATGCTCGGTTCGAGGCTGATAACACCGCACACACAGAGAGCGCTGCCGCGGCTGCCGCAGAGGAGGTGAGTCCACTCACGCTTTCTGTCGCGGATGTAACTCGATCCTTTAAGCGGGTGAACATCCGTAAAGCCGTGGGACCTGATGGTATACCAGGCCGTGTGCTCAAAGCATGCGCTTTCCAGCTAGCGGGGTTTTACAGATATTTTCAATCTGTCCCTCTCTCTGTCTGTGGTTCCCTCATGCTTCAAAAATCCATCATTGTGCCCATACCAAGAAAAAAAAATCACATGCTTGAATGACTGGAGGCCCGTTGCTCTGACCCCCATCTTCAGCAAGTGTTTTGAGAAGCTTGTCAGAGACTACATCTGCTCTGTGCTGCCTGCTTCACTGGACCCACTACAATTTGCATACCGCAGTAACCGTTCCACAGAGCGATGCTATTGCCTTCACCCTGCACACTGCTCTCTCCCACCTGGAAAATAAGAACACCTATGTGAGGATGCTGTTCGTGGATTATAGTTCAGCATTTAACACTATAGTGCCTGCCACACTGGTTGGCTCCAGACTCTAGGACTGAACAGATCTCTGTGCAGCTGGATCCTGGACTTCCTGACAGGCAGAAGTCAGGTGGTCAGAATGGGCAACAACACATCATCCCCTGATCCTCAACACTGGTGCACCGCAGAACTGCGTCCTCAGCCCACTCCTGTACTCCCTGTACACACACGACTGTACAGCTACACACAGCTCAATGTCATCGTCAAATTTGCTGATGACACAGCGGTGATAGGCCTGATCACCGACAACGATGAGACGGCCTACAGAGAGGAGGTGAGTACCCTGACTAAATGGTGTCAGGAGAACCACCTCTCACTCAACATCGACAAGACCAAGGAGCTGGTGGTGGATTACAGGAGACAGAGCAGAGAACACACACCCATCACCATCGACAAGACACCTGTGGGCGGGTGACCAGCTTTAAGTTCCTCGGCATTCACATCACCGAGGATCTCACATGGTCTGCTCACACAGATGCAGTGCTGAAGAAGGCACATCAGCGTCTCTTCTTCCTGAGACGGCTGAGGAAGTTTGGAACGAGCCCCAGAATCCTCAGGTCCTTCTACACCTGCACTGTGGAGAGCATCCTGACCGGCTGTATCACCGCCTGGTATGGAAACAGCACCGCTGGCAACCGCAGGGCTCTGCAAAGGGTCGTGCGAACTGCCCGCCACATTGTTGGAGGTGAGCTTCCCTCCCTCCAGGATATCTACACCAGGCGGTGTACAAGGAAAGCCCGGAGGATTATCAAAGACTCCAGCCACCCGTCCCACAGACTGCTCTCTCTGCTGCCCTCAGGACGACGTTTCCGCAGCATCCGATCCCGCACTAGCCGACTGAGGGACAGCTTTTCCCCCAGGCTATCAGGCTAATGAACAGTCACAAATAACTCACCTACATCACACTCCCACTCACACAACATGCCATGCACTGCACTTTAACACCGTTCAAATGGACTACACGCACACACTGCACTAACACAACCTATCTGCTATCACTGGACACCATACGATGCACATCCACGACACTGCATATGAATAATCTGTTGCACCTTTGCACATCTATCTGCTGCTCAACCAATCTGCTGTTAATTTATAATCTGTTGCACCTCACATTACTACTATGTATAGACCACATTATGTATAGATACTGTACATGTATAATGTGTCGTTGATAATTGAGTATGTCTCTATAGTACACTAAGCGTACTGAGTGCATGTATGTGTATTTTGCACATTGTCTTCTGTACAGTCTGTAAATATGTACTGTCCATATGTAAATTGCTGTTGTTTTTTTTGCACTGTCTGTCCATATGTAAATTGCTGTTTTTTTTTTTTTGCACTGTCTGTCCATATGTAAATTGCTGTTGTTGTTTTTTTGCACTGTCTGTCCATATGTAAATTCCTGTTGTTGTTTTTTTTTGCACTGTCTGTCCATATGTAAATTGCTGTTTTTTTTTTTGCACTGTCTGTCCATATGTAAATTGCTGTTGTTGTTTTTGCACTGTCTGTCCATATGTAAATTGTCTGTTGTTTTTTGCACTGTCTGGAGCACTGTAAATGCTCCAGTGCAGTTTACACTGTCTGTCCATATGTAAATTGTTGTTGTTTTTTGCACTGTCTGTCCATATGTAAATTGTCTGTTGTTTTTCTGCACTGTCTGGAGCACGCTCATAAGAATTTCACTCACCAAGGCACTTGTGCTGTGGTGATGTGACAATAAAAGTGATTTGATTTGATTTGATATGAACTAAAAACATGGAGGTTTAATCCCATTTAGGTTTGATTCCCATGAAATCGAAATTAAGAGTTGAGCTGTGGCTTTCAGTCCATGTGTGATATAGCTTTGAGGACATCTGAATATGGTAGTGGAGGAGGTTTTAAACTTTTTGATGCGACAGACCCTCCAATGTGATGATGAGGAACTGTTATGTTAGAACTGTCGAGTTGATATAGGAACTGTTTAGGGTTACAATATTTTTTTATAAGATGTATAATTTTTTTTTTCTTATGCTCATATATTTAAAAACGTGTGTGTGTGTATATATATATATATATATATATATTAGGGGTGGCACCCCTGCAAAAAAAAAAAAAAGAAGCCCATTATAAACCAATCACAGAAATTCCAATGGTTTTCATTAAAATACCATTATTAACCAAGGGACACCTGTGCAATAATTATGCTAATCAGCATCTTGATATGCCACACCTGTGAGGTGGATGGATTATCTCGGCAAAGGAGAAGTGCTCACTAACACAGATTTAGACAGATTTGTGAACAATATTTGAGAAAAATAGGCCTTTTGTGTACATAGAAAAAGTCTTAGACATTTGAGTTCAGCTCATGAATAATGGGGGCAAAAACAAAAGTGTTGCGTTTATAATTTTGTTCAGTGTAGAATAAAAAATGTATAATGTCAATAAATATTTAATCATTATTTTCAACCAGTTGCGAGGAAGTAATTTTTTTCACATATTTATCTTATTTTCAAAAGGAAAGAAACAAATTTACATCCCAATCTAATACCACTACCATTCCACTCCCTTGTTTCCTATTATGTGAATCAGTAAATGAAATGCTACCTACTGGATATACCAGGACACAACCATTACAACACACTTCAGGTAATTTATTAGTATAGAATGTTCGCGTCTGGTGTGCGATACCTCGAATTGTCCTAGACGCGGCACTGGGCGTCACTGCGCTTCTCGTTCGGTGTATGACCCCTTTACACTCTAAATGACCCACAACACACTAACAAAATCATGCATTTAAACAGTTCGTATTCATCAAAATCATCTCTTCTGATGGATATCCTTCTGATTTGCTTCAGTTGTGTTTGTCCAGCCGTTTCACAGGATCATTAACACGCCGTTTAGCGACACACTTTCTCAAGCACAGAAGCATGACAGAAGACATTTGTCAGCCCAAAGAATAAACTCTCACCTTTGCTGTACACAGCGCAGTTGCTCTTTCCATCCTCTGCACTGACCCACATCATATCCATCAGCCAGCGAGGACCTCCATTCAGCCCCAGCGAAACCTGCGACACAAAACACACACTTCAGTCACCTCTACATCAGAACAGACCATCTGATCCACATGTGCAGCGACCGACCACAGCCTCGAACTCAAAACTTGCCATTTTGTGTGTGCAAAATGCATCAGAGGGTCAGAGAAAAGACATAGACAAGCTTTCCAGTGTCTAATTGAGCTTGTTTAAAACACTTCAACCATGAATTCATCATTCCCAAAGGCTTTATCTCCATGTGTGTGTTAGGAGAGGGGCAAGCAGACCACACCCCGTCCCGTTTGCCCTCTGAATGCCTGCATTGTAAGAGAGCTTCTGAATGTTTCACCTGATCAGATCTCATCCTTTGGGAGCTTTGGGATCCAGAATGGAGCGGCATGGACTTGGAGATAGAAGAAGTGGATGCTGAGCACTGATCTTTAGACACATTGTGCCCTCTATCACAGCATCACAGCTTCCTCACACCCATACATGGGCAATTTAAAGAGCTGGTATGGGTTTCAAAAGGACGGGTGTAGGATTTGATTTCATAACTGAAAACAGAATGACTGAATTAAATGGAGATTTCTGCAAAAAAGCATGCTCGCACAATTGTGTGATATCCGTAATGTTGCAAAATATACCCTTGTGAAATAAAAAGTGCACTTAATTGCACTATATATGCACTAGTAATGTATTTCAAATCTTAAGTATTCATTTTTAAAACTGTGCTTGTAGATAATATACTATTAATAAAATAAAGGCCGCTTGAGTGTACTTCAAGAGAGTTTACATTCATGGTTGTTTCTTAGCATGCTTAAGAACACTCTTATTGTGATATTTTGTTTTGTAAATTGCAACTTCATCATTGCAAAGATGTAATTAGACTGTAAAAACAAAACTATTTTGGCAGCTGTGGTTGTCATAATAATAATACATAAAAATGGTAAATATTTACAGAAAAAAACTGTAATTTGTACAGTATAAAACTGACATATACAAACAATAAAAAAATTGTATTTAATTAAATTAGTTTTAAATTAAATGTATTTAAAAATTAGTTTTAATGTTACAATTACACAATTACATTAAATACATTACATATAATTTGGAAAAAAATAACATTAAAGTATATTTTATTTTGTTATAAATGCTTATCAGTACATTCAGCAGCTACACTTAAACCATATTTCAAAAACAATACAATTATGAAATTATATATCAAGATGTATTTAAAAAGACTCTACATTTCAGCTAATTGCAATTAAAAACATCAGTTTAAACTATAATACATTTAATTTAAATACTTGCATTAAACTTTACATTAAGTTCACACTTTACTATTTTAAAGTATATTATTTCTGTAATAAGTAGTCTTGTTAAAAGCATGCTATGTATCACTCTCTATTTCTAATAGGCCATGAGAAAAAGTCCTGTCAGGCCGGTCTGGAATTAACCAGTCGGCAGGAAGGTGGTAGGATTCAGCAAAAATGCACATTTGGCCAGAGAGAGAGGGCGTGAGCTCCTGCAGAGATAAGAGCACCAATAACAGTCTCTGAGTCTGGGCAGCATTGAGTTCTCTTTCCTCCCCACAGGGATATGAAGGTATGATGCTGTTCTAGAGCAGAACGTGTCCCGATCCCTACAGGTAGCAGAGATCGTATCCGAGGCATCATGCCCATTCAAAGTGAGGGGGCCAGTTGATTTTGAAAGCAGCTTCCAAAAAAAAAAAAATAGTGAATAATATTTGTTATATTTGATACAATCAGGTTGTCTCATTCATGATTAGAACGTTCAGTGCATCAAATCACCAGCTGATAAATTCAAATCTGCGTTCGCTGGCTCAGAGCCAGAGACAGATGTGTTTATACAGCTCTGTGCATTATAACCAATCACAGACGATTCTGTTGAGCTTATTAAAACCTGTTAGCCAGCATTCCCCATATGTGGATTTTGGGACTCACAGCTGAAAAAGACGTATCAAACTTAAAATTACAACATTTCCTGCTACACACACAATTTTGGTGTCTTTTTAAAGAAGACCCTTTTGGATTTAATATCCATCATCTAGAGTTTATAATGATCAAAAATATACAAATTTATAGAGACTGAAGTGCCTTGAAATAGGTGTACCACACTGAATTAAACTCAATTTGGCGTGGCATGGAGGTGATCAGTTTGTGGCACTGCTGAGGTGGTATGGAAGCCCAGGTTTCTTTGACAGTGGCCTTCAGCTCATCTGATTTTTTTTTGGTCTCTTGTTTCTCATTTTCCTCTTGACAGTACCCCATAGATTCTCCATGGAGTTCAGGTCTGGTGAGTTTGCTGGCCAGTCAAGCAAACCAACACCATGGTCATTTAACCAACTTTTGGTGCTTTTGGCAGTGTGGGCAGGTGCCAAATCCTGCTGGAAAATGAAATCAGCATCTTTAAAAAGCTGTTCAGCAGAAGGAAGCATGAAGTGCTCCAAAATTTCTTGGTAAACGGGTGCAGTGACGTTGGTTTAAAAAAAAAACACAATGGACCAACAGCAGCAGATGACATTGCACCCCAAATCATCACAGACTGTGGAAACTTAACACTGGACTTCAAGCAACTTGGGCTATGAGCTTATCCACCCTTCCTCCAGACTCTAGGACCTTGGTTTCCAAATGAAATACAAAACTTGCTCTCATCTGAAAAGAGGACTTTGGACCACTGGGCAACAGTCCAGTTCTTCTTCTCCTTAGCCCCGGTAAGACGCCTCTGACGACAACTGTAGCCAAATTCCTTGACACGCCTGTGTGTGGTGGCTCTTGATGCCTTGACCCCAGCCTCAGTCCATTCCTTGTGAAGTTCACCTCAATTCTTGAATCGATTTTGCTTGACAATCCTCATAAGGCTGCGGTTCTCTCAGTTGGTTGTGCATATTTTTTCTTCCACACTTTTTCCTTCCACTCAACTTTCTGTTAACATGCTTGGATACAGCACTCTGTGAACAGCCAGCTTCTTTGGCAATGAATGTTTGTGGCTTACCCTCCTTGTGAAGTGTGTAGTAAAAATACCAGTTTAATATAGAGCTATTATTTCAGCTCCGGGAATTAGTTATTAAATATTCAATATTGCTTGGTTAACAGTAATATTAATATTTAACTTATTTATACTGTATTAAGTGAACGTCCACCGAACACTAATCTCAGCATATCCTGTCGAAATCGAGCTTAGGTAGCTTTCTCTTTATGGCAAATAAGGAACAAACTTCAAATCACATGCCAGAGACAATTCTTTATGAAATGAAAAATGGTTTATTCGTAATACTGCTATTCTAACATAAATGGATTAACTGATAAGACACAAAACATACATACACACAAAGACATGCATAAGGGATTTTGGTAAGTAATTCCTAAAATTAAAGTTAGCCCTTTTAGCTATTTAAACGCTTGACTTGACCGGAAAGATCACGACAGATGCCTTATTGCTCTGTTACTGCATTCAGATACAATTTTACCAGTTCAATCAGCAATATAGATTTAGTTAGAGGTACTTGCTTGTTGTTGAAAATAAACAGGTTGGAAGGTGTTTCGCTTCCTTCAAATGCGTTGCTCTGGTCTTTGTGCTCGGGAACCACGTGGGTTGGTTCGTGCGTCTCGGGTGCTCTCGGGTGGAAACACGAGAGATGTGGCTACTGCGTGGCGTCAGAAAGCTTTCCTTCGTCCGTGGCGTTCAGCTCGTTGTTCTTTGATGTTGTGCCTTCTAGCCTTCGAATAGATGGTTGGTTTAGTCGGTGTCGAGACAAAGTTCAGGTAGAGCGCGAGCAGGCAGAGAAGTTACGGCGCAGCTCCAGCGATGTTAAAGAGAGATGTTCCAGAGAGCCAAGAGCCGAGAGAGACAAGAGCCGAGGCGTCACGCCATGTTTCAGAGAGGCGATTTGCAACTGGCGGCGTTGTTTTCAACAGTCCAACTTGCTCCTCCCCACGGGCGGCTTGTCGAATCCGATGGTTCGTATGGTGAGCCCGCCCATGTCCAGGCTTGCTGGGTGGACCAACAGTTCTGTGATGTCTCATCACTTTTGGGAAGGATAAACTTTATGGATCTTTATACGTGTATAATTATGCAGGGTATTACAATTTAACGGTCATCAACACAGTCTATCACATCTGAGTCTAGCTTTCTTTAGAGATCAAACACCGCATAATAATACACACATTACAGTTTATACCGTTTTAAAGCATGATTAAAATTCCCACATTGTCCTAAATAATCGGCACTCGAAATCATCACATCATGCCTATGAGGGAACAAGTACACATTAAATATCCATATATTTATTTTGTGTAGTTGCAATAGTTATACGTGTCAAAAAAGGCAAGGAGTTTGGTTTTCCTTGGTCCGTCCGACGGAGAAAAAGTCCTGCTTTGTTTTAAATGGGGGGGTTTTGAACTATGCTCTGGAATGTAGGCTTGACGGTGTCCAGAACCATTCCCGGAGCCGTCCGTACCTTTGCACGAGAGCGTTTAGTGATGGGATCAGTTGACCCTCTCCACTTTTGCATGGAAGGGAGGACTTTTGGGTAATAATTCATTTCTGTTGCTGGGTTGGAATTCTCTGTGTGTGTTTTCAGGTCGACATTGTGTTACAAGTGTGTCAATGATTGTCTTCTGGACAACTGTCAGATCAGCAGTCTTCCCCATGATTGTGTAGCCTAGTGAACCAAACTGAGAGACCATTTTGAAGGCTCAGGAAACCTTTGCAGGTGTTTTGAGTTGATTAGCTGATTGGCATGTCACCATATTCTAATTTGTTGAGATTGTTTGTTAAATGTGAGCCAAAATCATCACAATTGAAATAACCAAAGACTTAAACTACTTCAGTCTGTGTGCATTGAATTTATTTAATACACGAGTTTCACAATTTGAGTTGAATTACTGAAATAAATAAACTTTTCCACGACATTCTAATTTATTGAGATGCACCTGTATTTGAAATAATTTTCTATTAGAATATATTTTAAAATATAATTTATTTCGTGATCAAAACTGTATTTTCAGCATCATACATCATTTCAGATCAGTGTCACATGATCATTCAGAAAGCATTCTAATATGCTGATTTATTATCAATGTTGAAACTGTTGAGCGGCTTCATATTGTTTGGGACATGTGATAATTTTTTCAGGATTATTTGATCAATTAAAAGTTAAAAAGAACAATGTTTATTCAAAATATAAATGTTGTGTTTCAATATGCACTACTATTCAAAAGTTTGGGTTCGGTAATTTTTTATTTTTTAAGAAATTAATACTTTTAAATGTTAAATGGATAAAAGGTGACAGTAAAGACTTATATAGTTAGAAAAGCTTTTTATTTTGAATAAATTCTGTTCTTTTTAACTTTGTATTCATCAAAGAATAAAAGAAAAAGTATCACATGTTCCAAAAATTATTCTTTAATAAATGAGGACGTTTTATTTCACATGTCATTGCGTTTGTGTTGGCTCTCGATTTGAGCTATTTCGTCCGCAACCATTGAGTTTCTACAGCGACTCATTTGGTGCACATCATTCTCTTTCAGTCTTTCTATGAAACCTGTGACCCACATTCACCGGTTCTGACTCTATAGCGACATCAACTCTATATCAACTCTAGAATTCAATCAAATGGCTCCCCAACAAGTTTTTTTTGCGTGTGCAGCACGTTATTTCTATGCGTGGCCGTGGCGGAACAAGTGGGCGGCCACGCGCGCAGCTTAGAGGGAACAGTGCCCCCCCACGTTTGAGGAAAAATATTTATTTACCAAATGTATTGAAGAGTTTACATTTATCAGACGCTTTTATCCAAAGCAACTTACAATTGTATTCAGGTTATAAATTTTTTAATCAGTATGTGTGTTCCCTGGGAATTGAACCCACAACCTTTTGCGCTGCTGACGCAATGCTCTACCACTGAGCCAAACAGGAACTACTACAGGAGTTCTACAAACTATGTAACTATTTTAGTCATTATACATGCCACTACATGTTTTTCAATTCTAAAATGATTATAGACAGAATCTTAAACATCATATAAGTGATCAGTAAGCCAATCGTGTATGGGGGTGATTAGGAGGCCATGATGGTCAGAGGCCAATGGGCGAATTTGGCCATGATGCCGGAGTTACACCCCCTACTCTTTTTCGAAGGACATCCTGAGATTTTTAATGACCACAGAGGACCTCGATTTAACGTCTCATCCGAAAGACGGTGCATTTATTTAGTTGATGTTTTGTTTTTTTACAGTATAGTGTCCCCATCACTATACTTGGGCATTAGGACACACAGACCACAGGGTGAGCACCCCCTGCTGGCCTTATTAACACCTCTTCCAACAGCAACCAAGTTTTCCCAGGAGGTCTGGAAACGCTTGTTTTGTTTACTGTGTGGAGACGTGCTTAAATCGCTTTTGGTCTTGTACTGTATCGCGTCCCTTGTCAGTGTCGGGCATTTGCTTGGCCATTTATTGTGATTAACAGGAAATTGTGTTCAGCTGAATTGGAGTAGTATTTTGTTAGATGGGTATAAAAAGCTTAGTTTACAGAGGCAGCCGTCGCTGCAGCCGTTGTGTGAAGCCCTCCTCGTGAGAAGACCGAAGAGTGTAAAGACCATCGACTCTACCGTGCGACTCCACCAGCAGGGACACTGTCAAAGGATATAAGTATTGCTTTTTATTTATCTTCTTTCTTACTGCTTGTTTCACTTCTGTTTTAGTTTGTATAACAAATTATTACTATGTGTAAGTTGTTGTTTGTTAGCATGTGTGTTTGGCAGTGTTCTTTTTTTAGGATTACTGATAAACTACTGCCGTTTGATTTGTTATCTATTTTAATTTTAGATAAATGATGTATGAATTTAATATGTCTTTATAGGTATTTTCTTTAGTTTTAATAAATTGTATTTATTTTAGTAACGTTACTTCAACATACTACATGGAAATGAAATAATATATATATATATATATATATGGGTGTTTGGCTTAGTGTCATGTTAGAATCATTTTTATACTCATACCTTTTGTTGTTTTAATATTGTGAAATGTTTTTAGCTTTATTTTTGTTTTCATTTAAATGATTAGTTTTGAAATGTTGTATGCATTTGTCATTTTATTTAATTTCTCAATTTTCTTAAACGTGTATATATAGTATTTATAGATGTTTAACTTATAGTTTTAGTTCTTATTTGTAAGTCGCTTTGGATAAAAGCGTCTGCTAAATGACAAAAAATTAAAATAAAAAGGTCTCCCATCCTGGTACTAACCAGGCTCAGCCCCGCTTAGCTTCATTGGGCAACCAGTCTTGGGCTGTAGGGTGATATGACTGCAGATACAGCCACATTCCCCACAAAACACACATACACATACACAAAAAGAAAAAAGCCAATCGCTAAGTTCTGCTTCCATCAGATGACAGGTGTGTCACAGCATGAGCCACAGCCATCTCAAGAGCGCCAGATTCAAATGAAGAAATCTCCTTTTTTCTTTTGGGATGGTCTCATTCTGTGTGCTACAAAACCATATGGTTTTTTACAACCAAGATTCAGTTTTTTGAGCATGTGCTATTCCAAAATGGATACAAACAATAACTATCCTTGAAGAAAGGAGACGTAAAACAAAGTAATATCCATCCATAGAACAAAGTTATTGCTTCATTGGACTAAAGTGCTCGATGGGATGTTTCCTAATGGGTGCCCTAAGCAGGATGGCATTGTTGTGCCCCCTTCCTTCAAATATTACGGAAGTAAAAAATATTAATAATAATAACAAATACACTTACTATAGGGGTCAAAATGAACTTTAATAAAATATAAAAAAGTAAATAAATCAATTGTATTATTTACCAATTACAACTGTATCTCAGACAGTTACCTAGCTATGACTTTATTATTACAGTTGTCTGATTGATTTTATTGTCGCAAGCATTGTCGACAAAAAGGAAATTAAGCAGTTTTATACTATAAACCCATGGTTAATTTTTTGCAAGGGTTGTGAATGATGTCCACGTTTTTTTTTTTGGAAGAAATTATAGAGGCTGTAGAAAAAAAGCTGGCCAAAATTAAAGATTAAGTGGATATTTGAATTAAAAGTTTGGTCAAAATAGCCTATTAAATAGGGATTTGATCGTCCTCTAAGTGTAACAGCAGCAATTATTGGCTCCGTTTGCAGACATTAATAATGTCACGGTCGTGTAGCGGGAAGGACACGGGAGACGAGAGGTAAGAGGAATGATGGGATTTTAATGAAGGAACACAGGATACACAACTACATCGACATACATAGACGAGTTAAAGGACAAAGACTTAGGGGAAACTCAGGCCTTATAAACACATAACGTAATCAGGGGAAACAGTAACAGGTGATGAGTAATCAAACACAGACGGGGATTAATGAACTAATGACAGGAAACAGGAAGGACCATATATGGGTGTGGAAACACAAGGAAGAGGAAGACAAAGTCTGACATTACCCCCCCGCGCCGTATAACATCCAATGGGGAGGGTGGGCGCTCTGGAGGCCTCAAGGGACCTGGAACACGGACAGGTGGCCTCCAGGGCGGTGCCCATTCCGGGACCCACGGCGGAGCCGGGAGTTGGGGCGGCCATGGCGGATCAGGGTACTCAGGCGGCCATGGCGGATCAGGCGACTCAGGTGGCCATGGTGGATCAGGCGGCCATGGCAGATCATCCGTCGACTCAGGTGGCCATGGCGGATCAGGGGACTCAGGCGGCGGCCATGCCATGGCGGATCATCCGTGGACTCAGGTGGCCATGGCGGATAGTCCGTGGGTAGGGATCGACGGATCCGGGGACTCGGGCGGCCATGGCGGATCGTGGGGCCATGGTGGGTAGCCCCCCCAAAAAAAATTATTGGGGGGATTACTGCCCGGGGGGCGCTCTGGAAGCGCCGAAGGCGCGCTGGACAGCACCAGAGGAGGCCAAGGTGAGCTGGATGGGCCCAGTGGAGGCAAAGGTGAGCTGGACGGGACCAGCGGTGGCAAAGGTGAGCTGGACGGGACCAGCGGAGGCAAAGGTGAGCTGGACGGGACCAGCGGAGGCAAAGGTGAGCTGGACGGGACCAGCGGAGGCAAAGGTGAGCTGGACGGGACCAGCGGTGGCAAAGGTGAGCTGGACGGGACCAACTCTTGGGGGCGCTCGGGCGGCTCTGACTCTCGGGGGCGCTCTGGAGAGATGGACGGAACCAGCGGAGACGAAGATGAGCTGGGCAGGAACAGCAGAGGAACTTGATAGCACTTGCGAGGAATCGGCACTGGAGGGCGCTGGCGAGGAGCAGGCACCGGAGGGCGCTGGCGAGGAGCAGGCATTGGAGGGCACTGGCGAGGAGCAGGCACTGAAGGGCGCTGGTGAGGAGCAGGCTCTGGGGCTGGGCTCCAAACCATCCCCTCATAATCCACTAACAAGCCCAGGGGCACCATGAGCTGGGCAGGAGCCAGGAACGAGGAGACGAGGATTACAACAAACAGGGGTTTTAATGGATGAAGAATGGAGGAGATACAGGAACACTGGGAAGGACATTAACATCAGCGTCATATACAATATCCGACAGGAAACACGGGGCAGAACAGACTATTAATAGGGAGACTAAACTAGACACACCTTGAACTCAATTAAGACACAGACGGATACTAATCTATTAATGGGAACTAGGACAGGAAAACCAAACCAAATATGGGCATGGAAACAAGGCAGAGGGAGACAAAGTCTGACAAATAACATGTACATCATTGTTGTTGTTTTTGTATTAGCCTGCCCGACATTATGTACTTTAACAGTGTTATTCGATGAAATCAAATAATAATTAATTAACCAATCATTGCCTCATTGTTTTTATATAATGCATTTTAAGTAATTTTAAAGGCCATTGTTGGATTAGGTCTGTTTTTTATAACCACAAAAATTATCATCTTAATACTTTTTTGTAAATTATTATTTGAAGTAACAAAACTGACTGTGTGGGAAAACTTGAAAAAGACAGTCTACACAGCACTCCACTCTCCTTGAGCCATTTCTTTCTCTCTCCCTCTCTCACCGCTGAATCCTCGTTCCTCTTATCAGGCCAGCACAGGCCTCCATCGGCCTCTCGCCGCTCTGACAGGAGCAACAACAATGGGCCTGCGATACCAGTGTGCTTCACAGGGTAAACCTGCCATGGCCACAGATTACCCCTGACACACACACTCGCACTCCCTCTCGTACACTCCAAAACCTCCAAACACAAACATGGACACAAAAAGCTTTCAAATGATTTCACTTCTATCCCTTGCTCTCCTCTCAATCGGTCCGTCTATTCCACAATTCACTAAGACTATGTACAAAATAAAACATTATGCTGACCTGGCTAAACCACAATAGTACATGTTATGTTAAGTCACGTAACAATTATTTTATAAAAAAATGAACGAGTGACACACCAATGTCATAATTAATTATTTCTGGATTTTTTTTTTTTGCAAACTGAGGGCATGTCATTTAAACAATCAGAGACAAACATATCTTATTTTCAGTTCATTTTGTTGCAAGCCTCAAAATAGCATTAAAAAAGTATTCCAGACTTGGTTGGTAAGTAAAAAGAATTGGAAAATTGAATTTCTCACCTATACATTGTTTCATAATGTAGAGAAAAGATAATGGAAGAACAGCACACCTTTGGGAAGTTTGGTTACTTTCATGTACCATGTCATAAATACCAACCAACTAAAGTAACTCTCTGTCTGGATCTAAAGCCCCTCCCCCCTCATCAGCACAAAAGCGCACGCTTTTCCTCGTCGGAGAACAAAGAGAAATCTGCAAAGGATTTCGAGAAGAACACTAATGGCCATAGCCATTTAAATTGGTGTACTCAAAGAAACAATATATATATAAATATGGATATTAATGCTGTCCTCTGCCTTTCATATGCTTAGTGTGAATGTGAATTATTTAGAATGTGGAATGCTATTTAATCTGTGCCTTAAACTGTAGTATATGTACCATTGTATTCCAAATGCGGAGTGTTTAGTCTCTAAAAGAAGCTGGCGTCGTAAGTAATAAGTGGTGTGGATGACCGTTAAACTTTAGCATCATAATGTATGATTACCACATATATAAAAGATCTGTGTATATCTTTCATGTTGAATTAAATACCCGATGACGTAAGCATGGCCACAGAGACTGTGCGGGCGGGGCTCCGCCCCACACGGACACTGATTCGAACAGCCGCCTGTGGGTGGGTCTAAATCGGACTGTTTAAAACAAGGCGCGACTGCTTTGTTACTCTCTCTTGCTTCTCCCCTTCATCGCTCTCCAACTCACGCAAGGACGACCCGGAAGCCGGTCCGCTGGACTCTCGCCTTAACATCGGCTGAGACAAACTATCTAGGCGACTCAAAGACTTTGTAAACGCCTGTAACGTCGCAGAACCAGCAGCGTCACGACGCTCTCCATCTCAATGCAGAACCAGCATCAAACAGCAACACGGCTCCCCGGTGACGTCACGCAACAGCAGCAGAGATTTCAAAGATACCACGTGCTTCCAAACAAAGCCACCGAAAACACAAACCAACCCACGTGGCATCCGAGACAAAAGAATCGGACATTTCCGTGAAGCAACACGTGGAACGAATAAGACACAGCCTGCTTAATCAACATAAAGCAAGTATTTTCAAACAGAGTCTCTATTTCTAACTGAACTGGTAAATCGATCTGAACGCAGTAACAAAGCATAGTCATTTGTTCGTGATCTTTCCGTTTGGTTTAAGTTTTAAAATAGCTAAGAGGGCTATTTTAACTTTCTAAAGTTACTCGGAAAACTCTTGTTTGTATGTGTGTGCGTATGTATGTGTTTTAATAGTTTAGATCATGTATGTTAGAATAGCAGTAGAATAAATAAACCGTGTTTCATTTTATAAAGAATTTTCTCTGGGATGTGATTTTCAAGTATTTAAAACTTACTGCCAAAAGGTCACGTTACCTCGCTCGAAAGTTGAGAAAGATTATTAATCTCATTTTATTGTTCGTTGGCCACGAGGCAAGAGAAACAAGATTTAATAAGACATGCTGAGGTTAATGGTCGCTGGACGAGTCGTTAACCCGGTATAATCATAAGTTAAATATTAATATTACTTTAATCAAAGCAATATTGAATCTTTAATAAATTAATTCCCGGAGCTGAAACAATAGCTCCTTTTAAATATCTTACATATGGTGGAGAATATGGGCATAACGATTAATTTGAAAATCAATAAACATCCATCAGAGACAATAAGGCTATTTCTCAAATTTTTATCCGGAAAAATAGAGTAAATACAGAGAAACAAGCGGTTATTTGTGATATTGCATTCTTGTTTGTGAAACACAGTGCGTTTTGAATGAAAGAGAGTGTAACTGTTAACTCGAGTTCGTTGAGAAGAAATGAAACTGCAGTAAACAATTCATATTCGTGATTAAGACACGAGTAGTCGCTTTAACAGCGAGAGTTAAGACGGGCGTGTTCCTCGTTTGCTCTCCGATTAAGGCCTTTATAGTATGATTTGTTAAAGTGCGTGTCCCACTTTCAAACTCAGCTATAGTTTCAAAGCTCCCGGCTGGAGAAATTAATAACGCTCGGCCACGTTGATTAACCCCGCGAGTGAAATCAAACGCGCGGCGCTCAGACAAAGGAGGTCTTCTGCTTCCGGCGCTGCGCTGTACAGTCGACGTTAGGGATGGCTCCGCTCAATTTGTGCTTTAATATACTTTTTTACGTATTTTTACTTTCTCTTTTTACACGCATAACGTCTGCACTGTTTATATACGACAGAAGAACACTTTTGGACATTGGGCACCACTGCACTAACCTGCTTCAGGACACTTTATCCACGGACCCAGCGTGGCCATTGGAGATACTTCGGAGCACCGAGGTTAACAAAGGCCGCCTCAATAATCCCAGGCGGCGTAGGAAACATCGCGGGAGACGCGCTGGAATACGTAACAGACTGAGGAAAAGGGCTCACAGTCCTCCTCTACCGAGTATTCTGCTCGCTAATGTCCGATCCTTGGAGAATAAGATGGACGATCTTAGAGCCAGGATTAGTTTCCAACGGGACATTAGGGACTGCAACATCTTTTGTTTGACCGAAACGTGGCTCACGCCGACGGTCCCGGACACCGGTCTGATAACTTTTCTGTTTTACGGATGGACAGAACAGCCGAGGCGGAAAAACCAAAGGTGGTGGAGTGTGCTTCATGATTAACAAGAAATGGTGTGACCCCAGAAATATCTCCATTCTGTCGCGTTCCTGCTCGCCTCATCTGGAACACCTCTCCATTATCTGCTGCCCATACTACCTGCCCGGGAGTTTACATCGATCATCGTTACTGCCGTCTATATTCCACCTCAAGCCACTGAAACCGTGACTATAAGGACATTCTCCAATCAGAAACCGTGGGTGGACAGATCAATCCGTGATGCGGTTAACCATCGCACTGCCGCATACAACGCTGGTCTTTTGACAAGCATTATGAGACAAGACCCAAGTCAAGGCTACAGTCACAAAGAATTAGCCAAGATCACCGGCTCCTTAAGTCACACACTCATTGCCACCCTCATACTGAGCGACAAGCACGCTGCACAACGCCAGCAGGAGCTGACAAACGCACAACGACGCATAGAGCAGCTGGAACGTGAAGCTCAGGAACGACAGGAAGGGACCGATGAGGTGGGACAGGGCACTGAGGAGGAGATCAACATGCTAAAAGAGACTCTAGCAGCCACCAGCCATGAAATGGAGCAAATCAAAGAGGACTTTGCTGATCGTGCGGACAAGCTACAGTATGCAGAGAAGCTACTAGATAAGGCAGAACAGCACAAAAACAGCAGAATCAAAGCCCTTGAAGCTCATCTGGCTGAGTCAAGAAACGAGATCAGCCGCCTAACACGACAGCTCGACTACGTCACAGAGGAGTCTGACATTTTCCAAGAGGAACTCAAGCACGCTTATGAACTACGCCATGAGACGTCAAGGACAGGACGTGCACCAACCGCACCCCTGCCAAGCAGGACCAAGTCACCTGTTCTTGGACTGACACGTGAGCATAAGACAGAGGGGGTGGTGTTAAAACATTCACCAGCGCCGTCTGAAGAACTTTATATCACGACAGAACCAAAGAAATCTGCTGTAGCCAGCCGCAGATCGTCGCATGGCTTGGACCTAAAAGATCTTGACAAGCTCGCCCGAAACGTTGGAAAATTCAACCCCAAACAGCCAAAATGTCCAAGCTTATCTGCAAGATATTGATTTCCATCTGGAAATGCGACCTAACATTACGGACAAAGACAAACTCTACTTACTCCGAACGACATCCAGTCCTGATGTGCGCAGCTTCCTTGTCCGACAGCCCCTTTAACACAAAGACTGATTATCAACGGCTGTGAAAAGCCCTCATTAAAGAGTTCGCCGACCCTGAGTCCGATCAAGGCTTAGTGGCTGCCCTGGAGACGAGACAAGGACGTCAGGAAACTCCTCAAGCTTACTACAGTCGACTCAGACAAGCATATTTTGTAACTCGCAATGAATCTGACATGGAAGATGAACTGAACTTTAAAACTCTCTTCCTGAGGAACCTTCATCCTGGCATAAGCCACCATCTTGGCGTTCTCGCATGTCCACGAACAATGAACATTCAGCAGTTGCGAGACTTGGTGCAAAAAGCCTACGGCAAACAAAAGATGGCCTCAGAAAAGAGCGTAAAAACCCCAACAGTTCTTGATTTCAACACTCAACACCACGAACTGGCGCTAGAGGGCACCCAACGCCAAGACAGTGCTAAGCCGCCACACAGAGAGTGGAATGCACCCCCGTCCAACAGAGAACGAGACTCACACGCTGACACCCGACCTAAACAGAGGTATGACCGCTGGGATGGACCGCGTGGACGTCAACGCTCACCTGGACGACACTGGGATAAGTCATGGGACCAAACAAGGCCTCATGAGAGCCCATGGGATAGATCGTGGAACCAGCCAAGCTCGTATGGAAACTCCAAGGGAAAGCGACAAACTCACCCTGGAGCAGTCAGCCCAAGGAATCGACGAAAGAATTCACCAAGATTCCAAACTGACCGAGCTCAAACTGAATCCACACAAGAACAAGAAACACCACCGCACTTCGACTCACAAAAGCTGATGGAAATGATGATGAAAGAGTTCTTCCAACGAAAGGAGGAGGATCGGAAGTGGGAAAAGAAAGAGAAACCAGATTCAGCCTGACTAGCTGTCGGACGGAAAGGCAGTGACAAGCTGAACAAATCAGCCACAGAAAACAGCACTGCTTCACCTCACTCTCAGAGAACAGTAAGCACCCTAACTTCAGATGGACATGAAACCCCACCTGAAAACCCAGCAACAGAGTTAAACACTAACTCAACACCCAATACTCCAAATCACAGCAGCGTCCAACAAACACCTGCTGATGAAACTCCTCAAGTTCCTGAAAGTGCTGTCTTAGTCACCTGCCATTCCTCGAAGAACACCAGATCAGTCTGAAAGTTTCCAAGAGGAACTCAAGCACGCTTGAACGCCATGAGCCGTCAAGGACAGGACGTGCACCAACCGCACCTGCCAAGCAGGACCAAGTCACCTGTTCCTGGACTGACACATGAGCATAAGACAGAGGGGTGGTGTTAAAACATTCACCATCGCTGTCTGAAGAACTTTATATCACGACAGAACCAAAAGAATCTGCTGCAGCCAGCGCAGATCGTCGCATCGGCTTGGACCTAAAAGACCTTGACAAGCTCGCCAGAAACATTGGCAAATTCAACTAGCGTGCCAAACAGCCAAAATGTCCAAGCTTATCTGCAAGATATTGATTTCCATCTGGAAATGCGACCTAACGTTACAGACAAAGATAAACTCTACTTACTCCGAACGACATCCAGTCCTGAAGTGCGCAGCTTCCTTGCAGCTTCCAGCAGCCTGTTAAAAGACTGATTATCAACAGCTTCAAAAAGCCCTCATTAAAGAGTTCGCCGACCCTGAGTCCGATCAAGGCTTAGTGGCTGCCCTGGAGACGAGACAAGGACGTCACGAAACTCCTCAAGCTTACTACAGTCGACTCAGACAAGCATATTTTGGAACTCGCAATGAATCTGGCATGGAAGATGAACTGAACTTTAAAACTCTCTTCCTGAGGAACCTTCATCCTGGCATAAGCCACCATCTTGGCGTTCTCGCATGTCCACGAACAATGAACACTCAGCAGTTGCGAGACTTGGTGCAAAAAGCCTACTGCAAACAAAAGATGACCTCAGAAAAGAGCGTAAAAACCCCAGCAGTTTTTGATTTCAACACGCAAAACCACTAACTGCCTCTAGAGGGCACCCAACGCCAAGACAGTGCTAAGCCGCCACACAGAGAGTGGAATGCACCCCCATCCAATAGAGAACGAGACTCACATGCTGGCACTCGACCTAAACAGAGGTATGATCGCTGGGATGGACAGCGTGGACGTCAACACTCACCTGGACGACAGTGGGATAGATCGTGGAACCAGCCAAGCTCGTATGGAAACTCCAAAGGAAAACGACAAACTCATCCTGAGCAACCATCCCAAGGAATCAACAAAAGAATTCACAAAGATTCCAAGCTGACCGAGCTCAAACTGAATCCACACAAGAGATACCACCGCGCACTGACTCACAAAAGTTGATGGAAATGATGGTAAAGAGTTCTTCCAACGAGAAGAGGTGGATCGGAAGTGGAAAAGAAAGAGGAACCAGATTCAGCCTGACTAGCTGTCGGACGAAAAGGCAGTGACAAGCTGAACAAATCAGCCACAGAAAACAGCACTGCTTCACCTCACTTTTTAGAGAACAGTAAACACCCTAACTTCAGATGGACATGAAACCCCACCTGAAAACCCATCAACAGAGTTAAACACTAACTCAACACCCAATACTCCAAATCACAGCAGTCCAACAAACACCTGCTGATGAAACTCCTCAAGTTCCTGAAAGTGCTATCTTAGTCACCTGCCACTCCTCCGAAGAAGACCAGATCAGTTCTGACATCCTAAACGTTTCCTCCCAAACTCCAGCCCCTCAAATGACCAAACCAATGCCCTCACCAAAGCAGGTGCATTACATGAAGAGTCATGGACACTTCATGTCCTCCCACCCAACCCTACAGTGGCAGCAATAACCCGCCGCCAGCATGCCACTGGCGCGCACACCCCTGCCCCCTCCCGCATTGCCATACCACCTCAGTTCGCTGCTGACGATCTCCTCACCCTCCAAAATGCGGATTCGTCACTACGAACCATGGCAGCTCACATGTCAGACCCATTAGAACATTCCATTTCCTCCATGGACCTAAACACATCCTCCGAGCTCTGCACGCTCCACTCTGTCAAGCACATGCTGCATCTGCGAGACGGTGTCCTCACGTATGTCCCTTAGCCACTCACTGCGTCAAAGCTCGTAGTACCTCACGGCCAAAGGGGGATTATGCTGACACACGCACATGATGCACCATGATGGGTTGCCAGTTCCAACCGGCAAATCCAAACCACCGACATGAAAAGAGGGAGATCAAATCCACTGACACAGACCAACAACCATATGCTCTACACTACACAAGCATAAGTATTGTCATTTTAGGAAAACATATAGCAACCATGCTTAGGCACAACCCATACTCTCTCCTCAGCACTGCTAGGACCAATCTCTAGTAGAGAGGAGTTACTCTCAATTTTTTTTTTTTTTTTTTACTTTAATTTATTTTTATTTTTCAATTTTTTGTCGTTTTGGTTTCTTTCTCTCGTGTCTCACTTTGTGTTTTTCCTTTCCTCTCTCTCACTTTGAACCCCCTTAACCAATCCTTGAATCCAGGTCCTGAAATTGAGATCGACTCCCATCAGTAAAGTCGTTGTAACTCGTTGTGAGAACCGTTGTCAACCGATCGAGGCCACCCGCCAAAGTCATGACCGACATGATACGCGATGTAAGTTCCTTGATCGACAACTTAGCCATGAATAGGAGTCCGTGCTACATGATACTTCTTAGCCTTGTTCAAACGTCCTAACTTCGGCCACTGCGGGCCCCGCTAGTCTTATCCAAACCCATCTCGCCCCTTTCCCGGTAGTGCTATTCACAGATACGCAAATCCGGAAACAGGTGACTTAGTGTTTCTTTTCAGTTTGCCCATTATCGAGTCAATATCTACCGGCTTAAAACGTTGTGAATGTGGGATCTTGGCAAGGGAGCGCCTATGTCAAAATCCACACTCCTAAAGTCGTTGCGTATCACGATAACAATGAGCAGTTGTATCTGGCCCCAAACCTAAAGATGTGTATGCTCACTAAAGACATTCACTTCCTCTGCCCGAGCAAACCCTTCGTACGCGATAATACAGAGGGCATCTGCGGCTTAGAATCCATTAGACCCGACACTAGCTGCTCCGCCGAAACAACACCACGTTCTCAAGTTGAGGCAACGCAAGCTGAAATCATCGGAAACCGATGGCTGGTCAACACCCCAGCACGAACAGCTACCCTCACATACGATCAACACGACACCGCCACGCGCATTAACCTGCCTAACCAAACTTTATGGATCACTGTCCCTAAGGGCGCGATCCTCCATATTGACGAGTTAGCATTGTATCACCTTACCGACGATGAGTATCAGTCTGAAAACGAAATCTCTTATTGACTTGACACCGGTTGACACAGCTTTAGAAGCTATCGCTCGCCTTCCACCCACCGGCGCACCAATTATTCGGTCTTGGTCTGCCGCTGACACAGCGCTTTGTATCTCTTCTATCATAGGATATGTTGTGACACTGGCCTTCCTCCTACACAAGTGAGTGAACGCCATTCAAGAGTCTCTCAACAGATGCACGTCAGGCGTCCCGCGCCTTTTCCGATGTGGTAAACCCAACCAAGAAACCGAACCTGAGAATTTGACCAACCTGATTGAGATCATGCCTATACCGCCTCGTCGAACCCCTGACAATTAAACCAGTCAAAACGACCCAATTGTCAATAATTCTAAACAATGCATTCCTACGTCTTCTCAAGTTTCTAGCCTGTTCCTTCCCAAATTACCCTGCACCCGGATTCAGTCAGTGATAGAGATGATGTTTGTGTCTTGTATGTGCCTGTTCTCTCTGCCTCTTGTTCCAGTGCCTGCCGATGTTCCATCGGGAACATCACCAAGCAAAAGGGGGAATGTGTAGAGAAAAGATAATGGAAGAACAGCACACCTTTGGGAGTTTGGTTACTTTCACGTACCATGTCATAAATACCAACCAACTAAAGTAACTCTCTGTCTGGATCTAAAGCCCTTCCCCCCTCATCATCAGCGCAAAAGCGCGCGCTTTTCCTCGTCCGGAGAACAAAGAGAAATCTACAAAGGATTTCGAGAAGAACACTAATGGCCATATAGCCATTTAAAACGCTGTAATCAAAGAAACAATATATATAAATATGGATATTATTGTTGTCCTCTGCATATGCTTATAAACTGTAGTATATGTACCATTGTATTCCAAATGCGGAGTGTTTAGTCTCTAAAAGAAGCTGGCGTCGTAAGTAATAAGTGGTGTGGATGACCGTTAGACTTTAGCATCATAATGTATGATTACCACATATATAAAAGATCTGTGTATATCTTTCATGTTGAATGAAATACCCGATGACGCAAGCATGGCCACAGAGACTGTGCGGGCGGGGCTCCGCCCCACAGGGACACTGATTCGAACAGCCACCTGTGGGCAGGTCTAAATTGGAATGTTTAAAACAAGGCGCGACTGCTTTGTTACTCTCTCTTGCTTCTCCTCTTCATCGCACTCCAACTCGCGCAAGGACAACCCGGAATCCGGTCCTCTGGACTCTCGCCTTAACATCGGCTGAGACAAACTATCTAAGCTCTGTAATCAAAGACTTTGTAAACGCTGTAACGTCACAGAACCAGCAGCGTCACGACGCTCTCCATCTCAATGCAGAACCAGCATCAAACAGCAACACAGCTCCCCGGTGACGTCACGCAACAGCAGCAGAGATTTCAAAGATACCACGTG
Organism: Gymnocypris eckloni scoliostomus; assembly: GCA_027564155.1. Classification (NCBI taxonomy): domain Eukaryota; kingdom Metazoa; phylum Chordata; class Actinopteri; order Cypriniformes; family Cyprinidae; genus Gymnocypris; species Gymnocypris eckloni. The sequence goes on along the minus strand of CM050427.1, from coordinate 26,199,460 downwards.
CTTGCAAACAAAGCCACCAAAAACACGAACCAACCCACGTGGCATCCGAGATAAAAGGATTGGACATTTCCGTGAAGCAACACGTGGAACGAATAAGACACAGCCTGCTTAATCAACATAAAGCAAGTATTTTCAAACAGAGTCTCTATTTCTAACTGAACTGGTAAGTCGATCTGAACGCAGTAACAAAGCATAGTCATTTGTTCATGATCTTTCCGTTTGGTTTTAAAATAGCTAAGAGGGCTATTTTAACTTTCTGAAGTTACTCACAAAACTCTTGTTTGTATTTGTGTGCGTATGTATGTGTTTTAATAGTTTAGATCATGTATGTTAGAATAGCAGTAGAATAAATAAACCGTATTTCATTTTATAAAGAATTGTCTCTGGGATGTGATTTTCAAGTATTTTAAACTTACTGCCAAAAGGTCACGTTACCTCGCTCGAAAGTTGAGAAAGATTATTAATCTCGTTTTATTGTTCGTTGGCCACGAGGCAAGAGAAACAAGATTTAATAAGACATGCTGAGGTTAATGGTCGATGGACGAGTCGTTAACCCGGTATAATCATAAGTTAAATATTAATATTACTTTAATCAAAGCAATATTGAATCTTTAATAAATTAACTCCCGGAGCTGAAACAATAGCTCCTTTTAATAATATTACACTAACTCAGAGTTACGAATTAATTAGACAGAAATGTCCACATTTTGCCCAAATTTACCTTTTGAATTCACCCTCATAACAAATAAGTGAACCCACCTTGTCACTTCCTCCTTCCACGATCTTCCCAGGGAACGGTCCCCACGTGGTGCCCAGCAGAAGTGGCTGACAAGAACCAATCCTTCTTTCTCCTCCTTCACCAACCATTTTCAGCTCCCCTTCGAAGACAGGAAAATTTAAATTATGACCCAAGCAGCCTATTTCTAACTTGTTTTTGATGTTATGTTTAAAAAAAAAGTCATCCAAGTACAATAAATTTCAAACTTTTGGAGTCGGTAAGATTTGTTATGTTTTTTGAGAGGAGTCTTAGGTTCTCCAAGGCTGCATTTGTTTGATAAAAATAAAGAGGAAAAACAGTAATATTTTCAGTATTTTAAAATGTGTTTTCTATGTGAATATATTGTAAAATGTAATTTATTCCTGCGATCAAAGCTGAATTTTCAGCATCATTACTCCATGCTTCAGTGTCACGTGATCCTTCAAAAATCATTATAATATGATGATTTTCTGCTCAAGAAACATTTCTGATTAATATCAATGTTAAACATAATTGTGCTACATAATATATATATATATTTTAGAAACAGGATTCAGGATTTGAGTTTTCAAAATTTAATTGACTAGATACTTCAAAAGAACAGCATTTATTTGAAATATGAATTATTTAAAGGGGTTATATGATGCTATTTTAAAGATCACTGTTTTGTATGTTTGGTGTAACAGAATATGTTGACATGCTTTAATAAAAAATAAAAAAACATTATTTTTCAAATACTGTACTGTAGGTCCTCTATGCCCCGCCTCTCTCAAATGCTTAATTTTCTTCAAAGTCCCTCCTTCCGACAAGCATAGTCTGCTCTGATTGGTCAACTGTCACAGTGCATTGTGATTGACCGAACTCCAAAAAGCACGCAATGTAATGCCCTTTCCATAATCACCAGCTTCAGCTTTCAAAGTAAATATAAAGACAGTTAATAATGTCCTTAGTTTTACCATCAGTTCAAGCCTGAGAGGGGAACAGAGTCGCATGACAGACACAGTGCTGAAGCTCGTATATATTTGCACACAAGTCTCAATTGAAAAGGGCTGATTTCTGATGGGCTGTACACTCTGCTGTGATGTGACACCTCTCTCACACACACACACACACAAAACACATTACTCTACACTACATAACTCCGCATTTGAACAGACATGTTGGGGCGTGTTTGAATGAGGCTTTTTAACCTGGTCTGGATCAGCCTTCTATTTTAGATAGAATAAATCCTTTTGTGGGAGACTTTGATCTTTGTAAGTCTGCAGATCGTATACATGCACTAATAGCTACATAACACACTAAAGAAAAGGAAAACAAGAAATTGCATCATATGACCCCTTTAACCAACCCATATATATATTTATAATCCACCTGGAGTTACCTGGGGTTTATTGCCTTTCTAGAGAGCACAATGCTGAAATGTCATGGGGTTTAAACTTACATCTACAGTTACCAGCTGAGATCTTCAACCAAAACACCACAGTACTCCATGAGCAGACTAAGCCCTAGTGTGAGCATTTCCCTCAATTAGAAATCATACACCCATTCGTCAGACCCTCTCCCGGGTGACCCTGCCTGTCTCTTTGATTAGGCTTTCACTCACTGCTTTGACAGGCCTTCAGATGAGTTAGATTAAGCCTCTTTCTGATGGAAGTTTTGATGTGAGCAGTGCAGAGGCGTGTTAAATTATCCCGTTTCAGGAGGAGATGCGAAATGCCAGCAGATGGATTGATTAATAAAGACAATCTTGAGGCAGTGCTTTCAGGAGATCAGGGTTAAGCCTTTACACCCATCCCCTCTCTGGATTAATGTGTGTCTTCAACCACAGAAGGGCACCAATGTGGGGCATGATGCCAAAATGTTTTATTTATAAGTATATTTTTTTATATTTATGAATTTTGCAAACCAGTACTTTACAGAAGGTGCAATATTTTGTACTTTAGAATAATTTAAGGGTATTATTCAGTCAAAACAGGTAAATATGCCTTTGTAACTGATTGTAAATTAATTTATGCATAAGTGAAAAAAACATTTAAAAGAAAATAAAAAGAAAATGAATTTAAATTAGTTTAGAAAGTTTGAGAGCTGTAGGGAAAAGGAAGATTTTCAGCAAATAATGGTTTAAATTTCTGTCTGCTTTATGGAGATTTTATCCATTCATTTGTACTGTATGGAAAAGAGCAGCATGGATATTCTTTAAAATATCTTATTTCATGTTCCACAAAAGAAAGAAAGTCAAATTAAAAACTTAAATTAAAAGGTTAATTTTAAACCTGAAACTGTAATGACAACATGAGACCACACATTACATTGAAGTTTTAAAAGAACGTTCATTCAAAAATCATGTAGCCCTCATGTCGTTCAAGTCACAGATTACTTTTACACATTATTTTATTTTTTTATTTTTTTATTTTAGTGCCCCTTAATTGAAAAGTTAATGTCTGACCCATGTGACATTTATTACTTTGTGTAACACGAAAGAAGATATTTTGATGAATGTTGGTAACCAAACAATTCTGCTCCCATTGAATTCCACTCTATGGATAAAACACAATTATACTAAATAGAAACCAAAACGGTTTAGTTACAATCATAAATCAAAATATCATATCTTGTGTTCAAAGTTATGCAATTTTGTGGACAATATGAGGGTGAGCTAAATATGACAGATATTTTTTTATTTATTTTTTCATTCACAATGACAACAGCAATGAAAATACAAAGGGTTCATTTTGATTTAAAACTAAGAACAGGTTTGTAATTTACAATCCAATCAATGTTTGAGAAAACCCATATTAAAGGCTTCTACAACATCACACTGTGGAAAGGATGTTTCTTTCCAAATATGTTTTGTACCGTTCCACTTCAATGCATCAAATTAACATTTGGGACACTTGCAATGAACTGCACTTCATCTCCAAAATGTAGTCACATTCCAAAGCACTTCAGAACGCAGAAGCACTAAAATAAAGAAAAGTCATTATCAGAAAAGTGACTGAGGGAACAGCTCCACTGTTCTTCTACGTCAGAGCCAAAGTGAAGTAATCAAAAGCACCGTCTGCCAAAGAGAAACCAGCAAACCGGCCTTTTCTGCACCTCTCTCCTTCAAAACTGTTCCTCTCTTCCATCTCTCTCTCAGTGGTCTAATCTGTGAGGGACTTAAAGGGACCTTATCTCCAGGCTCTCCTGCTTCATTTCATGCTTGATTTACTTTAATTTGTCTGATAGGGCAGCAGGATTTGGAGACGGCCCATCTTTGGCATGGGTGATGATGAGTGAAAAAAGCCACTCTGATATTTCTCTGGCACATTGTCATGGGTTTTTGACTTCTCTTCTCTCTCTCTGCAGCAAGTTTCTGGAGAGAGAGAGAGACGGGAAAAGGGCGAGAGAGAATGCGCTGGAGAATGAGAAAGATCTCAGTGTGGTGCAGCAGGCTGTTTGAGTGTGCTTGGAGTTGAGCAGCCAGAGAAGAAAGGGATTGTGGGAGTGTGGCGTGATTGTGTGATGTAGTCCTTCGCAGGCTGAGATGTTGGAGGTAAAGTGCACTGTGTGGATGAGTGAGGTTCAAACGTGCCGACTGCCCTGGACAGACAATGCACAAATGTTATATAAATGTTATCGGTTTATTCAAGAGTATGGCTCTTCTGTTTACGATATAATGGGTCTCGTTTATGAAATGCGAGCAGAACATATTTTTGTGTCAGATTTTGGTCTAGATTAACTGAATGTGACAATATACTTTTTTATGCTTTGAAATATGTTTCACTAGTTATTTAGGCAGAAATTTGTAGTTTTTGCATTTTGTGAATGTGGCCAATAAGTCTAGAACATGCATTATATACAATTAAAATATTGTATAAAATATGTTAATTTAATCTCCATAATTTTGTAGATGTGTAACGGGTCCCAGCTCGCCTGCTCCGAGTGGGTCTCGAACCCTCAATCTCCGTCATGGGAGGTGGAAGCACTTACCAGGAGGCTTAAAGCTGCAGTCAATAGCGTCAGTCGCTAGCGCGTCTCTTGAGATCAGAGGAGTGAGGTTTACCTGCACATAGTCTCAGCCTCAGATGTCACGCCAACGGATCATTAGCTGAACGTCTGATGCATATGGTACACTTATCTGGAAACACTTCAGGAGTGTCGAAGTCATCATAGACATATATAGGTAGACGCCCCATGGACTGACGCTGCCTATTGGAGCTGACGTACTGCGTGGCCGCCATCTTGGATGGGTCCCCAAGGCGCCCCCCTGCATTTATTTCTACTGAGGAAGGTGTATCCCCAACTACAAAAATCATAACTCCCCGAATTTTTACCGAATTTTCACATGGTTTGGTTTGTTACAAACGGCAGAGATTTAGTTATGATACAGGACGCTGTCACACATTGAAAAAAACGTGATTTCATGCTAAAATACTTTGTATTATGCTCTTTAACAAAGACATATGGTAGGCTATAGCATATTGATAAATATATAAATTCATTAATTTTATATTTTAATAAAGAAACAAGTTTGATTTTTGTTTATTTAAATTTATTTCTCTCACTCACATACTCTCCCTCTCTCTCTCACACACAAGGTTCTTTTCCTTCAGATCTTCCAGAAGACTCTTTACGGTTTTCTTTGCTCTCCGTCTCCTTTGCATTTTGCTTCTCCCGCTCTAGACTCTCCACTCTAGCCAAAGCTTCACTGAGTCTGGCCTTTAGACGAGTAGGAGAATTGGGCAATGCATATGAGTAGTCCTAGTAGAAAGAAGGATGAAAATATTTTCAGTGATGTTTATTTCATACCACTCACAGTTGTTTTGGTGCATAGCCCTGCATATATGCAGGCACACATTCTTAATTTCTTACCCGTAATATCACTGCCAGCACCATGAGTATGGGAAAGAGAGAAAGGGTGTGTGTGTGTGTGTGTGTGTGTGTGTGTGTGTGTGTGTGTGTGTGTGTGTGTGTGTGTGTGTGTGCGTGCAGCGGCACGACTGGTCTTCAACGAGCCCAAAAGAGCCCATGTTACACCTCTCTTTGTGTCCTTGCACTGGCTACCAGTTGCAGCTCGCATCCAGTTCAAGACACTGATGCTTGCATATAGAACAACCACAGGCTCAGCACCCACCTACTTCCACTCGCTATTACGAATGTACATCCCCTCCAGAAGTCTGAGATCTGCTAGTGAGCGACGCCTCGTGATACCATCACAGAGAGGCTCAAAATCACTCTCCAGAACATTCTCTTTCACCATTCCTGGCTGGTGGAATGATCTTCCACCCCATCCGAATGCTGGATCCCTGTCAAATTTCAAGCAACAACTGAAAACTCATCTCTTTCAACTCTACTTGACTACATAAAAAAAAAAAAAAAAATCCTTTAACTTTTTTCAAAATCTTTATCTTTCTCTCCTTCCCTTGCTAGCTTGTACTTATTTGAACAATGCCTGAGACTTGGTGTTATTGGCACTCCCTCTGTATGTTTGCCTCTTCAAGATTAATCGCTTTATGTACTCCCCAATTGTAAGTCACTTTGGATAAAATCGTCTGCTAAATGACTAAATGTAAATGTAATGTAAATGTGTGTGAGAGAGTGTCAGTGAAAGAGGGTGTGTATGTGTTCACGTGTGTATTTATTTATTTATAACATATAAAAAGTGTATATGTGAGTATGTCTGAAAAGAGTTGCAGAAAGCAAGGGAGAGATTTTGATATGACCAGAGCCATGATGCTCACAGCTGTATGGGACATATCAAATAACCTACAAATACTCACATCATTGGGCTGAGGTTCACTTTCAGGGAAATGCTGAGAAAGGTCCACTGGTAGGCTCTCTTCAGGTTTTCCTTGAAGTTTTTGTGTTCCTAGTCACAACAGGCTAAAATATAAGAAACATAATAATTAAAAACAACTTCATTAAAAACACTTGAAAAGGTTTTGGTATCCCACAGTGTATTGCAATACACAATACATCATTAATTCCTAAACATGCAGAAGGAACGGTAAAACATGTTTAGCAAAGTGTGATATTAACTTTTGTTTTACATATGAATCATAGACATCTCTGTTAGCATGTAGAGTAAAAATACACCTACTCTTGGAGATGACATGGGAAGTTGAAGACTAAAATCTGACCCGTCCTGTCAAAATCATCAGGCTTGAAGTGCTCACTACAGAGCTTTGACGACTCAGATACAACAAAACCCTCCCGTCTTATAGCAACTTCCCATTGCCTCCTCAAGCCTGTATCACTGGAAAACCTTCAAAATGTGAAGAATAAAAAAAAACAGCAAGAGACAATGAGAGAGTGTACCAGTTCCTGCTGTAATAACGTCACACCTAATGGCGCTTTTCCACTGCATGGTACGGCACGGTACGGTTCACTTTTGGGGGGTTTTCACCTGGTACTTTTTTAGTACTTTTTAGTACCACCTCAGCCGAGGTTCCAAGCGATCCGTACCGTTACCAAAAAGTGACGTGTAAACTCTGCTGATCACTGATTGGCTGGAGAGAATAGTCATTACTGCGTCACTGAACTTGCGACATGAGACCGTCCTCTACAGCCCAACCCGCTAGATTTAAATCAGCACAGCCAGCGACGGATCGGACGCTGCTTTTGTTTCAACAAACGCACCTTTTTGTATCAACCGAAAAATGTCTGTTTCGTTGTCTGTTGAGGAAGAACAGACGTTCCTCTCGTTGATAGCCGAGGAGCGGATCCAGCGAGAGCTTTATGGCACGACGCCGAAGGAAAAAGCCTTGTGTATATACTTTTGAACTTGCTATATTTTCAGAGTATGTCTTCTGTTTATATTTTTACCTTTGTATCTGTGTTTTGCTTCAATTAAAAACAATCTGATCGAATAAATGTACCTCCAGACTATATTAAATATGTATTATTGTATGAGCACGTAATGAACCTCTTGAAAAAGACAAATGATTAATGCCACGATTATAAAAAACATCACATAAATAAAAAAAACAAGGGATATATTGTACATTTTGAAATATTCAAAGGTTTATTGATAATTCACTTTACAGAACACGCTGCATGAATAGTTAACTAATCAAGTAACGCAGCACACCTGCCCTCCTCTATAGCCCGTGTCACTCTCACCACAGTCTCTGCTGCTGGGGTAAATACCAAGCATTCTCATAGACCTCTCCATTGCTGTTAAAAACATCCACATGCCGAGAATGAAGAACACTATTCCGTCTCTTTTCTTTGTTGTGAGTTTGTTTGTGGCGCGTTTACGATGATGTCACGGCAGTAGAGGCGGCGCAGTTATAATGACGCGTGAATAATCCCGCCCACTCTAAAGCGGTACTAAACTGCAGTGGAAACGCAAACTGACCCGAACTGAGCCGTACCGTACCGTACCATGTAGTGGAAAAGCGCCATAAGTAACGTTAGTTACGATGACATAATGTTATAAATGGTAAAATAACCAACATTATTGTTCAATCTTACTTGTGAAAAGTAATCCCACGTGATCTGGTATCAATACGGCGCCGGTTATTGCAACCGTAAGCTGCAAAAATACGGACATAGTTGCTCGTTCTCCGTTAACTCCGATTGACTCTGGTGCTAGCGTAGAGTGATTAGACCCACTCAATATGGCGGCGACGCTGGTTACGTTCCAGCACGTCATGGGGCATCTACCTATATATGTCTATGGAAGTCATCGTCGGATTTGTTGAATTATACAGGATTTCCGGGAGACGCGTGTGTCGCGTTCTTTAACGTTCCGCCTGGAAACAAAGATGCCGTGGCGCCAAACCCCCACACAAAAGAAGAAAGCCGTCGTGTTTACAAATGTGGCGGCAAATGCTTATCAGGGTAGATTGAACGCTGGATTTTAAAAAGTATGTGAACTCTATAAAGTTTGTGGCATAGAATCTTTAAAATATATCGAGAGTTTCACACTGTTATTTGGTGACATTTCCACGCCCCGAAACGTGACGCTGAACGAAACGAACTGTGATTGGTTGTTTGACATGTCAGTACTCTGCTGTGTGTAATCCATATTAATTGACCAATAAATAAAAGTATATGCATAAATGTAACTGTAAATATAACAATAAGTGTTACAAAACTGTAAATATAACAATAACACACACACACACACGTGTATGTGTGTGTGATTAAAATATTGTTTAATTTGTTAATTTAGTCTCCATAATTGTATGGATTACTTGCAATAAATGAATTGTATGTTGCTGTGTAATCCATATTATTTGACCAATTATTGACACAATTAAATGCATAAATGTGACTGTAAATACAACAATAAATTTGGGTGGGGATGGAATATTTAGGATGGAAATGTTAGTAGTTATGTGCAATATATAACACATTATCAGGGGTATTGATTAAAATATTGTATAAAATGTTATTAATTTAATGTCCATTATATAGTATATGCATATATAAATCTAAATATACAACACATGTTTGGGGTATTGATTATAATATTGTGTAAAATGTGTTAATGTAATGTCCATAATATATTAAATGGGTTATATTTTGTTAACAATACATTGCACTGTGTACTGAATGTGCAATCCATATTATTTGACAAATAAAAGTTAATGGAAACATGTCAACGTAACTGTAAATTCAACAATAAATATAGTTATTATGTAAATTACAGTGAAAGCTCTGCAATTTTTTGTAATAAACGTACATTTGAGATTATCAAATTTGTGCCAATTTGTGCCAACTCTCCAATTTGTGCAATAATATCAGTCTGATTTCAGCCAAAAATCCATCATTCATCATATTAAACCCCATAACAAATGTTGCGACAATGAACTGAATATAGAAAATGATAGTTTAACAAATGATTTACACAGAAACTTGTTCTGCTTGCATTTCATGAATGTGGCCAATAAGACTAGAACATTATTTTTGAAAATCCAAATATACAACGTTTTGGGAAAAAAAATATTAAAATGTTGTATAAATATCATAATGATGTATATGAATTGCACTACTGAATGTGTAATACATATATTTGAGCAATAGATAAATGTAAATGTATCAATAAATGTGGGTGTTTTGAAGCTTATGGCAAAAGTTCTGCAAATGTTTGTAATGAATGACATGTATTTAAGATCTCGCTAAAATGTGCAACAAAATCAAACAGATTTCAGCTAGACATCCATTCATTCATCATATTAAACCCCAATCAAAGGTGTCTGTCTGACTCTCTTCCCCGTCGAGGCCCTCAAAAGAGAAGCACAGTTTCAACTTCCTCTCGCGTGCGTCTCGGGTTAAAGCGATTTACTCTCCGGGTTCTTTTATTTTTATTTTTCCAGATGGAATAAAACTGACGAATAAATGAATCTCCCGGCGGTGAAGGGCAGAGGGCTTCACACTGTCAGACTATTTGAAATTCGCAAAATCCACCTCCTCCTCTCCCAAAAACCAGCACCGAACCAGAGAGCAGATAAACGGAGTGATGATCCAGCAACACGTTTATCCTCGCGCTCCGCTTTAATTAACGGCGGCTTGTTTGTTGGAAAGATGATTAATATGCCAGTGAAAATGACCTAATTGAATACCGCTGCAACCCACACAATCAGGGAGGAACACGCTGTTTTGTTTTGTGTAGATTAGCCCTTTTATCAATGTCATTATTTTTATTATTATTACGTGGTATTTTAATTCGGCTGACAGCCCCCTCCCCTACACCCCTCCTGCAGGCGTAAGGAGGGACAGGCGTATCGCACCGGCAGTGAATGAGCCACATTGTGTCCGTCTGAGGAGGGTCAAGAGGAGCACACAAACTTTTGTCCCACAGTCACAGATCTCCCAGCTCGGGACGGTTTTTTAACTGAATGCTGTCTAAAGGGAAGAAGTTTGCAGAAAGGACACGTGTAACTTTTAAGTGAGTTGTTTCCGTTTGTACGTTTTTAGGTTACCTCTGAAAACTATTTTGACTCAAGTTTAAAATAAAAAATGTTTTGTGTTAAGTCATAATAAAACAAGAAGCAACTGATATTGTCCTATGAGTAAACTGATAAACGAAAAATACAGTTGTAGGGCGGGGCTTAATTCTAAAAAGGCTGTTGATTGGATGGAAGCAGATCTGAATGCAAACTTGCAGCCAATTGAAGGGAAAAGGCAGGTTTAAGGTTGAGTTCAAGTAACATTTGGTAACACTTTATTGTTAATGTGCCTTTGTTCCACATACATTGTACATTTTTCTTTTGTCAAATTAACTTATATAATTATTGTTGACGATTAAGGTTACATAATATATTGAGTTTCTAGACAAATACTTTTCTTGATATTAACACACATTTTTAGTTTCAATGAAACTTTTTTTTAAGCTAAACTATTTTTTACATAGCACAGAAGAAATCTGAACAATAACACAACGCTGAAATAATGATTTAGACATCGTATTATAAAATGTATCTATTTTCTAAATGCATCTTCTTATTGTGAACAATTTATGCACGTTTCTTTTTTATTTTATTTTATTTGTTTATTTGTTTTAGCTCAATGTTTTTAATTAGAAATTCAGGTTGCTTACTTTTATGGTGCCTTTGTTACAGTGTAGTTACAGTGTATAATTAAAAACCGGGTAATACTTATTAACAACATGTCCTTAATATATGGTTGGAGTTTAAGTTTAGGGTTAGTTGGTTATGCATAATTTACTAATATTACTATGGTAAGCAAACAGTAACAAGTATTGAGTGTTCATGACAGGAGCTGAATTAATTAGTCTATCTTTACACAGTCAAGGCAAGTATTTTATCCCTCTAGTTTCATGTTAACATGTATAATGTTGACGTATGTGGCTGTACTTCAAACAGTGTGTATTTGAATGTTTATCCAGTGAAATGTCTTCATTGCAGGTGCATTACTGTGATTTATGCTTGTTTGAGGGACACCAAAAGCTGCCACATGTGCTTATAAAACATATAGTTTGTTCTGTACTGAACTCAGGGTTGTTTCCAAATGCAATGACTTCAGTTTTCTCCTTGTTTAACTGAAGAAAGTTTTGGCACATCCAACTGTTAATTTCATCAATGCATTGGCAGAGGGAGTCAATGGGGCTATAATCATTTGGAGATAAGGCTAGTTAGATCTGGGTATCATCAGCATAGCTGTAATAGGCAATTTGGTTCTTCGTCATTATCTGACTTAGTGGGAGCATATACAGGCTAAACAAGAGCAGTGCAAGAATTGAGCCTTGTGGGACTCCACATGTCATGGACGTCCACTTAGACTTATGCTCTCCTATACTCACAAAATAACCTCTCCCTTCTAAGTATGACCTGAACCATTTGAGTGCCATCCCAGAAAGCCCGACCCAGTTTTCCAGTCTCTCTAGAAGTATGTTATGTTCGACAGTGTCAAACGCAGCACTAAGATCTAGTAGTACCAGCACTGATATTTTGCCAGAATCAGAATTAAAGCGAATATCATTTATTATCTTAATGAGTGCTGTCTCTGTGCTGTGATGCGCGGAAACCAGATTGAAAATTATCCAGGTATCCATTTGAGTTAAGTAGTTGTTCAGCTGATTAAAAACTACCTTTTCAATAATCTTACCTATGAAAGGAAGATTTGATATTGGTCTATAGTTGCTCAACATGGTGTTATTAAGATTGCGCTTTTTCAGAAGGGGCTTAACAACTGCAGTTTTCAGGGAGTTTGGAAAAGTCCCAGAAAGAAGTGAGGCATTCACTACTTCTAAGAGATCTGCTTCTAAACAGTTAAGCACACTTTTGAAAAAAGATGTAGGAAGTGTGTCAAGATAGCAGGTTGACGATTTAAGATGCTGTACTATTTCTTCCAAAATTTTGCTATCAATTGTTTTAAAAACAGACATAGTCACTTCTTTTTGAGATTGCTGTCGAATCTGTGTGACCTCTGTATTACAGGAAGATGTGCCAATCTCCTTCATGATATTACTGATCTTCTCTGAAAAGAAGGAAGCAAACTCATTGCATTTGCTGTCAGAGAGCATTTCACTGGGAATCTGACTTGGGGGGTTTGTCAGTCTCTCAACAGTAGCAAAAAGAGTGCGAGTGTTGTTTAAGTTACTGTTTATAAGGTTTGATAAGAAGGTCTGTCTAGCTGTGGCTAGTTCCAAATTGAAAGTATGAAGGCTGTCTTTATAGATGCTATAGTGTATTTCAAGTTTCGTCTTCCGCCACATCCGCTCAGCTTTTCTGCATTGTCTTTTCATATTCTGAACTGCTGTTGATTTTCTCCAAAATGATTTTTGTCTGCCATTCTTCTTGCTGACCTTTATCGGTGCAATATTATCAATAACATTCTTGACTTTTGAGTTAAATGAATCCAGGAGAAGATCAGCAGAGTCTGCAGAAATGCTTGGTGTTAAAGATATTGCCTTCATAAATAGCACACTAGTGTTCTCATTAATGCATCTCTTTCTGACAGAGACAGATCTAGATTCAGTGGTGACAGAGATCAATATATCAAAGAAAATACAGAAGTGATCAGACAGAGCTACATCCTTAATGACAATGGATGAAATGTTTAGACCTCTACTGATGAGTAAATCTAGAGTGTGTCCACGATTGTGTGTGGGTCCGTGCACATGCTGAATCAGGTCAAAAGTGTTTAAAACAGTTATAATTTATTTTGTAGTTTTGATTTCAGCATTGTCTATGTGAATATTAAAATCCCCTGCAATAGCAAAACAGTCAAACTCTGAGGAAATCATTGATAACAGTTCTGTGAACTCTTCAGCAAAGGCTGGAGAGTATTTTGGAGGCCTGTAAATGATGATAAACAGAATGCGTGGGGCACCTTTCAGCACAATACCTAGATATTAAAAAGACAAGTACTGACCAAATGACACTTGCTTGCATTGATAAACATCTTTAAACAGAGCAGCTACACCTCCACCTCTCCTAACAGTCCTGCAGACACTTATAAAATTAAAGTTAGGAGAGGCTGTTTCAGTGAGGACTGTTGCACTGCAGTTGTCTTCTAGCCATGTTTCAATTAGAAACATAAAATCCAAGTTGTTTGTGGTTATTAAATCATTGATCACAAATGATTTATTTTTTAGTGAGCGAGTGTTTAAAAATGCTAACTTGATGGAATTACATTTTGTCTCTACAGCAATCTTAGACTGATGCATTACAGGCCGCAGATTAGATGGGTCAGCCGTACGGCTTGAGAAGGCCTTAGACCTTCTATCACGTGATAAAACAGAAATAGAGAAGGCTACAGGCATACTGGGTTCCCGCTTGTTTTGTAAACGTTTGTAAATGTTGCTGCTAATATAGCGGGGACCCGACACATATCACTGAGAGCTGTTATCAGTTGTTTTTGATTCACCTACAGCAGATGGAGGAGGGTTTGGGCCCTGGCGTTGTGGCAGCGGTCGGAGAGCTCTCACAGGAGGAGGCGGGAGAGCTGAGCCTGCAGTCTTTGGTGGTTGGGGGGCCCGCTGTTTTTTAGTTGATATCTGGGGACTTGCAGAGAGTTTGGTCCCAGCATACACCAATTCCTCCATTTTCTGTGAAAAGCTTAGAAGTAGAGATGCTGGAGAGAGGGATAGTGTGTCTGGTGAGCGGGGCTCTAGCTCTGGTGTTTCCGGTGATGTGTTGTCCTGGCTTCCCAGGCTGTTTTCCAGAAAGTCGTCCTTGGGTGCTGAGTCTCGGAGCTGTTGTAATACGTCACAGTCTGCATGTGATGAGCTCTGTGGGCAGGGCTCAGCCGGGATGTCCATGAGCAGTGCTTGTTTTGGCTGTGTGGCGTTATCAGTATCCTTGTGGGATTCTTCAACCACATAATGAGAGAGGGATAGTGTGTCTGGTGAGCGGGCTCTAGCTCTGGTGTTTCCGATGATGTGTTGTCCTGGCTTCCCAGGCTGTTTTCCAGAAAGTCGTCCTTGGGTGCTGAGTCTTGGAGCTATTGTAATACGTCACAGTCTGCATGTGATGAGCTCTGTGGGCAGGGCTCAGCCAGGATGTCCATGAGCAGTGCTTGTTTTGGCTGTGTGGCGTTATCAGTATCCTTGTGTGATTCTTCAACCACATAATGACTCGGAAGCTGATATGAAGTCCTGTTGTCACTCATATTCTGTCCAGGTGAGTGTGTGAGTGGATTGGCACACACCACTGAAGGATGACGGAGGGAGAAATAGAAATTGTCCTTTAGCACTCTTGCACCAAGTTTGTTTGGGTGGAGGCCATCCAGTTTAAACAGTTGTCTGTGGCCCCAGAAAATATTGAAGTTGTCGATTAAGTTGACTCCTTTTGTACTGCAGGTTCTTTGTAGCCATGTATTCAGCCCAAGCAACCGTAAAAACATGTTAGTTCCCCTTGCTGGGAGTGGTCCACTGATGAACGACTGAACTTCAAGTCTTTGAAGTGTTTCAAAGAGTTCACTGAAATCTTGCTTAAGCATTTCTGACTGCCCTTTCCGAATATCATTCTTTCCCACATGGATGATGACTCGATTTGCAGTCTTGTGCTTCATCACAATGCTCCGAAGTTCCTTGTTCACATCAGAGACGGTTGCTTGAGGTAGTAGCAGGTAGTAGGTAGTAGCAGTCCTGGTACTGACGTTTCTAATAATAGAGTCGCCCACTATCAGAGTCCTGGGCTCGGCTGCGCTCTGAGCTGAATGCCGCTGTCTGCTCGACCTTGAGCGCCTGTTAGTAGCAATGTTAGCTGCTGGCTGATTCGATCCGAGTTTTGTCATATTTTGGGATTCCTCATCCACATTTATCAATGCTTCAAATCTGTTCTCAAGATGTATAGGGGGTTGTAGAATACCAGTACTTACAAGTCTTGTCATAGCCGTATCTGGGGTAGAGGATGCTACAGCAGCAATACGAGATATTCGTGACAATCTGATGTCTCGAGAGCCTTTGGGTCTCGCTCCCTGTTTGTGCCATCGATTAGTCCATCGATCAGTTTCAGCTTGTTCCTCTACACTTGGTATAAACTGTTGAGATTCACTAGATTCACAGGACTCACCGGCTGTATGCTGAGGGGGTCCGTGGTGACCGTCTGCTGTATGTTCCGTCTGTTTTGGAAGTCCAGCAAGTAACTTTGTTTCAAGAACCACAATCCTTTGTAGAAGTTTGTGGCAGTTCATGCAGCAAGTAGATTCCACTAGAGGCATTTTTTCTCATCTGTTTGAATGTAGACAGCTGTATTTATCTGTCTCCGGAATGTAAACTGCTGGCAGTGGGAGGCAAAGAGTCCTCTTTTTCCAAAAAAATGTGTTGTTTGAGCACTGTGCTGATCTGCTGAAGTAAAAATCTTATAGAGATCTGAGAAAAGAACAAAAATAGGGAGCAAAGCGCAGAGCAATAGCAAGAGCGTCCGAACGGCACAACTGTTTTTAACATTGAGAATAATCATATTTCTTGAGCAGCAAATCATCATATTAGAATGATTTCTGAAAGACCGTGTGACACTGAAGACTGGAGTAATGATGCATGCAATTCAGCTTTGATCACAGGAATAAATTACATTTTAACACATTCATCTGTTATTTTAAACTGTAAAAATATTTCACAATTTTTACTGTATTTTTTGCAGCCTTGGTGAGCATAATAGACTTTTGAATGGCAGTTTACATAGGCGTATGAGATGAAGCATCCACAAAATAGGTGTCAGATCCCAGATATGACACACAAAAAACCACCAATTCCAGATATTCTGTGTCTATTGGCTTGGCATAGTGAGATTCGAACCGTTCAGACACTAGACAAAAACACTGTTTCCTGATCAGATAAGAAAACACTGTGCCTCATTATTGTTTGAATGAGTCTGTAACCGAACTAATCATGTTTATTCAGATGACTGGGGGAGAGAAAGACAAATTCAGAGATAGAGAACGCAACAAAGAGCGGGAATATCAGTGTGTTGTGATATCTAACCATCAAGAACTGATTACAAAGACCTGTGATCAGATATAAAGATAGGAGACAAGTCAGCTCAGTTTGACACTAGTGACTGTATTGTATAAATCTAGTGTGAAACTCAAGGTAAAGCGCCTCCCAAAATGCCATTATTACATTATCAGATTTCATGCTTTTAAAGAGGACAAGGCCTGTTACAGTACATCATCCAGCTGCACCTTTCAGGCTCACTTTACTCTGTCCTATGCTGTGCAGTTGTGGCATATAAAAGCTGTGTTTTTTTGTGGATTTATCTGTGTTGCATTGTTTTACAACTTTATTTAGATTCCATTTTCAACATAATACTGTAACATTGCAACTACATATCAACTAAGTCTCATTAGAGTATTAGTAGACTGTTAGGTTAGGGCTAGTAGAATAAGTTGACGTAGGCTACTTGCAAAGTTACTTACAGTCAGTAGAATATGTTTTCGGGAGCATCAAAATAAACTGTTAGCAGATATTAAGCAGCTGTGTTGGGCATAACGCATCATAAATAAAGCAAGTTACATAATCAGTTTACTTTTTAAAGTTACCATTAAAGAAGCATTACTTTTAAATGTACAATGAAATATCTGATTTTATTTTTATTTTTTATATATGTAATGCAATTTACTTTGTTTTACCATTCAATCACTAACATATCTCCAGTCCCCATGATGTGAGAAATTGGGAATACATGCAGAGGCACTTTCTTCAGACTGAAACTTAGTAATTTCTCTTTTAGTGTGAAAGTGAAACGTACAGTTGCCAAAATGATAACTTTTAGATTTTTTTGTTATTAAAAAACTAATAAGCAAGCCCAGCCTATGTGACAAAAAGTAATGCAAAAGTAATGTAATGCATTACTTTCAATAAAAATAACTAAATAAAGCAATTAGTTAAATGTTTATGGACTAAAGCAATATTCTAATGCATTACTTTTAAATGTATCTTTCCCCAACACTGTTAAGCAGACAGTGTATTAATACTCTAATGACTGCCAGTTGAAATGTAGTTGTAAAGTTACTTATAGTTAGTATAATGTCTGATGTGGACTGTCGAAATAAAGTGTTACCAATGTAAGATATGCTAAGACTGTTGAGACATGATTGGACGGCTGTCTTACTTGGGCCATCCCATTCCTCTGATGTCAATGGGCTTGGTTGGACTCTCTCTTCTTGTCCATCACTGTCTTGTTGCTCCTCCTTTAAACTTCCACCCATTTCACCTGCATAAAGACATCAAAGCTTAAGGGTTTTGCGGTTCAAACGGCAAAACTGTTGCACAGTCAGTAAACCGAACCGCGCCAGTCGCAGCGGCAGCATCTGTTAATTTTATTTCATTTAAAATCCTTATTCCTTGTAATTCCAATGTGCAGTTTCTCATTTTGGATTCTCATGTCTGCTGTGGGATTTTATGCTCTTTTCTTTGGAGAAAATGGAAAAGAGACAGAGAGCAAGTCCCTGGACCCACCTTGATCAGAGACCGGCTGCCTGTGTTAAGCCCTGTGACGAAACTTATTGGAAATGTTTAATTACAGTATTGGGAAAGAAATTAAGCTACAAGATGATTTCTTAATTAAGCTGTGATTAAGGATTTTCTGCTTTTGGCTGTGACACCATGGGCTAAGTACTATTTAACACCGTCACAGAAAAGAGAAGTTAACTCCAAGAATAGTCCTATTTACCTCAGATCCTCACACAACTTCACACACGCACGCACGCATGCATGCGCGCACGCACACACACACACACACACAGGGAATCAGTCCATGTTCTCTGCAGACAGGAAATTCCTTTCTAGCGACTAGAATGGGTAAAAATGTAATATCTTAAAACTCGAGCTGAATAAAACAGGGACAGAGAAAAGGAAAGGACAAGACAGACAAAATACCATTTAAAAGCTGGTGCATGTTCAAATCAGAGGGTACATATCTTCAGATACATTTTGAGTAATTAAGAGCAATATATTGACAAATATGCTGCCCTACAAAACCAAAGTGCAGTAACTTCGTAAACACTGAAACTGAGAAAAATGCCTTTATAGTTTTTACATCAGCCAGTCAAACATGTTGTGGGTAGATTAGTGGCAATGCATTAATTTAAAGCCTTCTTAGGGTGAAATTTTTTATAGATATAAATCACGACCACTGATGTGACCTGTGGCCACCAAAATGCAGATATTGCACTCTGCCTTTGGATGACCTTACACAACAAAAACACTATTACAAAAGCAAAGAGCAGTATCTACAAACTAAGCGTGTTCATCCAGGTTTCTTGTTGTGTTTCTTACTACATGTTGATTGTTTTAATAACTTTAATAGTTGTATTGATGTTTGCGTGTTGTGAATGTTAAAATTGCACATTAGTAAGCCTCAATATCGCAATGCTCCCTTCACCATAAGGAGTGTTTTGCACATTTTATAAAAAATAATTCATTACAGACCAAGTAGTTAAAACAGTTGTTAAAAAATCACACAATTTAAACTTTGCCTAACAATATAACTAGGGATGCCATAAAGGAAAATAAGGGATAATTGTGATTCTTTATAGGAAAATAAGGGACAGAATAAGGGATGCTCAAAATAGGCTATTTGTACTTTACCACATATCATTTCCATATCTAAGGTTAAGTATATGTATATAAGGTGTATAAATGGTTCTCAGAATAAATCGAATCTGTTTGCTTAACGTATTTACATACAATTATTCTAAAAGGAATTTGAGTGTCATACAAAAAAAATGTCACACAAATTACACAAACCACTGGCCTGTGAAAGAAGTCATCCCTCAGGTAGATTTCATTTTTTCTTGCCTAGCTGGATGTTGTGCTCATGATAATCACGTTGTTTGCATTCAACCAAACTGATTTGCAGAAGTTGAGGGGACTGGCAGTCAGCATGAGTCCTGAGTCGTGAACTGGGAGCGACCAGGCAGCAGAGGATTCTGCTTGGTCATAAAGCCTTCCTCGAATGGATATGTTAACAAATTAAATGGTGATCTGTGCAAAAGGAATGATTACTTATTTAGTAATGATTAATGATTACAAATTATTATTAAGAATTTGTTATTTGCATGGTCTGATAGTCATATGGCATACGCCTGCCAATAGGGAAGAAACTGCTTATAACTTTCATACAGAATGGTTCTTTGATGAATTATGGGCTATAAATGTATGGAGCCAGCTAACTTTTGAAGTAATAACCCCTGTTACTATAATTGGGTTACCAGCCTGAAACTTGGAGAGATGTCCGAATCAACAAACATCAACACGATTATAAATTAGATTATAATTACATTGCATTGATCAGAGAAAGTGGATATGGAGCAATGCAGGTAGGCTATTTAATTTGCTAGCAGCTGGCTAGTTAATGTTAACTGATTATAAAGCTTTCTTTTGCCTTGCTAGAAGTTAATATTTTGCTATCTCCCCTATCCGTCTTTGTTTTTTTGCGTTTTAACTAGTGGTGGGCCGTTATCGGCGTTAACGTGCTGCGTTAACGCGAGACTCTTATCGGCGATAAAAAAAATATCGCCGTTAATCTATTCTCAAAGTTGGGATGGGAGCTGGGTCTATACTACGCAAGCTATGATGACTTTCACCCTGATATTTTAGCGCGGATGTATACCTAGCCGAATTGCACTGTAGGGGCGAGAACGAGTCTTCGAACTAGAGGCTCGCAGTCCGTGATGGACAGATTGTTAACGGCTGGTCTATGTGGTTATACAATCGGGCAGGACATCCAAACGCTCACCTATCATTCATCAACCTCAAATATGGCTTTTCATCTGAAAGATGTATGTAGTAGCAACTTTACATGGCCGCTCAATATGATGTTAACCTAGAGAAATGTGCGCTATTGAAGTGTTTGTGTGGAAGCGTTTGCGCAGGACAGGCTCGGTGCGCTCACTTGCTCTTAAAATCTCCGTCATTTTTGGTCATACAGATAAAAGTAGCCTAATACATCTTTCGAATCTGTAAAGACTCTACGTTTGTTGTGTGCACTCAGAATAACAACGAAACGTTGCGCTTTTAAGCAAACAGGATGCGCAAAAACCCGTTCTCAAAGACTTACTTTGAGTCATTATTTGGGTAGCACACATATTCTGAATGCCTTCGGCAGAATTCAAATGAGACATTTTAATCTAGATTAATCACGATTAATTCCAAAATTAATCTAGATTAATCTAGATTAAAAAAATTAATCTATGCCCACCCCTAGTTTTAACGCAAGTTCAACCATTATTTGGCCACGGGATACTAAGGCAGACCGCACAGTATCTGTGGTTAAAAACCCCCCGAAAAAACAAAGCCAGAACGCAGTAACTTAATTTACTGCGGTATACCTTGGTATTAGATTGAATTTTGTAGTTACTGCAATTTTGACACACTCATTTCTCTAAGATTTAGAAAAGCTGAACCAGGAGACTTTGTCACAAGACAGAACAGCTGTCACAAAGCCCATTTTAGGACTTAACTGAATTTTGACCAGATATGTACTTACTGCTCTTTGCCTTTGGACAGCAGTATGGATTACTATATAATTTTGAGAAATTGACGAGTAGATTGGTTATACATTGTAATCCATTACTGATTTCAAATTACATGACAAAAATTTTAGTTAAGAAAGTAATCAATTACACTACACATTTTAGGTAATATAATCCTAAATACTTTTGGATTACTTTTGACCAAACTTGTTTATCACATTGATTTAAAAAGGATAATCTTGTACCATACTGATATAAAAATACAAAGAGAAAGAAAATGTACAATTGTGCTCATAAGTTTGCATATCCCATAAGTTTACATACCCTTTGCAGATTGTGCAAAATGTGAATAACTGAAACAAAATAAGTTTTACATTTTTATATTCAATACTGTTCTGAATAAGCTATTTGACATAACATATGTTTACATATACTCCACAAGACAAAATAATAACTGAATTTATAAAAATGACCCCATTCAAAAAGTTTACATACCCTTGAATCTTAATAATCTGTGTTGTTTCCTGGATGATCCACAACTGTTTTTATATTTTGTGATAGTCGTTTATGAGTCTATTGTTGGTCCTGAGCAGTTCAACTTCCTGCTGTTCTTCAGAAAAATCTTCTTTGGTTTTCCAGCATCTTCTGCACCCTTGAACCCTTTCCAACAGTGACTGTATGATTTTGAGATCCACCTTTCCGCATGGAAAATTGAGGGACTCATACATAACTATTACAAAAGGTGGAAACATTTACTGATGCTCAAGAAGGCAACACAATGCATTAAGAGCTGGGGGAGGTAAACTTTTGAACAGTTTGATGATGTGTAAATTCGTCTAATTTTGTTTAACGATCTTTGTTTTTTTAATTTAGTACTGACAGAAGCTACTTCTTCCCAGAAGACAAAATAATCACAATTTACCCTGATCATCCAATTAAAAATGTTTAAACCTCACAGCTCTTAATGCATTGTGTTGGACAGAACTAGATAAAAATAATATGCAATTTTCATAATCCTTCTTATTTTGTTTCAATTATTAACATTTTGCACATTCTGCAAGGAGTATGTAAACTTATGAGCACAACTGTTTAATAATTAATATATTAAATAATGAAATGCCTGTAACCATTTAATCAATATAAAAGTAACTGTAGTCTGATTACAAGTATTTTTAAATGTAATGTAATCTAATTACAAGTACTTGATTTTTATAATCTGATTACGTAATCCAGATCACATGTAATCAGTTACTACTCAGCGATGTAGACGAGCATGTGCTGATATTTTCTCAAAGCACCTTATCTGCAAACATGACATTTTTACAGATCCATCTATTTGTTCTAGATTAATTAATCAGAGTTACTGCCACTACTAATGTAATTATAAAAAAGTCATCTAGATGGAATTATTTATTTTGATATTTTTTACATTTTCATTATATGGTTCGCAGATTAACTATTCTATTATATGACTTAGCATATAGGTAATAACCCTCAGCTGTAAAAACTGACGTTCTTATTTATTTATTCATGGTTGAGTAATCAATAAGCAATCCTACAGTCCTGAGAGCAGCTTGAAATGACCCCACTGAGATCACAACTCATTTTCATCAGGTATAGGTGTCATGATCTATACTTTTATTCTTGACATTTCCATTATACGGTTCAGAGATTCAAAAAGCAATTATGTGATCAAGTGAGGGAGAAACAAATTAAGAAAACAATAAATATTCAAATATTGAAAAACATTTTTGACACTGCTCTTCAAAACTTAATAGGTCATAACATGTGAGGAAATGAAAAAGAAATTGCCCTCTTGCTATTCAACAAGAACAAAAGCAAACCGGCACACATCGTTCCACAAGTTTGGAACAAAAAAGCACAAGTGATTGTTCTTTTGAAGATTGCACGCTCGCAGGCAAAGCAGGTAGTTTATGCACTTCGCTTTTGCCGCCGCAAACTTTTGGATGTTGGGGATACCGAGACAGGCATTTCAAAGAGAAGATTCATCGTTTATAAAAAGAAAAGCATAATGTTAGAGTGAATTTCAAATTATCCCGTCATGACGGTGAGGTGTGGCCAGCAGAAATGCCTGTAATTGAATTTTAGTTCAAAGAGCGGATGCTATTAGCCTGAGGCCTGCAGCAAATACCAGCAACTCTGTTATTATTTACTATGACCAATAACCCTGTTAGTAACATATACAGTAGGTCTCCTCAAAATGGCAAATCTTCTCTTTCATATTCAAATTCAATTTCAGCACAAAGCCGAACTCCGCTTTGAGCTAAATGGGCTGTGGTGGGAAGGTAAGGAACGATTGTGGGTTCTAGAAAAGGTCTGATACTTCTAACATTTTAGAGCATTGTGAAATACAATAGAAAATATACATCCCTCTATAGGATTACAGTACAGAAGTGCTTATTTGTGTACCAAAACAAGCCCATACATGTGATTAAAAATTATGAATGTTATGCGTATTGTAATTTTGGTATAACTTTAGATTAGGGAACTCGATTCATTATTAACTAGTTGTTAATTAACATGCATATTAATAGCATATTGCCTGTTTATTAGTACTTATAAAGCACATGTTAATCTCGTAACCCCACACCATATCTATGCATACTACTACAACAACTACCTTACAAAAATCAGCAAATTAGGAATACATTGAGGCAAAACTCTTGAGTTAATAGTATAGTGAAAATAGGTTTCCTAATCTAAAGTTACAGTGATTTCCAAATGACTTTCAACCAGATACATGTTTTCTCAGGCTATCTTTGATCTCACCATTCCTCAAGTAATCTCCATCTTTCGAGACAACGTTCTCTGTGTCAGAGTAATAATGTGGGTCTTCCTCCACAGAACGGTCTTCTTCTTTCAAGATCTCTTTCTTCTCTATCTCCTCAGAGTCTGACTCAAGCCCACTGTCAAACACCCCTCTCAAATGACGGAGAAACAAGTGCACGGCATTAGCACTTCAGAAGATACGAAAGTGAATTCACCTTTGTCTTCACTCTAGTAAAAATAAGGACACTTTAATACACTTTTAAAAAGAGTACTGTATGAAAGTAATATACTTTAAAATAATATAATTAAATGTGTACAAAATGTATTAAATTTTAACACCTAATTTCCTAAAATGTATTAATTAATACAAAAAGTTGTGTGCTCTCTGTCCCACTTAAGTAGGACTTAAATGCATATTTATGTAATTTCATAATTACTTATATTGTCTTTGAAATGTGGTTAAAGTTACTGCTGAATGTACTGACAAGCATTTATGGTAAACTAAAATATACTTTGTTTCTAATAAAATTGTTATCTTATGTATTTAAATATGTTTGTAATCACACATTTGCACAATGCAATTTAGTACATTTAAAATATTTTCACTTTAAGTGTAATAATGAATAACACACTACAGTTAAAATGATAATCAAGTATTTTACATGTGATTTAGTGTGTTAGTTAACATGTCAAAATAACTGCTCTTCGTTAAAAACATAATTATTTAAAATGTACTTTAAAGTAAAACTTTGATATTACTTTTTAAAGTGTTAAAACATTTAGGAAAGTGCACTTAAGTGGCTTTTGAATTAGTTAATGTTATATTATCTGCAAATGCAGTTTTTTTTTAAATTATGCTTACAAGATTTGAAGTACACTACAAGTGCACATTCAATAAAGTTAAGTGTACTTCTTTTTTACAAGGGCATTGTTGAGGCAGATCATCAGGTAGCTATATAAAATATTTAAACTGACCAGATTTGACAATTTTTGAGATGTGAATGTTAGAAAACTTGCAAGGGTGTATCGGGTGGATGCTTATTGGCACAAATGAAAGTAAAGCTGATGTTTAGAACAAGCCATGTAACATCATGTCCATCAAGCACTGCAGGATGCAAACGTAATATAAAGAAAAGTAATATGCCGCCATGCACCCCGCAAACTTCGACAATATATCTGTTTTGTAATGTTTCTCTACCTTTCATAACTATAAATGAATGCAACTGCAAAGTGTTTGAGCAAAGCCAACACAGGAACAGACACAAAGCCTAAGGTTACGTCTGCTCTGAGATAACTTGTTCACGCAAGCAGCAGCACTGAAGGTAGACATAGCACACTTCTTATTAATTTGCCTTATCAGTGGATACAATGTTGATTTTTCATTTGCTTGCCATGCCTTTGGGTGTACCACCCATGCAATCACAATGTTAATTTTTCTCTGCATGATTAATTTTATTCCTCTGTCAAAAAAAAAGACATTGGCTACATTCTATCAAGAGAGTCATTTCCCCTCCCAGCTGTTACATGCACTTTGATATTTGCATATTAATGTTTTTCTTCAATCAGGGGACATGGAGGAATAGCACCCACCTGAACGAAATTAAACAGACATGTTTCACCTTTGATATTACAAATATTCTGGCTTCCACTTTTTAAGTTTACAGGGCTAAAAACTGTACATTCAATGAGAGTCTATGTGCAGAAATGTCTCCAAAAGGGAACCAAATCTGACAAAAACTCTGTATGGAGATGTTCTCAGTAAGAAAATCAATTAAGGAATAAAATATGTATTGTATTTTGTATATTTTATACAAAATATGTATTGTATTTTGTATATTTTATACAAAATATGTATTGTATTTTGTATATTTTACGCTAAAAATAGCTGCAAACTTTTATTTGGGTGAGGTATAATATAGTAAAGTGTGTGTGTTAGTGTCGTGATGGTGTGATCTGGGTGAGTAAACTCTTTCTTTTCTTTAGCTTTATGAATGGCCCCTTTGTAGGAGGGCAGCAATGACTGTGTGCATGAAAGGAAAGGAGTGCAAGGTCAGAGTTTTACCACATTTGATTTTGTAGCAAAAACAAAAATGTCCAGACTACAGCAGATGACAATGTTACTCTTCCACATGGTCAGCAGACTTGATGGAGCTCTCACTTGAATACAAAATTTGTTATAAACATATTCAATTCCTAGTATAAATGGTTGTAGATGGCAGCTCTGATTATTTAATCTTGGAACATCTTCAGAGAAATTAAATGTTTGAGTTCATATGGAAATCTTTTGATTGCTGACTTTAGTATCTTGGCAAATCTTTAGCAGAGCTCTAGGATAAACGCTATACACTGTTAACCCTACTGAACAGTAAAATGACCAGTAAATTTACTGTAATGGGCATTGCATCATGGGTAGTTTCAGTGACCTTGCTTATAAATTACAGTAACTTTTTATGAATTGATCACATTAACTAATTGTCAATAATAAGAGTACTATCATTGTAATTGTAAATAAATCTACAAAGCTCGTAACATCTACACTATAATTTTTAACAGATGAATGAAGTGCTTTACAAGAAAATACTATCTCAGTTTTTATTCTTCAAAATGTATTGTTTAATTCAATGTTACTTTCTTTTTTATATAAGTGTGAAATTGAATATCCATTTCTGTGTGAACAGAGCTTCTACACTATTTCCATGTATACATAATATATTCATAGATATTAAAAGAAACTAAAGATATTATGATATGCATGACCCTCACCCCTATTGGCAATTCTAAAATGTAAACAAATAAGTTCTGGTGATCTTCAAATACTCTCTTGACTTGATTTCTGTGGAATCAGTGATAATCTATTTCTAAATTGAGAGTTTGTGCTTACTAATTCATTTTACCATTTAATAATTAAAACAGGGTATTCAACAAATAATCATGTTGAGCAGATTTTTTTCTATTGTATCCTTTAAGAATGAACTGCATGGTTAAAATAGGCTTGAACAAATAATAGGGCTTGATGATGTCAACATAAAAAGCAGGGCAATTTGGTGGAAGATTTAAGTTGTTACATTTTCACTAAAGTCTTTTTTTAACATAACATGCACTGATAAACTGTACAAAAAATGACTGAAGAAATATGAAGACTGTAAATAAGGTCAATTTTCATGTTGACAAAAAAGTCACTAAGTAAGCAAAGACGTCATTTGCAAACAGTGTTGCCAACTTTTGTTTGCTGTATTTAGCAACTTTTCAGACTACCCTAGGAACTGTTTCTTCAAAAGGCACCTAGCAACTAATTTAGATATTTAAAAAATATGTTTAGTAACTTTCAGCAACTGTGCCTCAAATGATAAAAGGGACACATTTCCAGTCTAAATTATACGAAAAGAGGAAATCGGAGGTGTCTAGCTGTACAGATATCACGTGAATTAAGTTGCTAGTTGCAATTGTTCAATAGTAATTGTTCATTTATAATAACGTCTTGTTATTAGTTTGTACCTGCAGTTGTTGATCAGTTACAAAATCTGTAGAAAAATAGAAAAGGCACTGGTAATTTTCTGCCATGACGTTATCCGTTAAATTGTAACTTGTAAACACAATGCGTAATATTAAATTCAGGTAAAAATATATATATATTTCGAAAATCAATACATAAAATTCCTTTAAATTAACACAGTACACTGTGCCTTATTTTTACAGACTTTTCTTGAAGTGAAACATACTAACTAACTACCAATACACTGCTTAAAAATACAATTGTTCAGAATGTGTAGTTCTATCAGTCGGTCACTCTCGACGTCACGTCGGAGGACCGACGAATTGGGATATCCCTTAGAGAGACCAATCCACTTCGAGTGTAAACTAAACGAGCCAATGCACATTGGCATGCGATTATTGCATCCAGCTGCCGCTGATCACAGCGTGAGCATAAATAGGCAGCAGGTGCAGCGCATATTCAGCTTTTAAGCCGAGCCGGCGGTTACATGGTTCTGCTCCTGACTTCTGCTGAATGAGTGAATTCAAAGAGTTGAGCACGCTCTTGGAAGACTCTCGTGCTGGTGGTATGGCACTACAGCGGTGGTGGTTCTTCCCATGTCGAGTGGACTGCACACATCAGGCTGCACTACCCCCTGTTTGTGTTGCAAATGACCATCTCCCTGTTTGCTTCAGCATGCTAAAAGTTTTTCCCTAAAGAGCATTCACGGTGCGTCTTTTTAAAGACAATGTTGCATCTGGCAAACTTGACGTTGCGTCTTTATAAAGGCGAGTTGGGTCTTGCTTCAGACAACGTGTCACCCGTGCGTTTCTGGATGCGGTCGTTGCCTGGCGCTGGGTGAATGGTCATGATCGCTGCCTCACGTGCCTGGGGTAGCACGCTGAGGTGGCGTTCGTGGATGAGTCATCTTCTCACTGTGGATGCTCATCTCGGAGTTGCGGCCAGGCTCCGTTACTTAGACAAAGGGGCGGAGCTGTTGCCTCCGTCTCGATCTAGTTCTCGTCCTGGCTGCAGACAGGCGAGGTCTACTTCAGGCGGTAGCACGGCTGGTCTGAGGATTACAGTGGTGGCAAACCCTCAAGGGACCATCGCTCCTCTTGTGCTCCGCAACCAGTTGAGCTGCCAATGGAACATGCTGGGCCCTCTAAAAGGAGCGTACCAGCAGTATCCTTGGCACTCCTCCCGATGACCAGATGTCGATCGCTGCATCGGAGGGTGAGCCGGAGCTTCTGGAGAGGAAGATTCGGCTGCGTTGCCGCTCCGGCGGTAGCAATGCCTGAGTCGGATCTGGAAGTGACGGCTATGATTTCCCGGGCCACCGAAAGGGTAGGGCTCGAGTGGAGAAAGCCACCGTGTCCCGAACCCTCGAGGTTGGACGACTGGTTTCTCGGGGTAGCTTGTGCTGGTTCTCAGCGCCCTGCCCCGGGTGCCTCTCTCCCGGACGTGCATGAGGGGCTTACAGGTCGTGGACGGCACCTTTTACTGCCAGAAACCGACCTGCTAACTCCTCCTCCCTCACCACCCTCGGTGGTGCAGCTAGGGGTTACGGGGGTCCCCCCGGTGGAGCGGTCAGTTGCGATGCAAGTGTGTCCTTATACTGTCTCCACCCGGCAGGGCAAACCGTGCCTCCTCTTCCGGGCCTGTAGGTACTCGTCTGGTCTCATCCGGCGAGGCTTATGTGGCCTGTGGAGATGCTGCCTCCACCTAATGCTACGGCGTTACTGCAGGTTCTTCAGGCTAAAAGCACTGAGGGACATGCACGGGGGTGGTTACGATCCGGAAGTTCTGAAAGAGCTTCCTGCTACTCCAAGAGGTTACAATCACCTCCAATCTTCCATATGCATCTGACTATTGTCCATATGTGTAACTGCCTCTGAACCTCCCTCGGGAAGGTAAGGGCTTCTGCAGCGTTCCTGTTATGAGCTGAACGGGTACGTTTCCCAGTGTTATCCAGTCCTACTGAGTGGGTAGTGCCATAGCAACAGTAACGGATCTTCCTATGGGGGCCCTAACCTGCGCCAAAAAATAACGGTACACTAGAAGGGGCAGTATCCGTGGCCTTTTGGTAGGGATCCCAATTCGTCGGTCCTCCGACGTGACGTTGAGAGTGACCGACTGATAGAGAACGTCTCAGTTACTTATGTAACCCTCGTTCCCTGAAGGAGGGAACAGAGACGTCACGTCCCGTCGCCACGGCTCCTGTACCACCGCTGAGCGGCCGGGCCCCGGCTCGGCTCCTCAGCGAAAACCTGAATATGCGCTGCACCTGCTGCCTATTTATGCTCACGCTGTGATCAGCGGCAGCTGGATGCAATAATCGCATGCCAATGTGCATTGGCTCATTTAGTTTACACTCGAAGTGGATTGGTCTCTCTAAGCGATATCCCAATTCGTCGGTCCTCCGACGTGACGTCTCCGTTCCCTCCTTCAGGGAACGAGGGTTACATACGTAACCGAGACGTTTTACTAGTTAATAATAAAATACATAAAATGAAATGGTTCGAAAAAGTGTATATGTTCAATAATTTAATGTTGCATTTTAAAATAAATATATTATTTATATTTTAATATTACTATATTTACATTTTAGCTTTACTAACAAATCTAAATTAACATTTCAAATCAAATTCATAGTCATATTTTTTGCTGAGATTTGAGTGATCTGATTGTGTATTTATGCAGTTGAATTGTGATTAGATGAGGATGTCATCGCACACGTCATTTAGTAACTTTCAGCAAACAAATGATCCTGCCTTTAGCAACTTTCCCTGAAAATTAGTTGGCAACACTGTTTGCAAACAGTGTCTAACCTCCTTCCAGCAGCACACTGCACTTCAACTCTAGCCACTCAAACACTTCCTCTAAAACACACACACACACACACACACACACACACACAGAGCAGAAAACACACAAAGTGAAATATGCAAGTATGCGGGCATGATCTGAGTGACTGCTAATTTCGTGCTTGGATTTGCCACTCGCAAATGCAATGTTGGAGGCGTGTGTTTGCATGGTGATAGCGGCCCGGCTCGGTATCAGCTGGCTTTAGTGTAGAACCATGCTGCCCCATCGCACAGCGCGGCCAAAGCAGGATGCTCTCCAGTGCTCTAATTACACCTGAGCTAATTAAATCTGACAGCACCGAGCTGCATGGAAATCAGCCTTCTTTTCCCTGCCATTCCAGCTTGTTCCTTCTATTCTGCTATTTTACAGAATAGTTTTTACATCTGACCAAAGACTGATGAGCAGGAAGGGCATCCTACCAATTCTTTTTGAAATGTAGAATGCATACAGTGCACAAAATGCAAATATTATTTGTGCAGAGAATATGACTGAATTCATTTGACAAAATATGCAGTAGTATACAGAAAATGGTATGGAATATTATATCCCACTATGCAATGCACTCAACTTGAGCTTATATTTCCAGTTTGATGAATAATTAAATAAATAATGAATCATGGGGAAGTCGTGGCCTAATGGTTACAGAGTTGGACTCGTAATCCACAGGTTGCGAGTCCGAGTCTCGGGCCGGCAGAAATTGTTGGTGGGGGGAGTGAATGTACAGCGCTCTCTCTACCTTCAATACCACGACCGAGGTGCCCTTGAGCAAGGCACCGAACCCCCAACTGCTTCACTGCTGTGTGTGCGCACTTTGGATGGGTTAGTTGCAGAGCACAAATTCCGAGCATGGGTCACCATTCTTGGCTGTATGTCACTTCACTTATTACTTAAAAGTTGATATTATTATTATTAATAATAATATCAACTTTTGTCAATTTGAACACTTTCTTGACTATTACTTGATTGGATTTGCAAAAGTAAAACAGATCTACAACCAAATTA
The DNA here is from genome assembly GCA_027564155.1 of Gymnocypris eckloni scoliostomus. Taxonomy (NCBI): domain Eukaryota; kingdom Metazoa; phylum Chordata; class Actinopteri; order Cypriniformes; family Cyprinidae; genus Gymnocypris; species Gymnocypris eckloni. The sequence goes on along the minus strand of CM050427.1, from coordinate 26,168,195 downwards.
ACATAAACAATTGGAGTTAAAATAAGCCCAAAATTCAATATATGGACCAAAAATGTCCCATTATGCCAGTGTTTGTCTTATATTTCTACACGAGCAAGTGTGCTGTTTGCCCAAATATCAGGAGGACTGCAGATCTGACACTGATTTATACAACAGTTCAGTTAATAATTTGTTAATAGTTAATGTTACAAGTTAAATTTTAGATGCTATATTGTCAGAATTGTCTGTTTTGCTCTTTGAATAATTTTTTTTCAAATTAATCTGCGTTTTTTAACAAATCAGTGATTTAAAGATCCATTCATAAAGACCGTCATTTACATCACTTCTGAATGAATCTGCGTTTTTGAACAAAACAATGATTCAATTATCTATTCATAAAGACTGTCACTTACATCACTTCTGAATGAATCTGCATTTTTGAACAAAACAATGATTCAATGATCGATTCATAAAGACCGTCACTTACATCACTTCTGAATGAATCTGCGTTTTTTAACAAAACAATGATTCAATTATCTATTCATAAAGATGGTCACTTACATCACTTCTGAATGAATCTGCATTTTTGAACAAAACAATGATTCAATTATCTATTCATAAAGACGGTCACTTACATCACTCCTGAATGAATCTGCTTTTGAAAAAACAATGATTCAATTATCTATTCATAAAGACTGTCACTTACATCACTCCTGAATGAATCTGCTTTTGAATGAATAAATGGTTCAATGATCCATTCATAAAGACAGTCTCTCGCTTTGTTTAGAATTAGAATTGAATGAATTTGTTGTTCAAAAGAATTGGTTGAATAAATGATTCAATGTCTCACTCAAAAAGATGACTTGCCGCACCTACTGGTGGTCAGTGTTGGGGGTAACACATTACAAATAACACGAGTTATGTAATAAGATTACTTTTTTCAAGTAACTAGAAAAGTAACTCATTAATTTTTAATTTACAAGAAAATGTTTTTAGTTACTTTTTTCCAATTTATTGACTGACAGTGCGCTGTGTGAACATGATGTTACTGTAGTTCTAGACTAAATGTGACTGTGTATTAATTCATCCCACTCGCAAAAAACAGATTCAGTATTCATCAAAATGAATTAAAACAGTGAAATGCAAACTCAGAATATGACACAAACCTGCAATAAATAAATATGTTAATACAAATATATCTAATCCCATTTTATTAACCAATGCCTTTGCTGCTGACTTTGATGATCAAGTTCAACCATACTAATAAGCAAAAATGACTTTAGATAAACTAACAATTGTGCTTCATTTTTTTTGTATTGCTGAAGAGTGTTAAACTTCTTCTCCTGCGTTCTTCTGTACAGACGTGATTTACTCTTCCTTCAGCCTGAGGTTTATTCATTACACTTTTTGGTGTGAAAGACTCTTACATTTACTGTAAATATAACTTCTTGTATTAAAAACAAACAAACAAGCCCTGCTCATATTTAAAAAGTAATGCAAAAGTAACGTAACACATTACTTTCCATAAAAAGTAACGTAATTAGTTACTTTTTTTAGGGAGTAACGCAATATTGTAATGCATTACTTTTAAAAGTAACTTTCCCCAACACAGTTGGTGGTTTTAGTTTCAAATGTAAAATCTTAATTTCATTTAAAAAAAAATAATATTCAAAATATTATTAAAACGATGCCATAGAATTGTGTATGCATAGTGCAGTGTAAATAAATTCAAATTTTCACACCCGTAGTTTGCATATTGCAAATAGAGTGTATCGCAAACATGTGCATAACATCCAGAAACTACCCTCCTACATTGACCTGCCTAATTTCATTTTGCAGTTTGTAAAAACAATTTGCTTTACTATAAGGACAACACAACACAAAAACTAAGATGCATCATTTAGAGTATGCATGCTTGGCTACATTCCCAAACAGAATCATTTTTCTTCCTGTTTCTCTGTGTGAATGTGAGATTTGGATTCATCCCTCTAAACCTCGGCACCACATCAAACAAACCGCTGTGGCAGCCTGGCACCGTATCACATGCCTAATCACCTCCGTAGCATAACATCTCAGTCATTCTGCTGGGCTCTTCCCAGGGGTAAATGGGCCAGAGAGATCGGAGAGAACAGGAGAAAGGGACAAGGAAAGAGAGGGTTCAGGAAAGGGGTGGGTCCAAGAATGTCTTTTAAATTGTCCCAGGGCCTATATGAGAATATCTACTGCACCTCCAGGCTGAGAAGGATAAAAGCACAGCATGTTCAATATATCATATGCTCTAGGGCTGCACGATATATTGCAGGCGATAGTCATGCACATCTCGTCAGTAAATAAGTTAACAAGCAGTTTCAGTAAACTGCAGTAAACAAGCTTACGCAGTATCGCGTTCAATATTGCAGGCGATGCATCTGCGATTATGAGCACGAATTGTGTAGCTTGTCAGTGAACTACGGCTCTGTGTATTAAATGCTGCTCCATCTGAAAGCATGTGATGGAGATGTATTACTAATCACAGAACCGGCTTTACTGACGAGATGCGCATGACTATCGCCTGCAATATATCGTGCAGCCCCATGCTCTCAGAAATAAAGGTACAAAAGCAGTCAATCGAGCAGTATCTTTTCAAATAGTATAACTTTGTACCTAAATGATCCATATTGGTATCTTAAAGGTTAATAATAATAGCCTACTTGAAAGTGTATGTATTGATACCTATTATGCACATAACTGTACCTTTTGAAAACACACCACCACAGTTACAACTTGCTTATCTTTTTCTGAGTGTACAGTTGCATACAATGTATACATGTACTACATTAAGCTAACTGAGACTTGTTATAGCACTTGCATATCATTGCTCTTTTGTTGATTTTGATTGCTTCCGTTGTCCTCCTTTGTAAGTCGCTTTGGTTAAAAGCATCTGATAAATGACTAAATATAAATTTAAATGTATACAGTAGTACAAAAATAAGTGTTTTACAAATGTTACACTAAATGTAGCGTTTCAAATGCTAAAAGTACACTTTTAGAAAATGTACTTGCAAGTAATATAATATTTATCAAAAAAGGCCACTTATAGAGTTCACTTTCATGACGACATTTCTTGACACACTTTTAAAATTTGCACTATATAATAATGTCAAATAAAAAGGTTTAGTTTAAAATACATTTTAAATCATTATGTTTTAATAATATTTTGTATTGCTTTAAAGAAATACACTTATTTTGATTTGTTGACTAAAGCACATGTATGGCACTTGACTATCTTTGAACTACTATTTTTGATATTTAATTTGAAGTTAATATATATTCTAAATGTGCTAAACTGCAACTTCTGCATTAGAAAGGTGTAATTACAAATATAATTAAAATCATGGCATACAAATTTCAACAGAAATGACATTAACGCATATTTTAGTTTAGCATAGTTTAACGTGTTTTAGCATAAATGCTTGTCAGTACATTCAGAAGAACACTTGAATTATATTTCAACAGACAACAAAAGTAATTATGAAATTACATATAAAGATAAGCCTACTTCAGTGAGTTCTCTTCAGTGAGATAAGCACTCTTCAGTTCAACTAATTGCATTTTATATAAATGTAAACTATGATACATTTTTATTTAATTGTAAATAACATGCAATTAAATGTATATTTAAAAAAATATATAAAAAAGTGTACATCTTAACGTGTGTACATTTTATAAAAGGTAGTGTTGGTGTAATTGACTGTAATTGGTGTAATTAGTGTACTTTAATGTAATTTCTGCTTTCACTTTTTAGCACCTAAAGCTAAGGGTAACACTTTATTTTAGGGTCTCTTACCTAGTTGCCTATTAGCATGCATATTACTAGAATATTAGCCATGTATTAGTACTAATTAAGCACATATTACTGCCTTATTCTACATGACCTTATTCTACATCCCTAATTCTACCCAATACCTACATTTATCAACTACCTTACTAACTATTAATAAGCAGCAAATTACGAATTTATTGAGGTAAACGTCATAGTTAATAGTGAATAAGCGTTCCCTATTCTAAAGTGTTACCAAGCTGAGTTTACAATATTCTCTACACAGCTCTCAAAGCATCCATGATACATCTTTGTTTGCTCAGTGATGTTTTGGGAGAATGAAAAACCATGCATGACTAATCTGAGATACAATAGGAACTTTTTCGTTTAGCATACAGAAGCAATCACATGTTTCCATAATCCTCACACACACACACACACACACACACACACACACACACACACAAACACACACACACACACATGCTCAGTGTTGCCCACGAACAACCTTTGTGCTGCTGCAACTTTAAATGAGATTAGATGAATGATTACACAGCATGGAAATATGAATAACGTTCAGACCTCATCCTACAATACACTCTGTTATCCCAAAACTAGTATTTAACAACGTCTCGTATGAGAGCTGACATCAAGATAGAGAAACTGTGACTGGAGAGGGAACACAATGACCTACAACATCATTTTCTGAAAAAATAAAAAATAAACGATTTCCTGACTCTAAAGATCGGAATTATCTGCTCACAATCACTGAAACCCAACAAGACATCAATCCACCATAAAATAATAAATTACATTCATCAAAGCAAAGTCTCCATTATCCAGATATTTACTCTACTGATATTGTACAAATATTGTATATTTGCATTACAAAAGATTTCATTCAACCGAAGTACAAAGTTGCAAAATCTTATGAAGCATAACTGATGACCATCCTAAATTTGTTCAGAAGTAATACAAATACACAAATAAGTAAGAATATGGCGCTGTAAAATGAACATAGATCAGTAACTTAAATATTTGAGATCATATTGAGACTTTTGACTGCAGACTTTACAAATCTGAGCAGAAATCATCATTGATCATTGGGGGTGTTTTCTCAGTAAACTCTGAGAAAATCTGAGAAGCAGAAGATCTACACAGAAGTCTCTGTTAGTTCATTAAATATCATTACAGTCTGTGAGAATCAACTGAGATATTAAAGAGATCTCCTGTTTAATTTTTCTGTTCTTTGATCCTCATATTCTTGGCAAAAAAACAACCTTTCCAACAAAAGCAACACCTTGTATCATTTCCTGACAAATCCCTGATATAAACAGAAAGCACAACTTATAATTAAGCTTTATAGTATTCCAGTATCCTGGGAGCACGCTACGCAATCATTAAGGTAATTAAAGAATTTAAAGACTGTCATTTGATATCAACAGCTTTGCAGACTCAACCCCAAAAGCACTTTGAATTATGGACTTTTAAGCGCAATTCGCAAAAAACTTCCATACACAAACTTCAGCTATCAAATATTAGAGCCCCGGATTTGTGCCATAAGCGATTTTCCATTTAAAAGTGTGCCATCACATTTGCTGTGGAGGTTCAAATCTAAAATTAGACCGACGAGCTCTATTAATCCCAACAAACACTGTTTACTGTACAAGTAAACATATCTGACTTTTCAAAAAAACTCATTTATTAAGCATTTTATAAGAGATGATTTGACAATGTCTCATGTTTAGCGTCTCTGTTTAGATTAGACACTGATTAAAAAACTACATCCAACAACCAAACTCTGCACTTCTGTTTGTATATGACTTAGTAAGTGATATTTCAGCCACATGACATGATCAAAATCGCATAACCTTCCTGTGAGGAACAACTCCACAAACGTCCAGACCAAGTAACATATTAACTCTTAACAGTCACTGAGGGAAGATATGGATGAGCAGACGGAGCACTAGAGATATCTTAGATAGCAGGGTGGCCAATGACTGATATACACATGTGGTCAGAATTGTTGGTACCCTTGGTAAATATGATCAAAGAAGGCTGTGGAAATAAATCTTCATTGTTTATCCATTTGATCTATTATTTACAAAAAAAAAAAATCTAACCTTTCATTGAATAATAAGAATTTAAAATGGGGAGAAATATCATTATAAAATAAATATTTTTCTCTAATACACATTGGCCACATTAATGGTTAATGGTGCCTTTTTTTCTCAATACTTTTTGAAACCTCCATTTTCCAGTTTAACAGCTCTACATTTTCTTCTATAAAGCCTGATGAGGTTAGAGAACACCTGACAACAGATTAGAGACCATTCCTTCATCCAGAATCACTTCAGATCCTTCAGATGCACAGCTCCATGACGGTGCTTCTTCTCTTCAGTTCAGCTCACTCATGTTCTACAGAGTTCAGGTCAGATGACTGGAATGACCATAGCAGAAGCTTGGTTTAGGGCTCAGTGACCCATTTGTGTGTTGCTTTTGAGGTTTGTGTTTGGATTATTGTACGGTTGAAAGAGCCAAACATGGCCCATTATAATATTTCTAACAGTCAGTCAGTCAGTCACTTATTGATTTTTTATCTGTTGGTATTTGATTGAATCCATGATGCCATGTGTCTAAACAAGATGTCCAGGACCTCCAGCAGAAATATTGGCCCACAACATAAAAAATACAGCAGTATATTTAATAGTACACATGGGGTACTTTTTATCCCTGTGTTCACCAAACCCATCTTTAGTGTTTGCTGCTAAAAAGCTAAACATCTGACCATAGAAGCCAGTCCCATTTGAAGTTTCAGTTGTGTCTGATAACTGAATATGATGGAGATCATTTTTTGGTTAAAGCATTTTCTTTTCTTTATTTTTTTTCTTCAAAATCTCCCAAGCAACATGTAGTGATGTAGGTGCTGTTTGGTCATTTTTTTAAGGTTTTCTCACCCCGAAACTCAACCTTGTTCTGCAATGCTCCAGCTGTGGTCCTTGGAGAGTCTTTAGCCTCTCAAATTCTCCTCCTCACCGTGCATTAGGACGATATAAACACACGTCCTCTTCCAGGCAGTTTCGTAACATTTTATGTTGATTCGAAATTCTTAATTATTGCCCTGATGGTGGAAATGGGAATTTTCACCGCTCTAGCTCTTTTCTTAAAGCTACTTCACTAATTTGTGAAGCTCAATTATCTTTTGCTGCACATCAGAAATATGTTCCTTGGTTTTCTCATTGTGATGGATAATTAAGGGAATTTGGCCTTTGTTTTCATCCTATTTATATATTTTTGAAACAGGAAGCCATGGCTGGATAATTTCATGTTCATAATCACCCTGGTGTGCTCAAATTTTTTTATATGAATGGGAATATATTTAAGATATATTTTACTCATTAGAATTTCTAGGGGTGCCAATAATTGTGTCCAACATGTATTTGAGAAAGAATGAAAGCTTAGATTTTTGTGATTTAAAAAATATAAAATAGCAAAAGGATTAACAATGCACATTTATTTTTACAGCCTTCTTTGATCATATTTACCAAGGGTACAAACAATTCTGACCATGTCTGTATATGATATCACACTACTTAGAAACAAACATATGCATGACAAATGCTGAAATTTTATTTATATTTTTTAAAATGTATAACTTGAAAAAAACATTTATTTGCATGACAACCACAATGAATTCATTGAAAAGCAAACATGTTTACAATTTTTGTTTGACAGTTCTTCTGTCTAATAATTCATTATTAAAACTGTTAAATAAAGCCAGTAAACTAATGACTTGTAACATTCAAGCTTTGTAGTAAATGTTTCTTGAGCATCACATCAGTATATTATTATGATTTCTGAAGGATCACGTGACACTGAAGAGTAATGATGCAAAAATTGCAGCTTTGATCACATAAATAAATAACATTTTACAGTATATTACAATAGAAAACAGTTATTTTTAATTGTAATAATATTTGAAAATATTACTGTTTTACTGTACTTCTGATCAAATAAATAGTGAATATTAGAGACTCAAAAACATTTGGACAATTTTTTACAGAAATTATCCAGTCAAGACTGCATTACAATAATTTTACCACAGTTACCTCTTACCTTTACTTTAATACACAGCTTCTCGTGGTTTATTGCTTTAGACTAGAATACAGGCACAATAATGTCCGAATTGTGGCAAACAGTAGCTGCATTCCTAAACAGTTAGGATGTCTCCCAGTGTTCCTGGTGAAGGGTGAGACAGGCACGTGGCGTTCCTGTACTCTCCATCTCCCCTCCTCCTCCTGCAGCATAGAGAGCCAGTAATTCATAGCTCATTAGTGCTGAACAGATGCTGGGGAGAAAGTTGGCACGCAATAAGCCCTTTCTTCATATTGCACTGATATGTGAGAGATAGCTCGCGACTGTGGGATGCCTCACGCTGACAGTTGGTAGATGAAGTTAATCAAAACGGATTAAAAAAAGAATAATAGAGAGGCAACAAATCTGACATCCTTGATAGGGTATAATAATGAAATAAAGTATCCTATTCTGACAGCACAAAGTTTGCACCGAAAATCACGAATGACAGCCTCCAAATAAATAATTGAAGTATTGTGAACAATGAGAGCAAGATAAATACTTTGAGAGTTCACTGCTGCAAGAGCTGAAACTAGCAACACAACTTAATTAACAGTTACACCATATTGAAACAGAAGCATATCATATGGAAGCATATACAGTGGTCATATACAGTATTTGAACACTTAAGCTGCACTAAAAATATGTCAATCAAACTATATTTGCACACAAATAATGCTAGAGTGAACTAAATTCACTATTCTTAATTTTTGCAGTGACTTATTTATAGTGGTGTATAGTGGATGTATGAAGTCAGTTCTCCTCTAGTTCACAGAAGTACCACAGGTGTGTCACATGAAGTGTGTGTGTGTGTGTGTGTGTGTGTGTGTGTGTGTGTGTGTGTGTGTGTGTGTGTGTGTGTGTGTGCGTGCGTGCGATGTGTGTGTGTGTGTGTTCTGTTGTGTTGTGTATACACAATATATATATATATATATATATATATATATATATATATATATATATAATATACTCATTGTATTGCTTTTTAATACAATAATAGTTTTATAGGGGTTTATTGTGCAATGATGATTGTCAGACTGTATATATATATATATATATATATATTCTTTTTGCCAGATTTTAGAGATGCAGGGTGACATTAAAGATGAGACACTTTGTTAATAAAATCTACAGTTTGGCAGTCAGACAAAGACTTTCAAAGATACAACACAAAATCAAGTATTTTCGAGAGAGTTGTGCATATATTCTGGGCAACATTGTGTATACATAAATTCACACACACACACACGCACCACGCAAGCACGCACACACAGACACACACACTCATACAGACACACACACACAGACACACACACTCATACAGACACACACCACAATTTCAAACTCTGTGAATAAGTCATTCATTAAAAAAGTACATCTACATCTAGTAACAGTACATCTACAGCCTCTTTTATTACCTTTATTTTCAATTTTTCGCTGTTTTAAAAATCCATAGATAGCAAACATTTCCTCAACATAACAATAAATTATGATAAAATGTATGACAAAATAGCTGGTGGACAACTCTAGCAACTCGTACCATTCTTGCTGTCATTTACTTGGCAATCCCTTCTCGCACCGACCAACAATTTGGCCAAATGTACACCGCGATTGGCCGTGCAGGTGATAAGCGGTTGAGATGAACAGCTGGTAGCAGCCTGTGCTGGAGATGCCGAGCTGATAGCACTGACGTCTACTCTACCACCAAGACACATTGGCCATCCAAGTCAAGTCAAGTCACCTTTATTTATATAGCGCTTTTAACAATACAAATTGTAACAAAGCACTGCACAATATCAAAATAGGCAAATTGTGTCAATAATGTAAAATGACAGGATTTAACACTCAATTATCAGCTGAATGCATTTCATTATTGAATTTAGTAATGGCATTGTCCAGCTTAGTTCAGTTTAAATAATATCTGTGCAATCAAGTCGATGATTGTGCTGCAAGTGAAGTGTCCCCAACTAAGCAAGCCAGAGGCGACAGCGGCAAGGAACGAAAACTCCATCGGTGACAGAATGGAGAAAAAACCTTGGGAGAAACCAGGCTTAGTCGGGGGGCCAGTTCCCCTCCAGCCAGACGAATCAGTAGTTTGTTCCAACTGCAGCAAAGTCAGAGTGTAAGTGGTCCACTGGTTCCAGGGGTCTTTCCCCGATGGATGTCTAGGTGACGAGGTTCTCACTGGAGATCTGTCTCTGGGGCTCATCTATGTGTCCTAGACTCCGCTGACGGTCAGGGCTGTAGATGTTGTCTCCAGGTGCTGATCCTCCATTTATGGCAGACTTTGGTTAAGTCAGTATAATCGCTGATGGTTGGCTTCCTCTGAGGTCCTCGGAGGGGTTGTCATCGTCTCTTCTCAGGTGTTCGGTCATCTCAGATCGTTTAAGGGTTGGATCCAGACTGAAGCTTGTGTAATTCCTAGAATACAATCCAATCTCCCTTACCATCAAACTCTTATTACAATAAACCACTAAACACCCGCCAAGGGGGAGGGACGCATGGGAAGAGGAAAAAAATATGACCCAAAATGCCCTTTTATCTCTCCATAAGGAGATATACAGATCCTTCAATGGGGCTAAAATAGTGGGAGAAGAGAAAATACATAATTTATCACCATATTATCGGAATATCCAGCCGGGCTAATAAAGAGAGTGTGGAGTGACTATTCCTTGTCTTATCATGCGATGTGGATCATGGGGGAGGGATTATCAGGCTGGAACAGACTGCCAGCCAGGAATTATAATGGTAATAATGGGGTCTCTGATGGGATATCTTCCCCAGCTTATCAAGCCCATTATCTGCCCTTATCATCACAGACATCGGGGCAAATTAATGGAGCTCGTTCAGTGCTCTCGCTTTATCTGCCTCACAGAGGGCACACCAGAGAATGGAATAGGCAAAATATGAAAATACAGGGTGAATCGCCAGGGTTCAGATAACAGGGCAAACTCTGTTCAATTGGGAACAAAATGTAACCATAAAAAAGAGAGAGGAGCATCTCTACCCATAGCAACCTCTTTGTCCTTTGCTATGAAGCAGGTGGCTGATAAAGCTGCGCTCTTTACATGTGCTCTGTCTACGTTCATTTCAAGAAGTCTCCGCTGAGTTTCAAATCACTCCAGAAATATGTGGGACACAGAGTCTGCAGATTGAGATATTACTACAACTACCTTCTGTATACTGCAGACCTTGAAAAGCAGAAAACAGACATGATGAGAGCTGATATTCCCGGACTGCTAAGCAAACAGTTTCATCACTTGCAGAAACTCCAGCGCAATATGCCTGAAAATAAACAAGGTGTCTTGGAGAGCTGACCTTTTGCTACATTTCAATAAAAATTGAGATTCCACACAGTATGGACCAAAGCACTCTGTAGTAGTGAGATGCATGAACAGATACTTCCGATGTTTTGCAATGTTTGTATTATAAAAAATTAAATGTAGTAGCCTAGTTTACTATTTTTTAACATATCATTTTTATATCTTAAGACATTTTACATTTCTAGCATTAATTTGGAAACTAAATAAAGTAAAAAAGTAATAATAATAATTGTAATTAATTAGTTATTTTAAAAAGTCTATATGTCTTAGCTTATTCAAAGCACTGGATTAAAAGTAGCAAAAACCAGATGCATATGCTTCTACTTCACAAATTGCATGCAGCCATTCAGACTAATCAAGAGTGCGCAACTTTCCAAAGATGTCAATTCTGTCATTTCTTCTTCGATATAAAATAGAAGAATAACAATTAATGCACATTTCTGATAAATGCATCAAACTATAAAAGATAAACAAACCTTTGATTTTTTCTGATCCACATCTGACTGATCAACAATTGATATAAAATATTCAAATGAAACATCAACTTCAGTTGAACCTATAAAAACTTTGAAACTACTATAAACAACATGTCCTGTTATCTGAAACGATGCATGAGTAAAATCCGCGTTGGCAAACTCACGTTTGAATTGCTTGGGGTTGCTCTGTTTCCTCCGGGACATTCCTGCTCCGCGCGCTGGACTAGAGATTAAAAAATGATACCGCGATTCATCCAAACCCAGATAAACGCGTTGTCTGCTGACTCGGGTGTGTTTGTGTGTCAGTCTGATTCCAGTCAGGATTGCTGGTCTGGTCGTGTAGAGGGTTAAGTTCTGCTGTGATCCGGGAGCACACTGACAGCGCAGATGAGCGCGTCTTCAGCTATAGTTGCAGGAGGTTTTAGCGCAGCGGTGCGCCTTAGAGCTGCAGCAGCGCACACACTCCTCAATGTCCACACATTCACTGCACTCTAGTATTCACTCGCTGTTTTCTGTCCCCTCGGGATTTCCAGCTACGGTGAAATGTGTAACTTTCCGGATTAATAGGAGTTGTGTTTTTGTTTGTTTGCTTTTGGACGAATGCAGTCTTGTCCTATTAATTACAACCAGTGTGTATTGTTTTGTTTATCATATAGCTGGAAATAATAAATACAGAACAACACAATGTAAAAGTTTAAATTAAACCGTCTCAATGCTGTAGCTTTGTCCAAAATTGCAATCTTCCATAATATGCATACTTTTTTTTTTGCAGTGTATAGGCCCACATAATTTGCATGGTTTGTACGTTTGTCCTCTTAGTCCATATTTGATATAATGCCAAAAACAGCTGCCATGACTGTGGGGTCCTACAAAGCCTGTTTGGTAGCCTACAGGACAGGAAAACTGGTATTTGTGCAACCTTATAACCCACAATAGGCTGCAATCTACTCAATTTGACCTTTATAGTGTGAGAATGAACAGCAACCATCACTTTTATCATGTTCTTGTTTATCAGATTACAAAGAGATATAATTATTTTACATAAAATATGATTTTTTTTATTTCTGAGCTTATGGCTTGCTGAATTAAACATGCATTAACTAGGCTGAAATGTTGCACTATACATCCTATTTGACCAAAATAGGCTGCAGTGTTTACTGTACAGCATGCAATAAGCAGTGTGCAAGTATCGTATTCTAAATATATCACTAGTGAGCTGCCTCAATTAATTGGACCTGATTTTGATGCATTCTGATTCAGAAAATGTAAAAAATTCAGCAATGTCAATGAATGTGACTTCAGTTCAGTTTAGCAGAGTAGCAGCATTACTTTAAAACTTGTAATGTATAATTAATCATAATTTTTAAGAGCATCTTTGCCTTTTTACCAACAGGACAGTAAAGAACAGCAGGAAAAAGCATAGAGTGAAAAGGGAAATTGGAACAGGAACATGACAGAAGCCGGACTCAAACCTTTAAGCATGCCACAATCATCTGCCAACCACTGCATCACTTCAACTCCAACAAGCAGCTTTGGCTTTAACCTTTGTATTTATTCAGATCCAAAACATGACGAGAACCCACGCTGCCGCTTCAAAAATCATTACGTGCAATAACACTGAATTCATAATCATTTGCTAATCTGTATAAGTTGCACACTGCTTTTTATATCAGTCTATTTTCACGATCCATAAATATCCTGTGCCCTACACTCTCCAAAATGCTCCAATGGTGAGTTTTCACAGCAGTGCCACAGAATAACAATTTTTAGTTCCACAAAGAACCTTTCAGCCCACAGTTCTTAAAATAATCTTAATATATATATATATGTGTGTGTGCGTGTGCATGTTTGTGCGCGATGAGGACATCAGTTTGTATAATGACACAGGTATTACAAGGTGAAGGTGACTTTTCAGGACATTGCCCCATGTCTCCACTTTTCAAAACGTTTAGAAATCATACAGAATTAGTTTTTTTTTTTTGGGGGGGGTGGAGTAGAAATGCAGTCTCCTGTGAGGGCTAAGTTTAGGTGTAGGGTTGGTGTAGTGCAATAGGACATACACTTTGTACAGTATAAAAAACATTACGCCTATAGGATTTACATTACGCCTATACCCACTTTTCACAAAAACAAACGTGTGTGTGTGTGTGTGTTTATGTGGTTTATGAGGACACAAATTTGTATAATGACATGGGTATGACATAGGTATTACAAGGAGAAGGTGATTTATGAGGACATTTTCAGTGTCCCCATAATTAAAAAGGCTTATAAATCAAAATGCACAAAGTTTCCTGTAAGGGGTAGGTTTAGGTGTAGGGTTATATAAAATTTGGTTTAGTATAAAAAACATTACGCCTATGGAGAGTCCCCGTTAACTATAAAAAACAACATGTGTGTGTGTGTGTGTGTGTGTGTGTGTGTGTCTTTAACTGCTACTTTCTCAGAATAAAAAGTACAAAATCTGTCACTGTGGTGGTACCTTTTCAAAAGGTACAAATAAATACCATTATGATACTCATACACTTTAGATCAAATGCATACCTTTAAGATACTCACATGCACCATTTAGGGGTAAATAAGGAACAAATGTGTACCTTTTGAAAGAGTACTGTCCCAGTGACAGCTTTTGTACCTTTTTTTCTGAGTGTGTATGTACTTTTATAGTCCTGTTGTATTGTAAAACACTTTTGCTGCTATTGAGGTGGGATACAGTTACAGTAGGTTACAGGCAGTTTTGGTGATATGGTTAGGTTTAAGGGTGGGTTAAGGTGAAAAGGTAGAGATGACAGATGTAACTACAGAAATGAACCACTGTTGTTATTACATGCAGGTATTACAATATCTGATGTAAAAACATGTATGTACACAATAAGTGCAGTGTATCAAATTATCAATTTGAATGTAAGTACATAGTTGATAATATTCAATAAAAAGTGGAAAATGTTTCCACTATAAAATAACCTTTTGTGTAATAGAAAGGTTCTAGGGATGTTAAAAGTTCTTCATGAAATCATCAATGCCAATAAGGAACCCTTATTTTTAAGAGTGTATGGTGTTCTATACACAAACACCCCGTAGCCATTCCTCCATAGCCAGAAGACACATTTCTTAAAAAACAAATGGCAGAAAAGTGTGTCACCAAAACAGTCCCAGTCTTGTTTGTAATTTGATGCAATTTTCAGGCTATAGATGCTGAGATTTAGCACAATGGGAATCATGTCTTCAATCTAAGGCTCAACTAAAGGATTTGCACCTCTTTTTTTAATGGAAATATCAATAGAGAATTGAGTTCCATTGAGACTCGGGAGCAAGTGCGATAAGTGCGGGGGCACGCCAGAGATGGATTAATTATGAGCGAGCATAGAAAGCAGGCTTATCATCACTTAGCACAGGAGACAGGCTCACATGATCACAGAGCATGGATAACACTGGAACAATGCTATGTTACCTTACAACCCATTGCCTTACTTTTTTTATAATTAAAAACTAACATGCAATTATGGCATATCATGCTCAACCGAGAGGGCGATGTAAATAACTGTGTTGTAAAATGATGGCAGGTTAAAGACAGTCTATATAAATCATAGAGGATGGAATAACAAAAGATACAGAACGGGTGAAAGTGTATCACAGCCACTTAACTCCTAAAACTAAAGCGTTTTCGGTGGCTCTTTCAATAGGCTCCTGTCAAGAAGCATAAGTCATTCTATAGATGTTTTAGAGTTGCTATATGGTTCTTTAGAGGGTAAAATGTCCTTTTTGTTATATTCTTCAGATCAAACCATTTCTGGATTATTTAAAGCACAAATACACGTGTTTTTAAAGAACTAGAAATGTGTTCGTTGTATAACTGAAATCTGCTCTCTTATGGTATCTGGCTTTAAAACCCTTAAATATGTTTAAACTTAATTTTTTTTAGACTGATTGTTGAACAGATCATATTTCTGTAAGTTCAGACTGAAATTTTACCCCTTGTGATAAAGAAGTGTGCTTTTATTGTAGTAAATGGGCACTTATAGCATACTTCAAATCTGAAATTGACATTTTGCAGCATTACCTGAAGGTATTGCAGGTCATGAGTATGTTTCTTAACACACTTTGGTCATTTTTTTTTAAACAATTGTCAAATAAATAAAAGCACATTTATATTGTGTTTTAATATTATTGTGCTTTAAAGTACATTTTATTAATTTAAAGTGTAATTGTTATTCAATATTACACTTAACATAAATATATTTTAAATGTACTAAATTGCACCTTCATCATTACAAATGTGTAATATTTAAACACATATCATGTAAATTTCAATAGAAATGACACTAAATAATATTATAAGTTCTCATAAATTCTTGTCAGTACATCCAACAGTTTACTTTAACCATATTTCATAAGTAAATATAAAATTATAAATCATAAAGGTGTGTTTAAGTCCTTATTACACGTTCCAAAAAAGCACTTTAAAATTAAATAGATATTAAATCAGTGCATCTGTCACGAACTCAGCCGCTGTGGCTCCCTCCGATCACCACCAGAGGGAACCTTCACCTGAGTATTAACTCCCACACGGACTTCATTTCCCATATACCCCGTACCTGAGACTGATTACCGGCAAAGGTGTCTCTCATTGACTGTAGCCTATTTAAGCTGCTCTCTCATTAACCTCCTTGCGAAGTCTTGTTTTGCTATGCAACCATTTCTGAGCATTTCTTCCGTGTATGATTCCCCGTGTATGACCTGGACTGTTTACTGGACTCTGAATCTCCGCCGCCTGCCTACTTTAATCATATCTGCTTTGTTTACTGATTACCCTTAGTGTTTGCCGCCAGCCCCGATCATAAGCCTGAACTCTGACTCTGATCCTGCCTTGCCTACGTTGTGTTTGAAGCTTGTGTTTGAACTCTGCCTGTCTGACTTGCATTTTGTATTATTAAAGCTGCACATGGATCTTCACGCCTCTGACTCGGTGTTACAGAAGACTTCGCCAGAGATCGATCCAGCGGTATTTTTCCACTTCACCACTGAGGTATCTGCTCAAGCCATGATCTTAGTCACTCATCAACAACAACTTACTCGCCTCACCTTGCTGACCGAAGAGATGATAACGGCTGTGCGGGAGCTTCGTCAGCAAACACCCGTGGCTCAAACACCTGCCTCAAGCATTCCTCCTCCAGACCCGACTCCATCAACATCTACCACCAGTCCTCGGCTGGCGTTCCCCGACAAGTTTGACGGCTCACCCTCGAAGTGTAAGGGTTTCTTATTGCAATGCTCGATGTTTGTGAGTCAACAACCCAGGCTTTATCCCACGGATGAGAGCCGCATCGCATTTGTCTGCTCGCTACTCACGGGACGAGCACTGGAGTGGGCTACTGCGGTATGGAGTGATGGTCATTCTGCTTTCCCTACCTTCACTGCTTTTATCCAGCGGTTTAAAGAAGTGTTCAACCACCCCGCTGGAGGAAGAGAGCCGGGTGAGCAACTGATTTCGCTACGTCAGAGAGGAGGTTCGGCGGCAGATTATGCACTCTCTTTCGCACCCTCGCAGCTCAAACGGGATGGCCAGATGATCCTCTAAAGCTGCACTTTCGCAAATGGGTCGGAGCGCGGAGCTACAGTCCGAGCTAGCCTGTCGGGATGAGGGTAAGACCTTGGATCAATTCATTGACTTGGCCATTCGGATTGACAACCTGCTTCGTTCCCGACGCCAACCTCGTGTCTCCTCGGCTCCAGTCGGAGTTACAGCTCCACCCCCTGATTCCGAACCCATGCAGATAGGATTCACTCACCTCAGTGAGGAGGAGAGAGAGATGCATGCGAAAGAATCTGTGTCTATACTGTGGACTCTCAGGACATATGAGGGCTACCTGTCCTACTCGTCCATCACGCAATGCTCCGGCGGTGAGTTCTAATTTAAATTCATCCACGGTATTAGAAATACCAGTCACCCTGATGGTTAAGGGGCAGATCACGGAGACTTCGGCTCTGATTGATTCGGGAGCTGCGGGAAATTTCATCGATGCTACTTTTGCAAAGACTCACCACATTCCTCTTGTCCCTTGTGTATCTCATCTGGCAGTGGCAGCGCTAGACGGTCGCCCGCTGGGCTCCGGCCGAGTCCAATTCATCACAGAGGAGATGCAATTACGTGTTGGAGCCCTTCACACTGAGACCATCAATCTATTTGTTTTCCAATCACCACAGACCCCAATCATCCTGGGATTACCCTGGCTAGAAAGACACAATCCTTCTATTTCCTGGTCCGAGAGACAAATCACTCAGTGGTCCGGATCCTGCAAACAGAACTGCCTTCCTCCTACCAGGTTCACAACCTCCCAAGGGGAGAATCTTCCCGCTATCTCAGCCTGAGGCGGAGTCTATGAAATCATATATTGAGGAGGAACTCGCGAAGATATTTCTTAGACCATCCACTTCACCTGCTTCTGCCGGGTTCTTCTTCGTCAAGAAGAAGGATGGGGGACTGCATCCTTACATTGATTATCGAGGTCTCAACGACATAACCATCAAGTTCCGTTATCCGTTACCCCTAGTACCAGCGGCTCTAGAACAACTCCAGGAAGCCCGATATTTCACCAAACTTGATCTACGCAGCGCCTACAATCTCATCCGCATCCGGGAGGGGGATGAGTGGAAAACTGCCTTTTCCATCACGACTGGGCACTACGAATATCTCGTTATGCCCTTTGGGCTTGCCAACAGTCCCTCCGTTTTCCAATCTTTCATTAACGAAGTATTCAGAGACATGCTTAACCGCTGGGTAATTGTCTATATCGACGACATCCTGATATATTCCACGACACTCGAGGATCATATCAAGCAGGTCCGAGCAGTTCTTCGTCGTCTCATCAACCATCAGTTGTACGCCAAGGCAGAGAAGTGTGAATTTCATCAGGAGTCTGTATCCTTTCTCGGCTATGTGATCAGCTCTGGAGGGGTAGCGATGGATGACAAGAAGATCCACAGTGTAGTCAACTGGCTTCAACCTACTACTCTGAAAGAGCTTCAGCGCTTCTTAGGCTTTGCCAACTTCTACCGGAGATTCATCCGAAATTTCAGCACGGTAGCAGCCCCGCTGACTTCTATGACCAAGAAGGGGAATCAACGCCTCACCTGGTCTCCTGCAGCCCATCAGGCTTTTCGCACACTCAAGGAACGATTCACCACCGCACCCATTCTACATCATCCTAACCCTGAACAAGAATTTATTGTAGAGGTGGACGCCTCCAGCACAGGCATCGGGGCAGTTCTTTCCCAACGTCAGGGCGATCCACCTAAACTCTATCCCTGTGCCTTTTTCTCCCGTAAACTTAATCCCGCCGAGCAGAACTACGATGTTGGCAATCGAGAACTTCTAGCCATGAAGGCCGCCTTTGAGGAGTGGCGCCATTGGCTCGAGGGAGCTAAACATCCTTTCACCGTGCTCACCGATCATCGAAATCTGGAGTATCTGAAATCAGCCAAGAGACGCAACCATAGATGGGCAAGATGGTCACTCTTCTTCACCAGATTCAACTTCAAAATCACTTATCGTCCAGGCTCACAAAACACCAAGGCAGACGCACTCTCACGACTCTATGAATCTTCCGCCACGAATCCTAGTCAAGAACTCATCCTTCCATCCACCATCATCCTCGCACCCATTCAGTGGGACATCATGACCGAGATCGCTGACGCTCAGAACACTGACCCTCCACCAGCCGAGACTCCACCCAATCTCACGTATGTTCCTCAACCTCTACGACAACGGGTCCTTAGTTTGGTCCACTCGATCCCCAGCTCCGGACATCCAGGCATAACCGCCACGCTCCAATTACTGAACAACCGGTTCTGGTGGCCCTCTATTCAAACCGACACCATCACCTTCATAAAGAACTGTGATATATGCAACATCTCCAAATCTCCGCATCAGTTACCCGCTGGTCTGCTTCAACCACTACCCATTCCACTTCGTGACTGATCTACCGGCTTCACAGGGTCAGACAACCATCCTTACCGTCATTGATCGTTTTTCGAAAGCCTGTCGTCTGATCCCTTTACCCAAACTACCCACAGCCTTCGAAACCGCAGAGGCCCTATGCAATTACGTCTTCAGGTTTTACGGTCTCCCGGAGGATGTGGTCTCAGATCGAGGTCCTCAGTTCACCTCGCGTGTATGGAAAGCATTCTGCCAAGAGCTCAACATCAACGTAAGTCTCACCTCAGGCTACCACCCTCAATCCAATGGTCAGGTGGAACGCCTCAACCAAGAACTCACCCGATTCCTTCGATCATACTGCCATCGAAATCAGTCTGACTGGAGCCGCTTCCTATTCTGGGCCGAATATGCGCAAAATTCTCTCCACAAGCCGGCCACTGGGATCACACCCTTCCAGTGCACCCTGGGATTCCAACCTCCTCTATTCCCCTGGTCAGGAGAACCTTCAGAACTCCCTGCCGTCAATTCATGGTTACAGCGTAGTGAGGCGACATGGAATGAGGCTCATACGCACCTCCAGAGAGCAGTCCGTCGATCAAGTGATCAAGCCAATCGTCATCGACGCATCAATCCAGATTACCAGCCAGGTCAATGGGTTTGGCTGTCCACTCGGGACCTTCGCCTCCGGTTACCCTGCAAGAAGCTCAGTCCCAGGTACGTGGGTCCATTCAAAATCCTTAGGCAAATAACTCCTGTTTCATTCCGTTTGGCTTTACCCAACCATTATCGTATCTCACCCACCTTTCATGTCTCCTTGCTCAAGCCCGCTGGTGGTCCGAGAGGAGAGGAGGTCCAGGAGGTGGCTGGTGACCAGAGGGCCCCTCCCCTCATCGTAGACGGCGAGGAGGCGTATCAAGTCCGTGAGATTCTGGACTCTCGTCGCCGGGGCAGGATACTGCAATATCTAGTGGACTGGGAGGGGTATGGCCCGGAGGAACGGTCATGGGTCAATGCGGAGGACATCTTGAATCCATCCCTTACCGCAGACTACCATCGAGACCATCCGGAAAGGCCAGCCCCGAGACCTCGTGGAAGACCCCGGCGTCGGTTGCCTCTTCGTGTCAGGAGCCGCTCACAGGGGGGGGACTCTGTCACGAACTCAGCCGCTGTGGCTCCCTCCGATCACCACCAGAGGGAACCTTCACCTGAGTATTAACTCCCACACGGACTTAATTTCCCATATACCCCGTACCTGAGACTGATTACCGGCACAGGTGTCTCTCATTGACTCTAGCCTATTTAAGCTGCTCTCTCTCATTAATCTCCTTGCGAAGTCTTGTTTTGCTATGCAACCATTTCTGAGCGTTTCTTCCGTGTATGAATCCCCGTGTATGACCTGGACTGTTTACTGGACTCTGAATCTCCGCCGCCTGCCTACTTTAATCATATCTGCCTTGTTTACTGATTACCCCGAGTGTTTGCCGCCAGCCCCGATCATAAGCCTGAACTCTGACTCTGATTCTGCCTTGCCTACGTTGTGTTTGAAGCTTGTGTTTGAACTCTGCCTGTCTGACTTGCATTTTGTATTATTAAAGCTGCACATGGATGTTCACGCCTCTGACTCGGTGTTACAGCATCACGTCATCAACTGCTGAATTCAAATCTGTTTCCTCGCGTTGGCTGGTGCTGAACCAGATAGAGACACGCTCAGTGCCACAACTATTCACTGTTTTCAACCACATGGTGTTTATTTTAAGTTTCAGACATTTAAATTCACATAAGTATTAGCAAAACAATGCATTTATAGTTTGTAAAATACACTCTATGGAAACGGCAATAACGATCCATTAATTTGACCTTGATCTATTATTATATTTATATCAGATAGGGGAGAGTGGGCACGGTTGCAACATGGCTTATTTCTTCAATCAGGAATGAGCTACAGTAATGATATTCATACTGCACATGGTAAATCGCCCCTTCCTGTATGAAATCAGGCACATGCGACCATTCCTTTGACAAAAAAGAATTTTCATGTTAAAAAAAAGTATTTTTTTAATAATTAGATTTTTACTACTAATACTGTCTAAGTTGTTTGCGTGAAGCATTGTAAAAACATATGATTTATATCATTTTTTTTCTTAGCTTCTAATAGGCATGGCTAACATGTGTCAAAGATATTGTGTCAAGCCATTATACCAAGTTTTATCATGGCTGTCAAGGTAGGGACAACATGTTGCTGCAACCGTCCCAACATGCTGTCCCTCACCACAACATTGATACACTTGGTTAACTGCTAGTTGGTCAAACTAGTTCTTAAGACAGTGACTAAGTTCATGCAACTGGCCTTAGTTCAGTAACCTTTTACAGATGCTAGAAGTAGGCTATTACCACATTTTAGTGTCTTGATTCTGATTAAATTAATATTTTGTAGTTCAAATGTATTGGAATAATTAACCAAGACAAGGTTGTTACTTGTTACTTGATATTTTTCCCATTTACTATTCTTTGTTTTTATACAGCCAATTTAACGTATTAAAGACCATGTCTATGCACAGATAAAATAAAGAAACTGTAAAATGATATTTAAGAATGGTTTTAATTACATTTTAAGGAATGTTGCAACTGCCCCTGTTGACTGTTGCAACTGTCCCTGTTGTGGGGTCAGTTGCAACATTTGTCTATTCAAGTATAAATTGTGTGTATATAATCATATGTGCACGTGTTACAGCAATGTGGGTGAGTAGCCGACTGATGTGGCTTTATTGTATTACAATTCTGGCTTTCTAATGCAAACAGTCTCTGAAAAACTAAAGGAAATGCAAAAAGTGTTGCAACCGTCCCCGCTCATCCCTACCCATTGTGTATATAACTATGAAGTTTATTATATTTTTCTCCCAGTTCACCAGCCTCTTATTTTCATGTATATTGTGAGAAGAGGATGAATCAATGCCTGTAAATCTAGATCCGATTCTCTGAATTGCATTACAAATGCGGCTCCCACCTTGCAATATAGATCATCTAACATGATCATTATAAATGAGTTTAAGATGTTAATGTGTTTGATTCAGTCATGTATTTGTTTGCAATCAACCTAAGATTTAGACAGAAGACTAAACACTTGCATCACTTTTATGCAAGCCATGATGACCAATGTATTACTGGTATCGTTGCTCTATCCGTAATGAGACACCACATTTTACTGTAAACATACATGACAATATTTATAACATACCCTCCCGCTTATTGTTGATCTTTTTTATGATACTGCCATCACCACAAAAGTTACAGTGGTCGGTGCGCATCACCTGCACTAAAGTTACATGGTAATGAAGGATACATTTAACATATGGCTTCGTTCATAGGTTATAACTTTAGCACTCTTATCTAAGATTATAAAAAAAACATATTTAGTCATGAAGTGCCATAGGATGAAATGTAATGTTAATTGAAATTTAAATTTAATAAAAATATGAATAAAAAAATAAATTATGCCTCAGCACCATTTTTGTGATGTCATTTTTACCTCAGTTCTGTCAAACTCTCGTCAACACACTCACAGTACAATTACCTGAGGAAAATAATTGACCTAAAACATAAAAACATACATTTTGGTAAAAATGGTATAATAGTAATATTAACGAATTGAACCCTGTCATAAGGTTTTACCAACAGTTTACCAAAAGTTTTTTTTTTTATATATACTCTGTGTGCAAAAAAAAGTAAATGTGTGCATTTGGACAAATCAGATAGCAGATTTGTCAAAGAAATCAATCTTAATTGCATGATTTAATTATCATAATACTGACTGGGATTTTAATAGGGATGGCATACAATCAAAAGATTGTGAATTTAAGATTAAATAATTCTGCTCATAGGTTATGATTAATATTATAGATGTTGGGAATGCACATCTACTTAATACATTATTAAATAACAGTATTTATAATAATACATGTTTATAACAGTTTATAATAATTAATACATTAATGAAATTAGATATGTGTAAAACTTTTTAAATGAGCAAAATAATGAAATACACTGCAAAAAAGTGAAAAAACCCTGCAATGGTTACTTTAAAGAGCAATGTTTACCTTATTTAAGACATAAGAAACAAATCATTTTGTGGATATAAATGACTGTACTTAGATTGATTCAGTGATGATAAATAATATTTTAACTTTAATAAAAACAGTTCAATTTACATGTTATCATTATAATAAACCAAACTAAGAAAGTAAATATTACCAATTTAAATGTAATGTTGTCTTAAAGTAGGAAAAGAAAATGTATCAAATTATTCCAGTCGTTCACCAAAACAGCTCCTTCATTGTTTCCTGATATCCTCCATTCTGTCACTGACATTTTCAGCTTAGATTAACTTTGGCCCATTATCTTTTCCAGTTAGACAGGTGCAGCTTAATGAATGCTCCCAGTGTTTAATTAGCTCCCCGTGGGACAGCAGACCGGATTATCAAATGAACAACTCCATAATTACTATCTGTCACACACTCACTTCCTCTCTCTGAGAACATCATCTCCTAGCGCTGTCACCGGCGTAGCACCTAGTGCATCAAAGCAGCGATGAGTGCAAAAAGAATCGTCACTGGGGGTGAGGAGAGTCCAGAGGCTTTGGCAGAAATGCCCTGCTTATAATGCCCAGAACCTGATCATTAGGGGTTTGATAATGTCACGCCACCATTCCCGTTCCAATATGCACAAGGCTGACAATTAGCTGCTGAGAGCTTTGAACTGAAGGCAGAGCATCAGTGTAGTGCTGGTAAATAACTTAAACATTAATTAGGCTTCTGTCAGAGATTGTTGTGTCATAACAATAGATAAAGACAGCTGTTAGCGGCGAGGAGACATTAGCGCTCTGTAGAGTGTCATCTACATATTCCAGGATGTCTTGCATCCATAATTTTGTGTTGCTTCATGGTCTGTATCATGCAATGAATATCTTTATTTCCCATTTGTTTTTACTGAAATTTCAACTCTGATCATCAGATTAATTCGCTCTCAAATAGCAGCTTTTTAGACACATGTTTAATGGTCATTGCAACAAACTATGAGCTCGAAAGGCATTTATTTAAAAGAAAGAATGTTCAAGCACATTTTTTCACATAGATAACTTTAAAATAAATGAATTGATATTCCTTTCAAAATTAAAACAAAAACAATGACATATTGTGGTTGTCAGACGTTATTGGATGACTTTGATGAACTGCACTTAGTGAAAAAGTGCACTGTTTTAAAAAGATTAATTATTACGTAAATAATTTTTTCTCCAGTGGCTTCGTCTACCTCTTGGCCCACGGTGCTGGTCGGGACTGGCATCCTGGCCCTATGGCCGTATCACGGGTGTGGCTCACATTTCTGGCGGCACGGAAATCCCTCTACGCTCCCTTCCTGGACCCACGAGGACACCAGCGTGCATGCACGGGAAAGAAACCAGTCTCCCGAGGAGAGGCGCCCTTGGCGTTTAATAGCGGCGGTGATGAGACTTCATTCACGTCAGGTGTGGCTGATGATGATGATAAGGAGGGAGCCGACTCCTCACAATATATAGGATATATACATGGTCCATATAAGAGCATATAATCTAAATAAAATAGATTTATAGGCAACAAATATCTGTCTGTCTCAAATAACTTACCTTCTGAAAACCAGAAGCCTGATTTGTGTGGTTCTTGCCGGTGCAAAACCCTCGTCTATAATGCTTGAGTGCAGGGGCGTAGCCATAATTTTAGAAGTGAGTGGGACAGAAATATAATGTATATATATATATATATATATATATATATACACTCACTGGCCACTTTATTAGGTACACCTTGCTAGTACTGGGTTGGACCACCTTTTGCCTTCAGAACCGCCTTAATTCTTCGTGGCATAGATTCAACAAGGTGTTGGAAACATTCCTCAGAGATTTTGGTCCATATTAACTTGATAACTTTATCCAGTTGCTGCAGATTTGTCAGCTGCACATCCATGATGCGAATCTTCCCTTCCACCACATCCCAAAGGTGCTCTATTTGATGATTTGGTGACTGTGGAGGCCATTTGAGTAAAGTGAACTCATTGTCATGTTCAAGAAACCAGTCTGAGATGATTTGAGCTTTGTGACATGGTGCATTATCCTGCTGGAAGTAGCATCAGAAGATAGGTAACACTATAGTCATAAAGGGATGGACATTGTCAGCAACAATACTCATGTAGGCTGTGGCATTTAAACAATGTTTAATTGGTACTAAGGTGCCCAAAGTGTGCCAAGAAAATATCCCCCACACCATTACACCACCACCAGCAGCCTGAACCGTTGAGACAAAGCATGATGGATCCATGCTTGCATGTTCTTTACACCAAATTCTGACCCTACTATCTGAATGTCACAGCAGAAATCGAGACTCATCAGACCAGGCAACGTTTTTCCAATCTTCTATTTTTCTATTTTGGTGAGCCTGTTCGATTTTTAGCCTCCGTTTCCTGTTCTTAGCTGACAGGTGCGGCACTCGGTGTGGTCTTCTGCCAGCCCAATCTCACGGCAATTCGTACATATTTTACGAGGTGGCTAATTCGTACAAATTCGTATGACTTCACTCGTACAAATTCAAAACTATTTTGCTAAATCGTATGTATTTTACGAGTTGGCATTTTGTATGAATTTGTACAAATTACCTACACCTAACCCCAACTCTAAACCTACCCGTCACTGGGGTTTATTAAAATCGTACCAATTAGCCACCTCGTAAATTATGTACGAATTGCAGTGAGATAGCAGTGTCTTCTGCTGTTGTAGCCCATCTACTTCAGAGTTCGACGTGTTGAGTGTTCAGAGATGGTATTCTGCATACCTTGGTTGTAACGAGTGGTTATTTGAGTTACTGTTGCCTTTCTTT
Organism: Gymnocypris eckloni scoliostomus; assembly: GCA_027564155.1. NCBI lineage: Eukaryota > Metazoa > Chordata > Actinopteri > Cypriniformes > Cyprinidae > Gymnocypris > Gymnocypris eckloni. Next base: position 26,141,652 of record CM050427.1, on the reverse strand, counting down.
CATCTCTAACCAGTCTGCCCATTATCCTCTGACCTCTGACATCAACAAGGCATTTTCGTCCACACAACTGCCGCTCACAGGATATTTTCTCTTTTTCTGACCATTCTCTGTAAACCCTAGAGATGGTTGTCCGTGAAAATCTCAGTAGATCAGCAGTTGTTGAAATACTCAGTCCAGCCCATCTGGCACCAACAACCATTCCACGTTCAAAGTCACTTAAATCCCCTTTCTTCTCCATTCTGATGCTCGGTTTGAACTTCAGCAAGTCGTCTTCACCACATCTAGATGCCCAAATGCATTGAGTTGCTGCCATGTGATTGGCTGATTAGATATTTGTGTTACCAAGCAATTGAACAGGTGCAGGGGCATAGTTTGTGGGAGGGATGGGGGGAAGATAACCAAACTATAACCAATAACCAAAACTAGCAAGTACCACCTCCCCAATATTTATACCATGGACGGTTAATGGAAACCTAGAATCAGGCTATTTATTATTAATTTCAATTGTGCCTTCTGAGCTTTTATAAGTGCTAACCTCACGTATGAACTGAACGGAGCGCTTATCAGCTCAACATGCCTGAAACGCAGTTCTTTTAATTGTGCACGAGTGACGCGTGAATACAGATATTCCAATGATGGCATAGATTAAATCATTAAGAGCCTAATGAACTGTTAAGGAGTAAGAAATAAACAATATAGATATAAGAAAATGTTAAGTTAGATTGTTCAAATTCAACACGCCATGGGAAATCATTCTAAATAATATAAAATACATTATATATCCTATGGAAACAAGTAATTGTTATCAGTTGTTGTTTTAATTTTTATCGCCGGCAGCCATATCACCCTGCAGCCCAAGACTGGTTGCCCACTGAAGCTAAGCAGGGCTGAGCCTGGTCAGTACCTGGATGGAAGACCTCCTGGGAAAACTAGGTTGCTGTTGGAAGAGGTGTTAGTGAGACAAGCAGGGAGTGCTCACCCTGCAGTCTGTGTGAGTCCTAACGCCCCAGTAGAGTGACGGGGATGCTATACTGTCAAAAGCACCGTCTTTTGGATGAGACGTTAAACCGAGGACCTGACTCTCTCTTATCATTAAAAATCCCATGGCACTTCTTGTAAAAGATTAGGGGTGTAACCCCGGTGTCCTGGCCAAATTCCCACCACTGGCCCATATCAATCATGCCCCCCTAATAATCCCCATCCACTTCATTGGCTCTATGACTCTCTCCTTTCCACCTGTAGCTGGTGTGTGGTGAGGGCACTGGCGCCGTTGTACTGTGGCAGCTGTCGCATCATCCAAGTGGATTCTGCACACTGGTGGTGGTTCAGGAGAGACCCCCCCCACATGATTGTAAAGTGCTTTGGGTGTACAACAATACACAATAAAGAGGGAGCATGACCCGGGGTCCACTCCAACCCCCCAATGTTCAAAACAAAACTACGCCCTTGAACAGGTGTACCTAATAAAGTGGCCGGTGAGTGTATATATATATGTTTCTATACTGCAATGAAATTAGCACTGCATTGCTCATATACTTTATTTATTACCTGGAGATGACTTGAAAACACAAATAAACCATATATTGTTGCAATCGCAATTCCAAATTCATCCGTTTTTTTCTGCTAAAACAGCTGTTTTCATACAGCAAAGCTGGACATATTTGGAATTTCCTGGTGCGACTTTTGAGAGCGCCCTCTGGCTTCATGTATAAATGAACACACACTGCAGGTAACGAGTGTTTAGTGATCCATGATATTCATCTCGCCTTATTCTGGGTCCGAATAAAACATCAGGTCATGCACAGACAATCCTGTCTCTTTGAATTAAAATCTATATTTATTCACTGGCTCTTGAAAACCTTTATGTGAACACACTTGCCCGAAAAAGTGCGGGGGACAAATTTAAGTAGTATTAAAAGTGGGGGGACGCGTCCCCCGCGTAATCTACGCCCCTGCTTGTGTGTTGGGAGTAGTCATAGATATGTAGATGCCATATTTGACTGCTCCAATCACACTAATGTGTTCAACCAACTTTGTGTCGTCACTCAGTAAAAAACTATTTATTTTTCAAGACGTCACAACACTGTACAGCCCCTGGTGATAAAAACTGCTGAAAGTAAACTGGTTTACTGGTCTTCTTCATTATTTTGTACTGTTCTCTGAGGTCCACTTATAATGTTATCAAGATTTTACATCAAAAACATCATAATTTAGAAGTAATAAGCTATTTTATTGTCCTGTATTGACCCCCTTCATCAGAACGCTCTGTTTGAAAAGGTGTGGCGAATTGTAGACTCGGAAGTAAACGCCCACTGCTGTGATTGGCTAGCAGTTGTGTATGATTGACAGTCTTCGTCCTTCTGTGATTTAGGTTAAAAATTAATAAATATTCATATAGAATTTCTGTAATAACAAAGCAATTGTGATCATTTGATAAAAACAGTTAGTCACACTTGTGTGTTGTGATATTACTGTCGGATCCAATATAGTTGACACAGCATCGTTTTTTGCAATGATTGTATCGTTAAAAAAAGCGCTATACAAATAAATAATCTTGAATTGAATTGAATATTTAGTTTCAATCTTTCTGAAAACCCTGCATCGAATTGTGCCTTGTTTGTAAACAAATCCATTGTAAAATTATGTGAACAAAGGACCGAGTTCTTACTGACGTGGTCTGGATCTTCATTAAAAATAAAGTTAATTCACTCTTTCCTAACATTGGGATCAGAAGGAGGGCAATGCATAAACTGTGTTTTTCCACAACTTGGTCCTGCACAGTGTCATGTAGTCTTCAGAGAAATCTTAATCGTTTGTTTTCTGCATAGATCTGCATTTCCCTCTCTCGTATGCGTTTATCGGTGGGCGGGGATAAACAGGCAGTGATGTAGAAACAGGTGTTGATCTTCTGTGGAGGTGGTGATTATCCACACTATTACACCATGGAGTGGCATATTCCACAAGCTGTCATTTTGGCTGACTGGCTTCAATATAAGCTGTTTTTAGGTTAAGGAGAAAGTTTTGAGTTCTGAAATTAACAGAAAGTTTTATAATACAATGACCTCTAACATGTCAAAAGATCAAGGGAATTTTGATTTCTCAGTTCATTCCCTATAAAGTCACAAAGAAATGGGAAAACTTTCACAGCTGAGAATTTGTTGGTTTGTGTTTTTCATATATTTCTGTAATGACAACGCTCAGAGAGTTTAGCATGGTAATACACAATGTTAATGTGTTTGGACTTGTTACTGCTAATACATCCACAGGCATGAAGCTGTGAACATGTAAGAAATACTGCTGCTGCACATATAACTTACATGAAATACCCCATAGCAAATCTATACAGGTGGAGCTGCAAAGGCGGAGGGACTCTGAAGCGCGCTGCAACTGCTACAGCAAGCACTAACCAATAATAGAGCTTCATAACAGACCTTTGCATGAATTCATTTTTATACTATGGTAACTTTTTAATGTTGTGTTGCTAACACCTTTGTCTTCTTGTATTGTTGCATTGATTTAGCTAAATCATCTGCACAAGGCTATTGCAGATATAGATATTCACACTTGTGAATAACTATGGATGCAAACACACAATCAGCTTTTGGGTGTTCACAGACTGGCTTTGTCCGCATTCCAATACGGCGGGTGGCTTGCAAATATCATCCCATATATACAGCTACTAATAAATCATATATAAACATATCTATGGAGAGTAGTTATACTGCTGGCCATATGTGTTGCTAGGGTATTCTGAATGTTGCTATGTGGTTGCAATGATTATTGATAGGGTAGGTTTCTAGGTTACTTATAATCAACATGGCTGCCAACAAGCAGACTTCTTTTAACAATCCACTATATAATACATAACATTAGTAAATAAACCTGGATGTTAATTTTTCACATGTAAGCCATGACACAATATTAAAGTAACATTTTAGGGTTTGGGTTTGCTTTGCTATTTTACTTTTATTAGAGTATGATTAATTACATTTTTTCCCCGAAACTATGTAGGACAAGCATATTTTTGGTTGAACAGAAGACATTAACTCATACAGGTTTGGAACAACATGTGGGTGAGTAAATGGTGACAAACCTATTACATATTTTTTTGAACTATCCCTTTAAGTCAAAAGGATTTTTGCCAATTTATCATCAATAAAGTTGCAGTCACACTAGCAAATATCATGGCAAAAAAGGTCCATTGTCTATTTCAATAGTGTTGGGGTGTATAAAGCAGTGCTCACACAAAAGTCACTTTCAAACCAATCAGCTTTCTGTTGGTCAATGTGGAGAATCCACATGATCCACAAGAACCTGGCACGAAATCTGCGTTTGCGACTCTCTTCATCATCTAAGATATCATTCACGTTCATAGCATAAATGTTAATGCCAAATCAGACACCAAAATTAGACACCAAAGTTTAAAGCTTAAAGTCTGTGTGATCCGGAATTTTGTGACAGTATTTACTTCCGTGTTGTGATGTACTTCCGAGAGAAACAAAATATTTAATGAAGAATAGAGGGCATGATTTGTTTTTTTCTGGAGGGGCGTGGTTAAGGATGTCATTTGTTTCTTTTTTTTTAATGCCAAGGTACCAAAGATAAAAGTACAGAAAATAACATTATGTACAAACAGGTGACATTACCTGCAAAGCACCGTTTCTACATGGATGTAACAATAAATAATCCAAAACAAAGCTTTAACAGAATAAGTTATAAAGATTAAGTAAATTAACTGTTTGAGAGCTTTAAGATTCTTGGAAGATGAAATAGTTTGGATATACTGTTGAACCTCTTTTTTAAAAACAATAAATAAAGGATTTTGATGAGTGAATTTACTGTGGTGAATAGGAAATTTAGCGAGAAGTAATAATAGGTTAATAATAAAATATTAATTAATTGTATCTTTTTGTATGTTAAAGAAGCCAAACAGTACATCCTTGAAAAGCAAAGAGAAACCCTGGAGCACATTGCCATTGATAATATTGGAGAATTCAATCCAAAATGTCTGTGTGTGAGGACAATCCCAGAAGATATGCATATCAGTTTCATAAGGGTCATCACAAAAAGAACAGCTTGTATCTATATCTGATTTGAACCTTTTCAAAAACATTTTAGTTGGGTAAAATCTGTGTAACAATTTGAATGAGATGTCTCTAACCTTGTTAGTTATAATGTATTTCGAAGACAGAGTCCATACTTTTTTCCAATCAATCTGATCAACAACATTCTTCCAATAAGACAACACATATGGAGTTGTTGCAAGCTCCTTTTGAAAAAGCGATCTAATCTTATAGTTATGTGATGAGGAATGTGACAAAAAGCATAGTTTTCCTACAGGGATTTCAAATGGGTCTAAAGAAATAGGTAAAGTGTTGGATGACTTAACATAGTCCCTTAAAAGCATGACAGCTCCTTTAGGAATAGCGTCCATGACAATGGAGAATTGTTTGTGAGATACTGTAAAATCAAATTTACATAAATTTTTTTCGTAACTTAAAAGAAGACCTTCCGAGTTAAATAACTGGGAAACTAACATAATGTTTTTGTCAAACCAATTACTGAAAAACAATGATTTTCTCTTATATACAACATTTTGATTGTTCCAAATGAAGTACCGGTGAAGGGAGAAATTGTGCTTAAAGATTAATGACCATGCAAGTAATGATTGTTTATGAAATTTTGATAAATTGTAAGGGATTCTAGCAATATTATAATTACAGGTTAGAAGGAAGGGGAGACCACCTAATTTGGAAAAGAAGTAATTGGGGATAAAATTCCAGATTGAGTTTGGATTACACAGAAACTGCCTAATCCAATTAATTTTGAAAGTGTAGTTCAAAGAAGAGAAATCAAGGAAATTCAACCCACCATACTCATATGTGTTCATTATTACAGACTTCTTAACATAATGGATTTTGTTTTTCCAAACAAAATTAAACAGGATTTTGTCTACTGATTTACAAATTTTGTTGTCCACATATAGAGAGAGTACAGCCTGGAGATGCCCTCCGCCTGTAGTACTCTACCTTTCAAGGTCAAGTCTCTCTGCAACCATGTGTTAAATCTTCTTTGAGCTTTTGTTATAACTGGGTCAAAGTTAAGGATGTCATGCTCATGCCCAAGCCGTCAAACTGATGTCATCAGAGAAGCCCTATCATTTTAGAGGGGAAGAGCATTTTCAGATTTGGATTAAAGATTATTAAGGCAACACATTTTTTTTTGTGGATTGACTTTCATGAATGAATTGTTCACCCCAAAAATAGCAATGTGCGCTATTAAAATAGATATAGCCCATTTTGATTTCACACAGACTTTAACATTAGGGCTTTGTTCAAATCACTAAGTCCAAGTTTGACCAATATAATGGTGCTTGCTTTAACTCTTTAACATGCAAACTCATTGATGCTGATAAAGTCTTGGCTAAAGAATGACATTAGACTAAGCGAAGGTTCATTAATGGCAGACGTGCGATGCGCTTCCTCCTTATCAAGTTAAGCCTGGCAAAAGGACTGATAAGAGACTAATGCAAATTCACTGATAAGAACTGAGTGCAAATATTTATGATGTACCTTCAGAACGTATGTGAGCCAAGAACAAGAGCTTCTTTTGTGTGGTCTTGAGAGGTGAGCAGAAGAGAAGTTTAGTGGATGCTCTTTTCGCGGAAATAGCCACTTTGTGTTGTATGTATGCATGCTTTCTGTGTGCTAAGTTGTTCATTTAGAGAGGGTAATTAGTTACTGTAATTACAGTGCTGTCATTGGCTTAATTGTTTTTGAAAGTGACTGTATGCCTGTAAGAAAAGATTGCTGGGCCCTTTACAGGATTTAAGTCGGAAAATGTTCACTTCAACAACAAATTCATGTTTTTGTGGGATTGACTAAACAACTTTTCTCTGAGGAAAGATGTGTGAGAGAATCAGCTAATTTAGACTAATTAGCAAGCATAATATGTGCTCTTGGATTAGAAACATTAAATAAACCAAGGTTTGAATGAATTACTGGTGGGTCGAACGCAACTACAAAGTGTTTTGCGCATTAAAAGTCTAAAAAAGTCTAATTAAAAGTGCTGAGGCGAGAGCGAGTCAGTGGCTCACTGATCCAGCACACAGTGGCATTACAACAGACAACATAACATCATTTAACCTTTACAATGCTTGTATTGATTTGTTTTGTGTTTATCATGACTGCAATCAGAGCTCGCAGCTGGCTCTGATGGTGGGTGATTGGGTTAATTGAACAGTTACGAGAAGATAAAGAGACCGTCTTAGGGTTACCAAGTCTGCAGTTTTACTGCAGAATTGGGATACTTTTACTGCAGGTTGTTTTTGAAGTCTGTGGGTTAAAGTGATCTCTCGAAAACAGGGACGAGGGGGAAAACTACTCAAAAAACAAGATTGGGCTAGTTTTGATTAGCAATTAGGTTGGTTTTGTTTCAAAGACCTGGCAACCCTGACCATGTTAGCCTAGCCCAGGGGTGTCAAACTCAGTTCCTGGTGGGCTGCAGCCATGCATAGTTTTGTTCCAACCCTGCTCCAACACACAAACTTTCTAGCCTGAATGTCATAATTAGCTGGATCAGGTGTGTTTAATTAGGGTTGCACCTAAACTTTGCAGGGCTCCGCCCTCCAGGAACTGAGTTCAGAGATTTTCTTACTATAGCGAGATGAGAGGGTCTGTATTACTTACTATTGGAGAAAGTGTAACGGTCAACTTGGATCACGTGTGCCTTGATAACCAATCTTATTACAGCCTTGACATCACTGAATTTCATTCAGAGAGTAGTGCGACACTCATTGGCCATTTACGGATACCATTGGAATGAATGAGAAGCGCCATAAACTGAATCCCACCTGTCGAAAGAAATTGTGGCTTCTCTTATAAAACGCCATTTAAAAAAAAATTAAACTCTAAAAATAGTTCAATTCAAAAATATTGTTTAGTGTAAAACAGATTAGAAGATAGGCTGTTGATTCTTTAAATAAGCGTTTCCTCTAAAAAGGTGTTTATTCAGCATAGTGGAGTCTCTCTTCTCTCATGAGAATTAGCTTTATTAGCCAGGTATGTTTACATATGAGGAATTTGTTATAGTGGCAGAAGCTCCACGGTACAAAAGAATGACAGCAGCAGGACAGGACACAGATGATAAAAGAATAATAAAGAAATATGCAATGTACAAAATAGGAAAAAACACAATATATAGTATAGACAATTATGTGTGTACAAGTCTGCTATGTGCAAATTTGAATTGAAAAATAAGATTGTGTGATGAATAAATAATGTATAATAGTGTTGTGTGTTCCACGTTTAATATCAGGTGTTCAAGAGATGGATTGCTTGAGGGAAGGAGGGTTTCTGTTTCTGGTCGTTCTAGTGCTCAGAGCTCTGTAGCTTCGACCAGACGGCAACAGTTCAAAGAGCTGGATGTGAGAGGTCCAGACAGATTTTTCCAGCCCTTTTTCTCACTCTCGATAAGTACAGTTCTTGGAGAGTGGGGAGGGTTGTACCAATGTTTCGCTCAGCAGTCCGGACTACCCTCCATAGTCTTCTACGGTCAGATTTGGTAGCTAGGCTGAACCAGACAGTTACGAGCGTGCCGGCTCGCTTCTCCCGTCTACGTGTCCTGTAGCGTCTAAACAGCGCAGCTCCACCGACTACAGTGTCCAGCAAAACGTCCGAATAATCAAAATCCTGTAAAATATTTTGTGGTGTGTTCTGCCGATTGTTCAGCAGTTCATCCCTGGTAAAAACTGATCGTGTTTGAGAAACAAAAAACTAAAACACTACAAACACTGAAGAGCAGAACACTGTAGCTGCCATGAGCGGCGCCATCTTAGATCCTTATCCATTCAAAAAAAACTTTCCCACGTACTGCCAGACCGGAAGCATTAGGTTTTTTAAATGCTTTTTCGGCTAATGGTTGTAGGCTTGCCTTCTAGTGGCTTTGCTGAGTTTGACGCCCCTGGCCTAGCCTCTGAGAGAAGATGGAGAACGTTAGCAGTAGCAGTTAGCGAAGTACAACCATTGCTGCAAAGCATGACTGTTCGGTTGCTTATCGCACCTATTTCCGCACTGTTTAACCAAAGTTTGTGCCAAGTGTTAACCAAAGAATGTTACAATACTTACAATATAGAAATAAATATTCAAACAAAACCCTACATCTGTTTCTCCCTCTCCAGGAAGCTTCCTCCAGGACAAAATTGGGAAGGCAATTTTAATTAAATCCCTTTTGCAAATAACGACTCACTATTATGAATCATTTGGTATAACATAAAACTATTTTACTCTTCTTTCTGTGGTGAGCGAAGTGAAAGGCCTTTTCAGGTCTAGATAAGTGTTAATAAATTACCCATGTTTCCCTGTTAATGGCTGTCAGCCTGCCTCGGAAAGATATCATTGTATGTCATGAATATTTTGATGTTGTGATTAGATCAAAAATGTGGTGAATTCCTAAACAGCTCGACGCGGCACTGCTGATCAGAAATGGCTATTTCACCCAAACAGATTATAGTGCTTGCATATCTGTAGATAGTGAATAATTATAATGACACCGGGCCTTTATTCTGCTGTAATAGCCATGCTACTTTAGCCTATCCCTGTGATCTGGAGACTGCAGGAAAACGGACATGTTTCTTAAATTCGACGCACCTTGGCAGTTGAGATAATGACTAATCTGATGCATAAATTATTTGTATTTACTGGAGGAGGGGAGAGAAAAATAAAATAGGGGGAAAAGAATAAAAATACAATTCTCATCCCTGTGAGACATTGATTAGATACTTGCAGCCATTTGCGTATGGTAGTTTCGTTTGCCTGTCCTCATTATTTGTGGAAGATTATCATCGCACAGCATGCGTGCATGCCACTTGATGTTTTAATTGACAGGCACGACAAAGAAAGAAGTGAGCCGGTATCTGAACAGCATTGTGAGACTATTTGTGTACATCACATTTGCACCATCACCTTAATATGCTCGCTATTTCAGGTTCCCAAATAAAGAACAATAACCTAAGATCTTTTTTGTGTCTCATTGGTTTCATCTAAATAGCAATACGATAAAATCTAAATCAAACTGAGACTTTTAATTAGGTGTCATGGGCTTTTCTCTAGAGAACAAACACCTCCTCTAAAGTTTTGAAAGAGATCTCAACAGTGTCTCAAACTATGCTTATATTTGCCAAGATGCGAAATTCTGCAAATTAAAAGTTTAAATCCCATCAAGATATCAATAAAAACTCAAATTAATTTTAATCCTCTAAAGACTGACATTTGTAATATTAGTCTTTTTTTACTGAACAGTTTATTGAACCTTTAAACAAAACCAAGTTTACATGATACTTTTATGGCTCATATATAATATAGTGAGAATACGGAGCTCATAATTGAGGAAGATAAACAATTATTCAATTTAAACTGAGCAAAAGTTACATTTGGTGAAGTTGCTGGTACAAACCAGATTCCAAAAAAGTTGGGACACTGTGCAAATTGTGAATAAAAACAGAATGCAATGATGTGGAAGTTTCAAATTTCAATATTTTATTCAGAATACAACATAGATGACATATCAAATGTTTTAACTGAGAAAATGTATCATTTTAAGGGAAAAATAAGTTGATTTTAAATTTCATGGCATCAACACATCTCAAAAAAGTTGGGACAAGGCCATGTTTACCACTGTGTGGCATCCCCTCTTCTTTTTATATCAGTCTGCAAACGTCTGGGGATTGAGGAGACAAGTTGCTCAAGTTTAAAGAATAGGAATGTTGTCCCATTCTTGTCTAATAAAGGCTTCTAGTTGCTCAACTGTCTTAGGTCTTCTTTGTCGCATCTTCCTCTTTATGATGCGCCAAATGTTTTCTATGGGTGAAAGATCTGCACTGCAGGCTGGCCATTTCAGTACCCGGATCCTTCTTCTACGCAGCTATGATGTTGTAATTGATGCAGTATGTGGTCTGGCATTGTCATGTTGGAAAATGCAAGGTCTTTCCTGAAAGAGACGACGTCTGGATGGGAGCATATGTTGTTCTAGAACTTGGATATACCTTTCAGCATTGATGGTGCCTTTCCAGATGTGTAAGCTGCCCATGCCACACACACTCATGCAGCCCCATACCATCAGAGATGCAGGCTTCTGAACTGAGCGCTGATAACAACTTGGGTTGTCCTTGTCCTCTTTAGTCCGGATGACATGGCATCCCAGTTTTCCAAAAATAACTTCAAATTTTGATTCGTCTGACCACAGAACAGTTTTCCACTTTGCCACAGTCCATTTTAAATGAGCCTTGGCCCAGAGAAAACGCCTACGCTTCTGGATCATGTTTAGATATGGCTTCTTTTTTGACCTATAGAGTTTTAGCTGGCAACGGCGAATGGCACGATGGATTGTGTTCACCGACAATGTTTTCTGGAAGTATTCCTGAGCCCATGTTGTGATTTCCATTACAGTAGCATTCCTGTATGTGATGCAGTGCCGTCTAAGGGCCGAAGATCACGGGCATCCAGTATGGTTTTCCGGCCTTGACCCCACGCACAGAGATTGTTCCAGATTCTCTGAATCTTTGGATGATATTATGCACTGTAGATGATGATAACTTCAAACTCTTTGCAATTTTCTCTGAGAAACTCCTTTCTGATATTGCTCCACTATGTCACGGTACAGAAAGCTCGAGATCCAATTGCAGTGAAAACAGATAGTCTTTATTTGACAACTCCAAAACACAGTGGAGGTGAGATAAGCTGGCAGTGCAGGTGCAGACTCCAAACACAGTGGAGGTGCAGATATCATCGGCAGTGCAGGTGCAGTAAACCCGGCAGTGCAGAGTCTCCAGCTCGGGCAGAGAATACAGTCCAGTCCGCACCCTACAGGGATATACTGAAACGCGACCAGGCGAGAACAGCTTCAGGACCTGGAAGACTGACACAGAGAGTAAGTACACCACAACAGTAAAACAACGATCTGACACCGCATCACAGAAACGCCAGCCAGATATAGGCAGTGCAGACGAGCTACACCTGTAACCGTTCTGATTACCTCGTCAGGTGCACGGTTACTAGGCAACGCTGACAAGCACAACGAGCGGGTCCACCCACATAGACAAACACAGAATGAGCACACAGATCCATGAACTGTGACACACTATTTTTCGCCGCAGCATTGGGGGAATTGGTGATCCTCTTCCTATCTTGACTTCTGAGAGACACTGCCACTCTGAGAGACTCTTTTTATACCCAATCATGTTGCCAATTGACCTAATAAGTTGCAAATTGGTCCTCCAGCTGTCCCTTATATGTACATTTAACTTTTCCGGCCTCTTATTGCTACCTGTCCCAACTTTTTTGGAAGTGTAGCTCTCATGAAATCCAAAATGAGCCAATATTTGGCATGACATTTCAAAATGTCTCACTTTCAACATTCGATATGTTATCTATATTCTATTGTGAATAAAATATAAGTTGATGAGATTTTTAAATTATTTAATTCCTTTTTTATTCACAATTTGTACAGTGTCCCAACTTTTTTGGAATCGGGTTTGAATTTATACAGCCAAAAAAGTAAGATTAAATTCTAATAGTTTGTAATGTAAATCATTGAGATGTTTATAACAGACTACTTACAGAAAATGCACATAATTATCAGTTGCCAATCTATATCTCCCAATGATTTGTCTTCTTGATCTTTAATAAATACTACATTCTAAGATTGAATCTCTGTATTTTTATTGTGGGGGCAAAACATATAAAACAATGCAATAAAATGATGATTGAGAGAAAACTCAATAAACATTCCTCAAAAGCCTGATGATCACATTTAATTATCAGATTTGAACATGATTTTTCTGATGGATAATCAAATAAACCTAGGTTGCTCCAGTAAGTGTTCATCTTGGAATATTACGAACAATATAAAAGTTACATTTTACTTCATAAAAGTTTTTAAATAAAAAAAATCTGTAAATATTTCACTTCAAAAAAGACACATGAAGCACAAGCTTCATGATTGCAAGATGGCCGACTATGGCAGCCGTGTTGCGAGCTCCGGGAAAACTTTGCAGTTTTTCGTATGTTTTATTTGTTTTTTTGTTGTTTTACGTGTTAGATGTTGTTAGTATAACTGTCTAAGATAGAGACACGCTTTTAAACATTGGTTCCTCCGTCGCGCAACGCAAACCGGACTTTGAGTTCTTGAATGCCGGTGGATTGTTCACAGACACCGCATCAGAGTCGCCGACGCCGAAAAAGAGGAAAGAGAGCTGGCGTTCTCGTCAGACTGAGACGCCATGCTTTCCGACCTCCTCTCCCAACAATTTTGCTGGCTAACGTTCAGTCACTGGATAACAAACTCTGCGAACTGCGGGCGCGCATCTCATACCAATGAGAAACAAGGGACTGCTGTGTTATTTGCCTCACAGAAACCTGGATGTCTGCAATGGTTCCAGACTCAGCCATCGAGCTCACGGGCTTCTCCGTGCACCGCTCGGATAGAACAAAAGAGCTCACAGGGAAAAGCAGAGGCGGGGGTGTTTGTTTCTATATCAACAACTCGTGGTGTGTTGAAAGGAACATACACTCTATTAAATCCTTCTGCTCCCCTGATCTGAAATTTCATACGCTTCTGTGTCGACCATTCTGGCTACCGAGGGAATTTACAGCGATCATAATCATGGCTGTTTATATCCCCCCTCAAGCCAACACAGACCAGGCACTCAAGGAACTGTATGGGAATATAAGTGAGCAGAAAACCGCGAACCCAGATGTGGCCTTTGTTGTTACGGGAGACTTTAATAAAGCCAACTTCAGAACAATAGCTCCAAAATACTTTCAACTCATCACCATCAACACGCGTGGAGATCGTATACTCGACCACTGCTACTCCCCTTCCGGGACACATACAAATCCCTCCCCCGCCCACCTTTCAGCAAATCGGATCACTCTTCCTTTCTGCTTCTGCTTGCTTATAGGGAGAAACTGAAACGAGAAGCACCCCCCCTTAGGACAATGCAATGCTGGTTGGACCAATCGGACGCTATACTACAGGACTGTTTTGATCACGTGGACTGGGACATGTTCCGGGCAGCGTCTGAAAACGACATAGAGGCGTATTCAGATACGGTCATGTGTTTCATTAGGAAGTGTATAGAGGATGTAGTTCTGACCAAAACTATCCGTATCTACCCCAACCAAAAACCGTGGATTAACAGTGATGTTCGATCAGCCTTGTCAGTGCGGACATCTGCCTTTAAATCTGGAAACACTGACGATCGGAAACAAGCCAGTTATGATCTCAGGAGATCCATCAAAGCAGCCAAACGACAATACAAAAACAAAGTTGAAGAACATTTCAACAACAACAACCAAAGAAGCATGTGGCAGGGCATCAACAACATCACAGGCTTTAAAGGGAATAAACCAGCTACTGTGAACATTGCCGCCTCTCTACCGGACGAGCTCAACACTTTTTATGCTCGTTTTGAGGCTGATAACACCGCCCACACAGAGAGCGCTCCCACGGCTGCTGCAGAAGTGGTGAGTCCACTCTCGCTTTCTGTCGCGGATGTAACCCGATCCTTCAAACGGGTGAACATCTGTAAAGCCGTGGGCCCGGATAGCATACCAGGCCGTGTGCTCAAAGCATGCGCTTTCCAACTAGCCGGGGCTTTTACAGACATTTTCAATCTGTCCCTCTCTCTGTCTGTGGTTCCCTCATGCTTCAAAAAATCAACCATTTTGCCCATACCTGAGAAAAATAAAATCACATGCTTGAATGACTGGAGGCCCGTTGCTCTGACCCCCATCTTCAGCAAGTGTTTTGAGAAGCTTGTCAGAGAACACATCTGCTCTGTGCTGCCTGCTTCACTGGACCCACTACAATTTGCATACCGCAGTAACCGTTCCACAGACGATGCTATTGCCTTCACACTGCTCTCTCCCACCTGGAAAATAAGAACACCTATGTGAGGATGCTGTTTGTGGATTATAGTTCGGCATTTAACACCATAGTGCCTGCCACACTGGTTGCGAAGCTCCAGACTCTGGGACTGAACAGATGTCTGTACAGCTGGATCCTGGACTTCCTGACAGGCAGAAGTCAGGTGATCAGAATGGGCAACAACACCTCATCTCCCCTGACCCTCAACACTGGTGCTCCACAGGGCTGCGTCCTCAGCCCACTCCTGTACTCCCTGTACACACACGACTGTACAGCAACACACAGCTCCAATATCATCGTCAAATTTGCCGACGACACAACGGTGATAGGCCTGATCACCGACAACGATGAGACGGCCTACAGAGAGGAGGTGAGTACCCTGACTAAATGGTGCCAGGAGAACCACCTCTCACTCAACATCGACAAGACCAAGGAGCTGGTGGTGGATTACCGGAGCAGAGTACACACACCCATCACCATCGACAAGACACCTGTGGAGCGGGTAAACAGCTTTAAGCTCCTCGGCGTTCACATCACTGAGGATCTCACATGGTCTGCTCACACAGAAGCAGTGCTGAAGAAGGCACATCAGCGCCTCTTCTTCCTGAGAAGGCTGAGGAAGTTTGGAACGAGCCCCAGAATCCTCAGATCCTTCTACACCGGCACTGTGGAGAGCATCCTGACCGGCTGCATCACTGCCTGGTTTGGAAACAGCACCGCTGGCAACCGCAAAGCTCTGCAAAGGGTCATGCGAACTGCCCGCCACATTGTTGGAGGTGAGCTTCCCTCCCTCCAGGACATCTACACCAGGCGGTGTACAAGGAAAGCCCGGAGGATTATCAAAGACTCCAGCCACCCGTCCCACAGACTGTTCTCTCTGCTGCCCTCAGGGAGACGTCCCCGCAGCATCCGATCCCGCACTAGCCGACTGAGGGACAGCTTTTTCCCTCAGGCTATCAGGCTAATGAACAGTCAGAAATAACTCACCCTACATCACACTCCCACTCACACAACATGCCATGCACTGCACTTTAACACAGTTCTACCGGACTACATGCACACACTGCACTAACACATCTGCTATCACTGGACACCATACAAAGCACATCCACGACATTGCATATGCATAATCTATTGCACCTTTGCACAACTATCTGTTGCACAACCAATCTGCTGTAAATTTATAATCTGTTGCATCTTCACATATTACTATGTATAGATGTGTACATAATGCAGACGTGTACATATGGTGTATAATGTGTATTGGTAATTAAGAATGTCTTTATAGTACACTGTGTGTACTGAGTATATGTATGTGTATTTTGCACATTGTTGTCTGTACAGTCTGTAAATATGTACTGTCCATATGTAAATTGTTGTGTTTTGTTTTTTTGTACTGTCTGGAGCACGCTCGTAAGAATTTCACTCACCAAGGCACTTGTGCTGTGGTGATGTGACAATAAAAGTGATTTGATTTGATTTGAAGCTGAAGGTGGACGTTTTTACAATTATACTAAAAGGCCTTTTACTTGTTACAAAAATATGGAAAGAATTAGACCACAGGCATGTAGTTGTCATGTCTGTGGACTGTTTTGTGTGTGTTTTCCCTCCCCATGACCCAGTTTCTCCCTTGTGTGATTATGCCACTTGGTTCAGGTGTGTCTTGTCATTAGACCCTCTTTTCCTCTGCATTTAAAGCCTAGTCTGTTCAGTCTGTGTTTGTCAAGTCTCTATCGTCTTGCTCGTGTGTCTCTGCCGTTTCCTTGTGGATTACTCCTTTGTTCTGGAATATAATAAAGACTAATAATTTGATCCTCGACTCCATCGTTCCTCCTACACAGACTGTGACAGTAGTAGATTGTGAGCAACTGTTTTTTTAGCAAATTTTTTATCATGTTGACAATTTAAAGCCGTGAAAAATTTGCATATAAGGACATCTACAATAATTTTACTAAGCTTTGAGGGTACAACCTCAGACCTATAGGAATTTCCTCTAGATTGTCAAATGTCACAGGAAAGTAAATCACACATTAGATTTCTTGAATATCTCCTAATCAGCAATGAGGTAAAATAAAGAGCAAACTGATATTTTTGCTTGGGCTAAATCTCCTTCATCCTAGAATCTTGAAAATTGTAGAAGAAACATCAGAGACAAAGATGCTTAAAAACATCTGAGCAATAAAATATTCTGGGTTAATGTAAGCACACAAACTTTAAGAGATAAAGAAGTGTCTTGTAAATGATTAAACTTTCTAAAGAAACTTCTTTTTTAATCGTTAATTAGTTTGTCCATATGCCGCACATATGCATTCAATTTAATCCATATGGTATTTGCTTTATAAACAAATCTGGGAGTTATTCTGCACGATCTACGATGGGCTGATTCAGTCTGAGCAACAGAAGTCAACAACAGCAAACTTCTAATTGTGCATGTGTGGAAAGAAACCAGTAATCTGTGCAGATGGTTGTCAAAATTTATGAATACTTAAAAAGAGACGCGCGTCAGTCGAGATTGGCACTACAGTATGAGACCACAATGGAGTGCCCGCTCTCTTTGTACGCTATTTCCCAACAATCCTGCTGAAAATGAGAAAGGAAAAGTTGGAAAACATCTGGAAGAGCAAATCCCAAATGGCATTGCACGAGATTCTGCTGTTTGCTGAGGCAAGCATCGCAACTCCTATTGCATCTATAGCTATATAACTCCGGTTTGGTGTGTAACACGTCTTGCGCTGTTGATAGACTACCTCAAATCAAGCAGCTTGATGAGAATGGGTGTTTTGCTTTTCTAAGATGTCAAACATTTGGTTTTGTATGAAGTGCAATAAAACAGGCAGGAAAATCAACGCTATCTCATGGCAATTTGTACATATTTGACAAGGTGGCTAATTTGTACGAATTTGTACGACCTCACTTGTACGATTTAGTGCGATTTGTCTAAACCCCAGTGATGGGTAGGTTTAGGGGCGGGGTTAGGTGTAGGTCATTCGTACAAATTCATATGAATTAGTAACTCGTAACATACATAACATTTAGCAAAAATCGTATTAATTTGTATGAGGAGGTCGTACGAATTCGCCACCTAGTAAAAGATGTACGAATTGCCGTGAAATCAGGCTGGCAAATCCCATAACATCCACTTTTACGTGCACAGGTCATTTGTAACGTGAATGTGCAAGACTTCCGCTGTCATTTCGCTTCAAGTTATTTTAACTGTACTAAGACAATCCATTATGATGATTTATGTTGCAAGCTAGTATTTTTTTTATTATAGCCTATTTGTTAAATTTTTTTATCATAATCTGACTTCTAGTAAATAATTTTTACCATTTACTGCACAGCTGTGTTTTGCGGCTAATGAATCGGAAGTCTCGCACATTCAAAGAAAATACTGTAGCTTAGTGTAATGAAGAGGCAGTGTTGTTAGATCCAAATGCAGCTTTATTAATATAAGAGGAGGTCAGACAGGCAAGGTTCAGAGACAGCAACAGGTGAAATGAAGGCAAGGCAGAATCAGCAACAGGGGCAATGCAAAGGTTGGGGCAGGCAGCAGACAGAGAAGATATCAAAAGGCAGGCAGGGTCAAAAGGCAGGCAGCAAACGGTCAGAGTCGTAAAAACAGTCCAGGTAATAAACAGAGAAACACACTTGGGGAAAACGCTCGGAAATGTCAGACGGGGCTAAACAAGACTTTGCGGTGAGTGCAAGGAAGTGTGCTGCTTATATGTGTGTATAAGACGTGAGGTGACTCTGGCAGGTCAGCGGAGACGTGAGGTGACTCTGGCAGGTCAGCGGAGACGTGAGGTGACTCTGGCAGGTCAGCGGAGACGTGAGGTGACTCTGGCAGGTCAGCGGAGACGTGAGGTGACTCTGGCAGGTCAGGCGCCCACTAGGGCGGAGCAGCCGAGACAGGTGCCCACCAGGGCGGAGCAGACGAGACAGGCGCCCACCAGGGCGGAGCAGACGAGACAGGCGCCCACCAGGGCGGAGCAGACGAGACAGGCGCCCACCAGGGCAGAGCAGACGAGACAGGCGCCCTCCAGGGCGGAGCAGACGAGACAGGCGCCCTCCAGGGCGGAGCAGACGAGACAGGCGCCCTCCAGGGCGGAGCAGGAGACAGGCGCTCCAGGGCGGAGCAGACGAGACAGGCGCCCACCAGGGCGGAGCAGAGACCCACGGCAGAGACTGGGACCTAGAGGAAACTGAAACACAAGAGACAGAGAGAGCACATATAGTCTCAAGGACCGAGGTAGGGAGTTTTCTAGGTGGCCATAGAAGATCCGGGGCCTCGGGCAGCCATGATGGATCAGGGGACTCCGTGGGTCGGTAGGCAGGTAGCCCCCCCAAAACAATTTCCTTGGGGAAGACCACAACCTCGAGGGGGCGCTCTGGAGGCGCTGAGTCTCGGGGGCGCTCGGAAAGCGCTAAACTGGACGGAACCAGCGGAGAAGGTGAGCTGGGCGGGACCAGCAGGGCTCTGGAGAGCCGGACGGGACCAGAAGGGGCCCCGGAGAGCCGGACGGGACCAGCAGGGGCCCCGGAGAGCCGGACTCTGTGAGCTCCTGGGACGGAGCGGCCTCTGGAGCGGACTCTGTGAGCTCCTGGGACGGAGCGGCCTCTGGAGCGGACTCTGTGAGCTCCTGGGACGGAGCGGCCTCTGGAGCGGACTCTGCGAGCTCCTGGGACGGAACGGCCTCTGGAGCGGACTCTGCGAGCTCCTGGGATGGAGCGGACTCTGGAGCGGACTCTGCGAGCTCCTGGGATGGAGCGGACTCTGGAGCGGACTCTGCGAGCTCCTGGGACGGAGCGGACTCTGGAGCGACCTCTGTGAGCTCCTGGATCGAAGCGGCCGCTGCGAGCTCCTGGGACGGACAGGTAGAGCAGCGGTGACTTGGCTTGACCCGTGACTATCAGCTGTGACTTGGTTTGACTCGTGACTGGTAGCAATGACATGACGGGGTGTTGTTGTGACCGCCATTTTGCGACCAGACTCCGTTGTCGCCGCCATTTTGTGAGTGTGCTCTGGTGCGGGTGTCCTCTCCTGAGTGAGTGCAGCGTCGCGTTCCTCCTCCGTGGCACCCACAGTAAAAGGAGAGCCACTCAGCTGTAGTGCTATATCAATATACTTCTCCAACGTCCAGTTAGGATCATGTAGCGGCATGATTGAACTGAGAGGTTCAGATAAGCCCCCTCAAAAAATATCATTAAGCATATTTTATCTGAATGAGTCAGGTGTGCCAGTTCGAGAAAATCCACAACATAGTCCTCAATGGAATGTATACCTTGGCGGAGAAACATCATCTTCACTGCTGGATCAATTTTTTGGCGAAGTCTTCTGTACTGAAGAGGCAGTGTCGTTAGATCCAAATGCAGCTTTATTAATATAAGAGGAGGTCAGACAGGTAAGGTTCAGAGACAGCAACAGGTGAAATGAAGGCAAGGCAGAATCAGCAACAGGGGCAATGCAAAGGTCGGGGTAGGCAGCAGACAGAGAAGATATCAAAAGGCAGGCAGGGTCAAAAGGCAGGCAGCAAATGGTCAGAGTCGTAAAAACAGTCCAGGTAATAAATAGAGAACCACACTTGGGGAACCCGCTGAAATGTCAGATGGGGCTAAACAAGACTTTGCGGTGAGTGCAAGGAAGTGTGCTGCTTAAATGTGTGTGTGTGAATGAGGTGCAGGTGTGGTGAGACAATCAGGGTTAATGAGTGATTGGTGACAGCTGTGTGATTGGTGCAATGGTGGATGGGAATGTGTGTGTCGTAAGTGCAGTGAATGATGGGAGTTGTAGTCTGAGGTGGAGTGATGTGCAGCTGTAGTGTGGTGCAAGAGTCCATGTGGTGAAATGGCAACCAGATTCGTGACACTTAGGCTACTTTCACGTTGCAAAATAAAGTTGGATAAAACACCCACTGCACCTTAAAAACCACATAGCAATGCCCTGGCAATGATCCACCCAGATAAAAAATGTATATTATTAAAAACGTTGTGGGAACATTGTTTTTAAATTGTTTTTAAAACGTTAAAATTTCAATTTTTCTTGTCGAGATTATAACGCTATTTAAATGTTACAAAAATGTTGCTTGCAACATTTTACTAACTTTATTTTCACCCAAAATATAATGTAATTTTAATGTTTTTTATATTCTAAGAATGTTAAAATGTTAAATGAATGTTAAAAAGAACATGTTAAATGTTTTCTTGTCATGATTATAACGTTATTCAAGTATAATTAGGATCATAAGGATGCTTTGAGAATGTTGTTGTAAGAACGTTTTCTCTCACCATTATGAGAACATATATCAAGTATTAATCAAATTATAAGGCATTCCGTAAACATTAACAACATAGTCCTAACATTTAGGCCTACACACTTAAAAATAAAGGTCCTTCACGATGCCATAGAAGAACCTTTTTGTCTAAATGGTTCCATAAAGAACCTTTAACATCTGAAGAACCTTTCTTTTCCACAAAAGGTTCTTTGTGGTGAAAGAAGGTTCTTCAGATTATAAAAAGTTAAGAAAGAGATGGTACTTTAAAGAACCTTTCACTGAATGGTTCTTTGTGGAAACAAAAATGTTTATTCTATTCTATGGCATCGCTTGAAGAACCTTTTAAGCACCTTTATTTTTAAGAGTGTATATAATTTGTTTTTAAACTTTAGTAAAAGTTGTAAGGATGTTCCCTGTTAGCTGCAACATATGGCATTGTGAAAGTAATTTCGATTGGAATTTTCTTCAGAAAATGTGAAAAATGTTTTGTTGTTGAGAAGAACAACGTGTTACTCTGTCAAGTATACACAGGTGCATCTCAGTAAATTAGAATGTTGTGGAAAAGTTCATTTATTTCAGTAATTAAACTCAAACTGTGAAACTCAATGCGTACTAAATTCAATGCACACAGACTGAAGTAGTTTAAGTCTTTGGTTCTTTTAATTGTGATGATTTTGGCTCACATTTAACAAAAACCAATTCTCAACAAATCTCAACAATTTAGAATACTTCATAAGACCTCATATGTTCATTTACTGAATAAGTACTCAATACTTGGAAGGGGCTCCTTTTGCTTTAATTACTGCCTCAATTCGACGTGGCATGGAGGTGATCAGTTTGTGGCACTGCTGAGGTGGTATGGAAGCCCAGGTTTCTTTGACAGTGGCCTTCAGCTCATCTGCATTTTTTCGTCTCTTGTTTCTCATTTTCCTCTTGACAATACCCCATAGATTCTCTGTGGGGTTCAGGTCTGGTGAGTTTGCTGGCCAGTCAAGCACACCAACACCATGGTCATTTAACCAACTTTTGGTGCTTTTGGCAGTGTGGGCAGGTGCCAAATCCTGCTGGAAAATGAAATCAGCATCTTTAAAAAGCTGGTCAGCAGAAAGAAGCATGAAATGTTCCAGAATTTATTGGTAAACGGGTGCAGTGACGTTGGTTTTCAAAAAAACACAATGGACCAACACCAGCAGATGACATTGCACCCCAAATCATCACAGACTGTGGAAACTTAACACTGGACTTCAAGCAACTTGGGCTATAAGCTTCTCCATCCTTCCTCCAGACTCTAGGACCTTGGTTTCCAAATTAAATACAAAACTTGCGCTCATCTGAAAAGAGGACTTTGGACCACTTGTCAACAGTACAGTTATTCTTCTCCTTAGCCCAGGTAAGATGCCTCTGATGACAACTGTAGCCAAATTCCTTGACATGTCTGTGTGTGGTGGCTCTTGATGCCTTGACCCCAGCCTCAGTCCATTCCTTGTGAAGTTCACCCAAATTCTTGAATCGATTTTGCTTGACAATCCTCATAAGGCTGCGATTCTCTCAGTTGGCTGTGCATCTTTTTCTTCCATATTTTTTCCTGCCACTCAACTTTCTGTTAACATGCTTGGATACAGCTTGAATGTTTGTGGCTTACCCTCCTTGTGAAGGGTGTCAATGATTGTCTTCAGGACAACTGTGAGATCAGCAGTCTTTCCCATGATTGTGCAGCCTAGTGAACCAAACTGAGAGACCATTTTGAAGGCTCAGGAAACCTTTGCAGGTGTTTTGATTTGATTAGCTGATTGGCATGTCATCATATTCTAATTTGTTGAGATAGTGAATTGGATGGATTTTTCACAATTAAAAGAACCAAAGACTTAAACTACTTCAGTCTGTGTGCATTTAATTTATTTAATACACAAGTTTCACAATTTGAGTTGAATTACTGAAATAAATGAACTTTTCCACGACATTCCAATTTATTGAGATGCACCTGTACATGTAATACGTGATACTGTTCATTCTCTGCAAGTATCTTGAGCTGTAAATTCAGACAGATGGTTCACAAAGAGTTCAAGGTCTTGCTGATGTTTAATGTATCTTTCTATACTTCTAAGTCGTTCGTTCCCTTCCTCCCTTTCTATTTCTGCTTACTTTCTTATTGTATGACAGGGTTACCATTTTTAACCTTGCTCTAAAGACCCTTCATATGAGCACTGAGATATGACTGGGGTGACATTCACTGGGGTGACCGGGAGTCAACAGTCTCTTATCGAGGGCTGTGTCTTAAGCTTTACTCTCCAGGATTTACCAGCACTGAGCGTGCGCTGAACCGCTCTCATAGCACCACTGATCTTATCACAGGAAGACACTGATATGTAGAGTTCTGAGCCCCTTACTGACATCCAACTTTCGGGTGACACATGCTCATTTTGTAAAATGAAAAGAATTAAATGAAATATGAAATAGTGTAGGATTATTATTACACAACTGTATGGGAACATTTAGTGTTAATTTTAAAAAATGGTTTCAACTGGGGCCTTCTGTGAATCTTCTCTTTCTCGTCTTATAAATTGATATTAATGTAATATATATATTAAATGCATAAAAATTGAGCTGTAAGATATTTTTATAATACAGACAATTATTATTATTATCATTATTTATAACTCTAAAAGTTGTATCTTCTCTACTAAAAGGGCAGGTTTTTGTTTACTTCTGTCATATTCATATGTCTTTTTAATTAATTAATTAATTAATTATACATTGTTTGTTCAAAGATAAACTAAAACCTACATATAATTAGAAGAAATAACTGTTTTCTTCCTCTTGTATGGATGGACCAGCTTACTGGTGATTAGATCAGGTCCCGTTTTGATTCTTGACATATTTAGTGATATGTAAAATGTCTTTCAAAGGAGATCTTGGTGGCATTTTGGAACAAACCAGCTGTAACACTCTGAATGTGTTTGAAAAGCATTATCGAGTAACTCTGAAAAGGTTCTTGTTGATTTGAAAGTGATATGTGCAAATATCATGTATCCTTTGTAAAGCTGTCAATGTGTTTCTTTATCAGACATGTCTTTGCTTTTAGTAAAGAAACTGGTTGGATATTGGTAGAACATTTTTAGACAATAACGAAGAGACGTCAACAAACAGTAAAGGGATGCTCTTCACTAGAAGAGCAATGGGAAAGAATGGACAGTATAGCAATGCTGCCATCTAGTGAGCAAAAGAGACTCTACAATTTAAGAAAGGACCGGACTTGTCTTGATTGGCATATTTTGACATACTGAATGTCATACACTTGACATAGCTTCAATATTTATACAAATTTAAGAGTAATATTGTCCTGATACAGGACATAATGAATCAATTTGTTTTACATTTGGTAGATGTTTTATCGAAAGTGATGGAAAGTGTATAAATAATGAATGCTTCTACATTATTTCCCCCATTTTTTTGTTAAAACATATAGGCTACTGATCTTAGTTTTTAGAGTCTAATAGTATAACCAACATTCAATTTAAATGTTCAAATACCGTCTTCTGTTATATTTGCAGAAACCCTCGAGTAATATGATGAGGAGAAAATGAAATGGGAGGGAAAAGTATATTTCATTGACTTTGTGTTCATTTCGAAACATTTGCATTCCAACGCGAGGCTTTGCGATAAGCCGAACTGCTTATGGTAAAATGAGGTCGGAGGCTAAACTATCTGTGACCCTGGACCACTAAAACAGTCATAAATAAAGGTTTATGTCTTTTTATACACAAGCTGAATAAATAAGCTTTCCATTGATGTATGGTTTGATAGGATTGGAAAATATTTGGCCGAGATACAACTGTTTGAAATCTGTAGGCTGCAAACAAATATTAAGAAAATCACCTTTAAAGTCGTCCAAATTAAGTTCTGAGCAATGCATATTACTACATTTACATTTAGCAGACGCTTTTATCCAAAGCAACTTACAGTGCATTCAGGTTATACATTTATTGTCAGTATGTGTGTTCCCTGGGAATCGAACCCACAACCTTTGCGCTGCTAATGCAATGCTCTAACCACTGAGCCATGGGAACACATACTAATCAAAAATTATGTTTTTATATAGTTATGATAGTACATTTACAAAACATGATCTTTGCTTAATATCCTAATGATTTTTGGCATATAGAAAAATGTATAATTTTGACCCACACAATGTTTTGTTGGCTTTTGCTATAAATATACCCGTGCTGCTTTAGACTGGTTATGTGGTCCAGGGTCACATATTTCAATGCTTTTGCGAGCGAAAGCAAAGTTTCTAACGCAAAACTTTTGTGTGTGAATGCAACAGCAACATAATTTTGCCTCATATCTAATTTTTCCCATCACCGTGTCCCTTTTGGCTTGGTTCATATTACACTTACTTACTTACACATGTAAAATATAAATTAAGTAAATAAATAAAATATATTTTACAGAATGCTGTTTCTTAACACAATTAACTTTACACAAACAGTTAACTTTACACAAACAGGGCTTTAATTTAAACATATTACAGTTTGACTGAAGAAACAGGAACAATCATAAGCAGATTATCACAAGTGAAGTTCATGAATGTTGTGGCAGGTATTTTCTTGTGCTCTCATGTGTCAAATAGTTGGTCTACTGAATTAGTTTAGCTTGTTTTTCTGTGTCTATAATTTTTAAGTTGGAAAACTGTATTTTCCTCTCTATTGTGACGTATATGAGTAATGTTGATAACTAATAATCATTATATTAGTAATAGTTAATTAACAAATGTGACCCTGGACCACAAAACCAGTCTTATGTAAAGAGTCTAAATGATCTAAACGAAAATTAAATTAAATGTGACGGGAGGGATTGAGCCCTCACATGTATCATGAGAGAAGAGATGTAAGCTATTTGATTACATTTTTTGCACCTGAATTAAAATAATAATAATGTGTGCAGATAAATAGTTTCTAATAAACTGCAATTTTCCATGTAAAAAATCAGAACAATACTTTTTTATTTCATGGTGATTTTAGGCCTAAGTGTCTAGTCAGATGGGTGTTACTCGTGTTTGTTCCTCACACTTGGGTTTCAGTATTTAAGGGTACTAAAAGCAATTTACCCCTTGATTTAACAAATACTTATGATTAACAAATAATAAACTTTGGTTTGCTTTTTTATACTGATAAAAAGTAATGTTGCTTATCTAATGTCAGTTTTTTTACTTTTCAAATGCTTTTATGTTGGTATAGGTATTATTTTATCTGCCTATATAACCTGCTGGGTTAAACATAATAACCCAAATTGTTGACTTAAAATAACCCAGCACTGGGTTCGTCCCTTTTTGACCCAGCGCTGGGTTACCAAAATAACCCAAATTGGGTTGTTTTCAATCCAGCAGTTTTTAGAGTGTATATATATATATATATATATTAGTGGTGGGCCGTTATCGGCGTTAACGTGCTGCGTTAACGTGAGACTTTTATCGGCGATAAAAAATATCGCCGTTAATCTATTCTCAAAGTTGGGTTGGGAGCTGGGTCTATACTACGCAAGCTATGATGACTTTCACCCTGATATTTTAGCGTGGATGTATCCCTAGCCGAATTGCACTGTAGGGGCGAGAAGTCTTGAACTAGAGGCTCGCAGTCCGTGATGGACAGATTGTTAACGGCTGGTGTGTGGTAATACAATCGGGCAGGACATCCAAATGCTCACCTATCATTCATCAACCTCAAATATGGCTTTTCATCTGAAAGATGTATGTAGTAACAACTTTACATGGCGCTCAATATGATGTTAACCTAGAGAAATGTGCACTATTGAAGTGTTTGTGTGGCGCGTTTGCTGCAGGACAGGCTCCGGTCGCTCACTTGCTCTTAAAATCTCCGTAATTCTTGGTCATACAGATAAAAGTAGCCTAATACATCTTTCAAATCTGTAAAGACTCGTTTATTTGTGTGCACTCAGAATAACAACGAAACGTTGCGCTTTTAAGCAAACAGGATGCGCTTTAGGTCTCATGTGAACTTGAGAATTCACTCCCGTGTCACCCTCTGCTTGAACCTGTGTGTATGCCTAACGTTACTGTGAAATTACCACATCAGGCGTGGCGTGCTAACATGGATGCAGCTATGAAGCCGCCGGGTTTGCTTCAGGAAAATTTATTTTTAAAGCTTCCCAATGGAAACTGTAAACAGTTCATCACGACCTCTTATGTAGGCCTACAGTTCAAAATTCACGTTAAACTGAATAAACAGTTAGTAAACACAAGTACATCTTATTGAACATAGTTTATTTTCATCACCAATTATCATAGTAGAACAGCTTTCTCAAGCAGTTTGTGATGCATTTTGGAAACAGGAGATGAGCCCTGGTCTAATCGCCACCTGGCTTGAGAAACCCGCTCTCAAAGACTTACTTTTAGTCATTATTTGGGTAGCACACATATTCTGAATGCCTTCGGCAGAATTCAAATGAGCTATTTTAATCTAGATTAATTCCAAGATTAATCTAGATTAATCTAGATTAAAAAAAATTATCTATGCCCACCTAATATATATATATATATATATATATACATGTATATGTGTGTGTGTGTGTGTGTGTGTGTGTATGAAACTGTTTATTGCTGCACTTCTCATATTCTTGCCCAAATTTAATTTGAGAAATTATTTAACTATTTATCAAGTTAAATTAAATAGTTTTTTTTTTAATTCCTCATTTGTAAGTGACCTTTGATAGAGGAATCTGCTAAATGAATAAATATAACCAGCCAACAAAGAGTAAAATAAACCTGAAATATTTCATTATTTATTGTGTGGAAATAATGTATTTTATCAGTACTGGTGTCATTTCCATCACAACAAATGATGCATTTAGTGCACTGCAGAAAATCACTTGCTTTGATTTTTGTTGAAATATATAAACCTATATTTTTTTCTTCTGTATACTACAGAAAGCATATAAGCCGAAACAGTGAATGACAGTGGTGGTCACTATGAACATTACACAGTGTATTTTAAGAACAATTGGTTTGTGCTGCTAGAAAATTATGGGAAAAAAATTAACTCCATCAGCTTTTGGACACAGAGAACATAAAATCCCAAACCATCTGTTTGCTTCCTAGCGGATTTAACCCCGTGGTCGAGCATGAGTGGATGACACGACATCCGTCACTCACTGAGGGGCACGTGGGCCGTTTGAATAGAGACAGATGTTGTCTGAGCTCAACAATACTGGGGCGTCTGTATGCAGTGACCCTTCTGACTATAATGACAGCGGGACCCTGCGGTCACAGCCTTTGTTCAACAAGAACGGGTGTCGCTGTTATTATACATTAGTTGCAGTAATGTCTTCTGGCTCTTTCCACAGTAGCCCTGGCTCCTCTGGATTTTAGAAATGATTTAAAAATATCATTATTATAAATATTTTATGTAATAAGTCACTATTAAAAAGTTAAATGTGAACACAACAGAAATGCATAACGTTTAATTATAGTCATAATAACACGATTACTTAACAAGCATGTTTCATGGATACAAGAGGGCAGACACAAAAATAGCCGAATTTGTTAATTCATAGCTCGTATTCAAATATAAGTTATTTTAAATTGTAATCATTTTCACAATATTGCTGTTTTATTGTATTTATGAGGAAATACATTCAGCCTTGCTTGTTTAGCATGACACTTTACTGTATGTGTGTGAGAGAGCGAGAGAAAGGGAAGAGAAAGGAGAGAGAGAGAGAGAGAGAGAGAGAGAGAGAGAGAGAGAGGGGTTGTTTGTGGTGGTAAATACCCGGCTGTAACAACACATAACCGATCGGAAATGCCAACATTTTGCGTGTGGATTACAGTCAGAGGGGCAGACTATCATGCTTTTGATTAAACCTGAAGTCTAGTTTTATTTCCAGCATTTGATTCGGAGATATTTCAGTTCTTGTCATCATGCTGTAACGTTAGATCAGTGTGTGGCTTTAGGGTTAGTGTGGTTATATTTGTCTGGATTAGGGCTGTTTAATACCTTTAAACTCTTGGAATTAGCGCTTTTACGTCGGATCATCGATAGATTAGTGTTTGTGTAACGTTATGTTTTACAGCATCTCATGAGCTAACAACAAAAGCGCTAGCGCAGTCGGCTAACGTTAGTCAAACACCGGTGCCTTTAACGTTAGTCGTTTTAATTATTAACAGTGATGGACATCGGAAAGGATTTAGCTGCTTTACTAATTAGATAAATGTGCATTGGGACTCAGAGGTTCATTAGATGAATCGACGAGTTTCATATTTGTAGGTTAGATTAGCGGAGTAGGTTGACATTAGCCTGATAGCATTAGCGACTCCTTTGTTGAGATGGCTGATTGAGAAATCAATCACTCTGCTTTTTATTGAGATACATTTGTTTGTTTTATTCAGTCTTATTGATTGTTTTATTGTTCATGTCTTACTATCGTTTATATAAGACGTTCGTTTGACTGTAACACCAGTGTTTTATTATGCTAGGAGTAGGAAACGAAAGGAAATGTTGAACAGCTAACGTAACGTTAAGTTAGTGTCTCTGGAAAAATTAGCCTATAGAAAAAACACGGAAATTGTGTATAAATAACGATACTGAAGCTACAGAAAATCACATTTTATCGTTTAAAGCTAGTATGGCCTACACTTCGAGCTTAAACAAGATCTGTTTGCTATGGACATATCTACTCTTCATTTTCATGGGTAAGACGCTTTATTTCGCTTCTCAAACTGTAATGAAATCTCCTTATGTTCAAATAATAGCTGGTTATGAAAACTAGCATTTGTATATCTTTCATGCTAAACAATGTTGCTTCATTGAAATCACAGAGTGGTGATATTTCAATGGTGCTGCTGCTGCTATGTGAAATATCTGTGCTGGTATTCATTCACATACATTGTGATTTCTCTAATGACTCCTGGCCATCCTCATACTTGCAGTAGATTATTTGTTAGTAATAATACAAATTAGGGCTGTAGCTATCGAATACTTTAGTAATCGAGTATTCTACCGAAAATTTATTAATCGAGTAATCATATAAAAACTACTTTTTATTTTTAAAGAGCAATCCTAAATATACAAGAGACAATAAGACAAGTCTCTTAAAATGAACAAGTAATTTGTTTCCTTTTTAGATTTTTTTTTTTTTTTTATTGCTGAAATAGCATATATTAATTAATATATTAATAATTGAAAACTAAACCCATTTAGTGTTTTTAATTGCCATATTACTTTAAAAATGCAAATACAAATAAGGTAAACATAATACAACCTAAAACTAAGACATCAATTAAAATAATAATAAAACCTAAACATTGTGCAACTTAACTTCCAACTTTTATCCTAACTAAAGCTCAAGCATGACACAAGCATTTACTGTCTTAGAAGAAGTGTGGCTTTTGTAAGAGGCAAAAATTAGTGAACAGGAAGCTGATGTGGAACAAAAACAAGAGTCCATACACATAACATTAACACATTTTTCAGCAACATAAATGTAAAGTTATTTGGAGAATAAACACTATTATAACATTTCTTTCCTAAAGAAATTGCCAAATATTAAAGATTAAGTGGACATTTGAATTAAATGGTGCTTGGTCAATATTAAACAAGGATTAGATTGCGCAGTAATGTGTAGAAATAATCATCAGGCCATTGGCGCCCCCTGCAGGCCTTTGTTCTAATGTGTAATGAACATTAGCTCTATTGTTTATGTATTTTAACAGATTTGTTCAATAAATCCTCTTGCTTTTGATACTTTATTTGAACTAATTCTTATTTCATCATTGATGTATGTATTTTAAGTCATTTTAAAAGCTGTTGTAAACTTACATCTATTTGTATTACCACAAAACATATTGTAATTATAGGGCCCTATGAAATCATTTCCAAATTCAGTTTTTTTCCATTTAAATTTTTCCATACTCTGTTTTAATGGTTAAATTAAATTGCATTAATAAAAAGCCTGTCTAATTAATTGAGTTTTACAGTTGTATACCAAATTCTGTTTTCCATTATATTCTGGATTTTCTTCCTTTTTTTTCTAACTGGAAGTCTTAACTTCTGCTATTAATCTTTTATTTTATTCAAACGTTTTCTAATAATTAATACTTCACAAAAAAAAAGAAAATAACAATAAATAAGATAACAAGAAAAGGAAATAACAAATAATTAACAAAAAATAAAAATGATTAAAATAAGAAAAGAGAAAAATAACAATAAATAATTAATAAAAACGAAAGAAAGAAACAACAAATAAAGATAATAACAAGAAAAGAGAGAAAAAATAAATAACAAATTAAGGAAAAATAAAAATGAAAAAGACAATAAAAATAAATACAAAATGAGAAAAAAATTATGAATTAATAATTAATTAATAACAATAAATAATTAATAAAAAGAAAGAAAAAATAATTACAGGGCAGTGATACAGTCAATAGAAATGCACATTATGGTGCATTCACAGTTTTGTTTGGGACTGACAGCAGTTACAGGTAAGAGACTTGAAAGGTTTTATTTATTCAGCAGATTAAAACATATGCTTGAATACATATCTATATATGAATGAACAGCTGAAGTCACAACCGCATTCAGGACACTAGAGCGACAGAATCAAAAATGGCTTCATAACACCGGGAAGTAGGGGTGGGCGATATGACCAAAATATTATATCACGGTATGACAAATTTTATATCACGATAACAATATATATATATCACAATATTAGTGATCGACCGATATTGACTTTTTATAACCGATACCGATACCGGCACCGTCCCCCACCGTCCCATAGATTGTTTTATAGTAATACAAATAAATTCGTTCAGATAGAGGACACTAAAATTAAAACTGAACGCGGCTGCTAAATGCAGCGCACCGAACGAACGAGAGTCTTCCATCACAGCAGTCTAGGTCTGCATTGCCGCGGCTGTCCCGACCAGATTTATTACTCCGTTGTCCTTGAAGGACGTGCAATTCTCTTTCCTTTTTTTTTTCTATTATGCTTATCCTATCATTTTAAATGACAGACTGTGTCGAATGTGTTTATTTTTTCTCACTGTGTTAATAGCAAGATGTTAAATGAATTTAGTGTTTTGACAAGACTAATAAAATAGCTATTAGGCTAAACCTACATTTCTTTTCCTATTGTGTTGTAGGCTGAATGTTAGCATAAACGAATTATATCCTGACAAAACAAATTATAATAGGGATTATAATTTTTGTATAACTTTTTCCTCTCTGAAACTTTATTCCGTGTTGGCAGCAAAATGTTATTTACATTTATCAGTCAATAAATTCAAGACTCTTGACAAGACAAAAATCCCGGAAATAGTCCCGCAGACCTCTACATCACAGATCAGATTTCATTTATCACGTGAAGAGATGACTGACAAGAAGAGTGAGGTGACACAGACAACACGATGTGGAAGAGTTTCAAACCAAATGTAAAAGCGCCCGTTTTGACTTCTGAGTCTGACATTAATCTTATAGTCTGGGAGAAAACTCACCGAGATCTACCAAGTGAAAAGTAAATAAATGATAAAATACACATTAAATAAATAATTAAAAAGGCTTGTTGTGATGTATCTTTATGTTGCATTAATTTAATAATGATAAATAAAATAGTATTTTATTATTATTCACTATTCACGTCGCTGTATTCAACTATATACTGAGCTGTATTCAAGCAGAAATATGATGTTATGATCGAGCGTGCACATACACGGTTTGTTTGCGCATCATTTATAACGGACATAACGCGCGCCTAATGCACGATCATGTCACTCAGCTTTACCTTGATTACAAAACTTGCCCATCAAAACTTGTGTGTACTAGTGTGACACTGGCTTCTTTTATCCAGCGAGAGCAGTAGTTTGTGTATCATGTTCTCATACAGCGGCTTTGAGCCACCGTTCAGTCTGTATTCACAGCGCAATGAGAACCGTATTTCTCCTCCTAAACACAGAATACGTAGAGAGGTGAATACGATCTATTACCCCTGATCTAAGTGATAATGTTTAAAAAAAACAACAACTTTCGTTTCTCATTTATTTGGTTCCACAGTATTTGCTGTTTTTTATTTTAAACACTGCTTAACGCCGAATTTGCTGCTGATATTAAAGTCAAAGTAAAATGCGCACGGCGCTTACAGGCTTATTTAAAACCTATAAGGAAAAGAGGGAAAACTCAAACAAAATATCAACTTCATTTTAAACTACAGTTTTAGGTGTATAAGCTGTTTAATAGGCTAAAGAGTGAATAATAATAATTCACTGGATAATGTTATTTCACTGAATAATATTCTCTGAAATATTGAAATAAGCTATAACAAACAAAACATTGTATTTTATTGCATTTCTCAACTGGCATGTTTTATCAGAATTATTCAAATGTTTTTGTCATTCTAGATTATGAAATAACTGCTGACAGCGGTTTATCTATTTACACAGAACTATACTCAAACTGCGATATCGTGAGATGATAAATAATTAATTTCGATAGAGATGTATTTATTT
Source organism: Gymnocypris eckloni scoliostomus (assembly GCA_027564155.1). NCBI lineage: Eukaryota > Metazoa > Chordata > Actinopteri > Cypriniformes > Cyprinidae > Gymnocypris > Gymnocypris eckloni. The sequence goes on along the minus strand of CM050427.1, from coordinate 26,107,941 downwards.
AGATGTTTATTGCGAAATAATGGTTCTATAGTAAATGTTAATATAATTTAGTGTGTTTCAAACAAGTTAATCTTGTATAAAGTTACATGCGTGGTCGTGCTGGAGCATCTCCTGAGTGAACACTGCTCCAGGTGTGTGTGTACTTGGATGGGTCAAATGTAGAGAACAAAATTTCACTGCTGGTTATACTCTGTATAATTATGTATGTATAAAAAAATTATAATCAAAACCGATATTATTTTTACATAACCGATTATGGTAAAATGCTTAAATATCGAAAAATATCGGAAACCGATATATCGGTCGATCTCTACACAATATAGTGATTTTTTCTTTTAAAAGGTTTTATTATATTAAAATCTTTAATACCATATAATTTTCATAATCCTTGTCACCAATGTCAATATCAAATGCCTAAAACAAGAGAGAAAAAATAACTCAACCTCACTGAAGATAAATAAACAGTCAGTGATGAAATAAGGATAAGAAACTAATTGCAATAGGACAAAAACTACAATAAATAAGAAACACTACATTGTGTAAATTAATTAGTCTTCACTGTGTTAATTATATATATCTATCTATGATAGATATAATTAACACGTGTATTATGTATAGATTCTAAACATATCATTATTATTGTTATTTTTTATTTATTCTCATTAAAGTTACAAAAGTGATTTAGCCGAGAGATTTTCTAGAAGTGTGCTATGATTAACATGAATGGCAGACAGAACAAATATTGGACAGCTTCCCCTTTAAGACCGAAGTCCGGATCTAATACACTGTTACATAGCGTTTTATATTTCTGCCGTTTACTCGCTCTTAAAACCTAAATCGCTGTGTTTGAGGATACTTGCAAAGACGGGGATTCTAATATACGTGTGTTCATGTAATTGTTCAAAGTCGCCAAAAAAGAAAAGGTGCGCTCCTCTCACACAGAAAGAGATGGCACACGTATATAGGTCTGTTGTTTGATTTTCAACGGCTTAAAATCGGTTGTTTTAAAACTGCAGTGCTTAAAAACGCGTGACCATGCTACAGATGTAGTCCGTCATTTAGGAACGAGCTGCTCGTTCTCCACCTGTTTCTGTCTCCCGTTCATGCCCCGTGGTGGGCGGCGTCTAAAGATTGCAGTCACTCAAATGATGAAAAGGTATTACCGGAAACAATGTATTTTGCGACACCACGATATAAACGATAGAGCGTAATCTGAAACGATAGACTTTGTATTTCGTCCATCCGATATATATCGTCATATCGCACAGCCCTACCGGGAAGTTTTATCACAGCTGACAGACCGTTTTTAAATAAATGAGCTAGGGCTGCAACAACTAATCGATTATGAAAATCATCGACAACGATTCTCATTGATTAGTCGGGTCTGCCCACATGCACGTCAAGCTTCAGCCGGTTGCTTCAAATTACAGCACTGAATAACGCATTTCTATGGACAAAATTAGAGATCGACCGATATATCGGTTTACCGATATTTTTCCCGATATTTAAGCATTTTACCATAATCGGTTATCGGTTTTGTAAAAAAATAATATCGGTTTTGATATATATATATTTTTTTTTATACATACATAATTATACAGAGTATAACCAGCAGTGAAATTTTGTTCTCTACATTTGACCCATCCAAGTACACACACACCTGGAGCAGTGTTCACTCAGGAGATGCTCCAGCACGGCCACCTCATGTAACTTTATACAAGATTAACTTGTTTGAAACACGCTGAATTATATTAACATTTACTATAGAACCATTATTTCGCCAATAAACATCTAAATAAATACATCTCTATCGAAATTAATTATTTATCATCTCCGCGAGCGATCGCAGTTTGAGTATAGTTCTGTGTAAATAGATAAACTGCGCTGTCAGCAGTTATTTCATAATCTAGAATGACAAAAACATTTGAATAATTCTGATAAAACATGCCAGTTGAGAAATGCAATAAAATACAATGTTTTGTTTGTTATAGCTTATTTCAATATTACAGAGAATATTATTCAGTGAATTAACATTATCCAGTGAATTATTATTATTCACTCTTTAGCCTATTAAACAGCTTATAAACCTAAAACTGTAGTTTAAAATGAAGTTGATATTTTGTTTGAGTTTTCCGTCTTTTCCTTAGGTTTTAAATAAGCCTGTAAGCACCATGCGCGTTTTACTTTGACTTTATATCAGCAGCAAATTCGGCATCAAGCAGTGTTTAAAATAAAAAACAGCAAATACTGTGGAACCAAATAAATGAGAAACGAATGTTTTTTTTTTTTTTTTAACATTATCACTTAGATCAGGGGTAATAGATCGTATTCACCTCTCTACGTATTCTGTGTTTAGGAGGAGAAATACGGTTCTCATGGCGCTGTGAATACAGACTGAACGGCGGCTCAAAGCCGTTGTATGAGCACATGATACACAAACAACTGCTCTCGCTGGATAAAAGAAGCCAGTGTCACACTAGTACACACAAGATTGGATGGGCAAGTTTTGTAATCAAGGTAAAGCTGATTACAGTGACATGATCGTGCATTAGGCGTGCGTTATGTCCGTTATAAATGATGCGCAAATTAACCGCGTATGTGCGCTCTCGATCATAACATCATATTTCTGCTTGAATACAGCGCAGTATATAGTTGAATACAGCGACGTGAATAATAATAAAACACTATTTTATTTATTATTATTAAATTAATGCAACATAAAGATACATCACAACAAGCCTTTTTAATTATTTATTTAATGTGTATTTTATCATTTATTTACTTTTCACTTGGTAGATCTCGGTGAGTTTTCTCCTTGACCTAGATTAATGTCAGACTCAGAAGTCAAAACGGGCGCTTTTACATTTGGTTTCGAAACTCTTCCACATCGTGTTGTCTGTGTCGCCTCACTCTTCTTGTCAGTCATCTCTCTTCACGTGATAAATGAAATCTGATCTGTGATGTAGAGGTCTGCGCAGGACTATTTTAGGTTGTATTCCGCAAACACCCGCTCCCGCGATATATTCTGTTTGTTCATATTTCTGCTGAAAGAAAGAGAGCTAGGCTAACAAATAAAAGTTTAGTCTGCACAAAAGTGTATTTATTTTATTTTTGTCTTGTCAAGAGTCTTGAATGTATTGACTGATAAATGTCAATAACATTTTGCTGCCAACACGGAATAAAGTTTCACAGAGGAAAAAGTTATACAAAAATTGTAATCCCTATTATAATTTGTTTTGTCAGGATATAATTTGTTTATGCTAACATTCAGCCTACAACACAATAGGAAAAAAATGTAGGTTTAGCCTAATAGCTATTTTATTAGTCTTGTCAAAACACTAAATTCATTTAACATCTTGCTATTAACACAGTGAAAAGTGCAGAGAGAAAAAATAAATAAATTCGACACAGTCTGTCATTTAAAATGATAGGATAAGCATAATACAAAAAAAAAGGAAAGAGAATTGCACTTCCTTCAATGACAGCGGAGTAATAAATCTGGTCGGGACAGCCGCGGCAATGCAGACCTAGACTGCTGTGATGCAAGACTCGTTTGCTCGCGCTGCATTTAGCAGCAGCGCTCAGTTTTAATTTTAGTGTCCTCTATCTGAACGAATTTATTTGTATTACTATAAAACAATCTAAAGGACGGTGGGGGACGGTGCCATGGTGAGCAAGTGATGTAACAGTGTTGCGGCTTAACACCAGTATAACCGTCCTGCGGCAAGCCTACTTCACTCTATTTATTTACTTTATAACAGTAAATAAATATCGGTTCTGAATATCGGTTAAATAAACTTTAAATAATCGATATCGGTATCGGTTATAAAAAGTCAATATCGGTCGATCACTAGACAAAATACATTTAAAAATAGTGGAGGAAGCAGAATGAGATGCTGCGGGAGAAGTTCGTGATCCAAGCTGCCCAAAACGTGATAATTCTTTATTTTGAGCTTTAAGTTAAATCATTAGTGTAAAGGCTTGGCCTGTCAGGCGCTGTGACACATGCGTGTGCGTCCTCAACACAAAAAAAATTCAGTTTACGGTCATATCCTTGTATATAAATGTCACAAATTCACGCGAGCATTTCCATTTTTGCATAAAGGTCTGTCCTGACAGCCTGTGTTAAGTTTAAAATCGATTGAGCACCGGCTCGGCGGGCGCGTGCATAAAGCCAGCTGAATAAAAAGCAGCTGGCTAACAAATTACTATTTTATGGCTGGTTTCACCTCACTCAGTCAAAAGTAAATTATTTTAACTACACATTGTCATATAAATAACCTGAGTACAGGCTACTGTGGATTATTAAGGCTAAATATTTTATTATTATTATCATTAAGGTTAAATCTTTTCATTTTATTGAAAGCGTGTTTTATGTAAGTTGCATGTGCGGAACACTTGTCAGAAGTTAAAGATACTTTTTTTTGCACAATTCACAACACCGTGATTTCAGTTAAAAAAAATCTACGAATGCATGAAACATAGATTCAGTTTTCGGACCTTTTGACTATCATGTCGTCAGTTGATTTTGAGGGAGGGAGTGGAAAGACTGTTAGGGCTTGTTTACACCTGGTCACTTTGTGTTTGTCAAATTGGAAATGCATCTGATTTGTTACTTTTGGCCACATAAAAAATGGATTTAAATTCGATCTTGTATTAGGCCTATCATGTCAAAGAAATCAACAGATTTGCGCAGCATTTTATTAATCATCAGCCAATTACAAGATCGTAGATCGCAACAGGAGAGAGCAGGATCAGCTGTGGAAAGATAAGTGACTTTACTTTCGGTTTAATTCGTGGCAGTTTGTGCATCAGCTTGTTGGCTATTTCCGTGGCGATGCGAGTATAGTGCTGTCTTATCTGACTATTACATGTTATATAGCCTATAACATGCTCTCACATGTTTGTTTTTTAACATTTTGGGTGGAGTAAAATGTACATATGTGATTTCAACAAGCAGATGAATTTACACTTGTCCAGTTTTGTCTGAAATATGTCCCAGACATAAGTGGTTTGAGCGATCAGATTTAAATCTGTCTCGAAAGCGTTTAGAATTCGGAGGGCTGGTCTTTTCAGAATCGGATAGCTGTTCGACCAGAGAAAATGCATGAAGTGACCAGGAGTAAACGTGCCCAGAGAGAGTGCGCGGGAAAGGGCTCTCTCTTCCTCAGTTAACGTGCGCTATCACAAGCATATAGCAGTCATTTCCATCACTCATACATCACATGAACCGATTAAATATGGCTTTGGTGGGACACAAATTTCTTCTGGCGGCCGCCAAAAAAAAATTAAATGCAGTAAAAACGCTGCAATCAGCTTTGGTTATGCTGTTGGCTTAATTACAAAGTAGGTTCGGTATTCCTTTTCCATTCTTCTTTTGAAGTGAAGCATACTTGCGTCAGACTGTGGATTAAATTTCTACCCTTGGTTTTCAAAGCCCTGCTGCACACCAGATTAAGTTTAATGGATCATCTCTTTTGCCCCCTTTAGGTTTTCATCTATATTGCTTTCTATAGCAGAGTAGTGTCATATGCATCTTCATTCATTAGAATTTTTTTGTTTCTGTTTTTACAGGAAATGCAGTTTCATCGCAGCACAGCGAGAGCATTTATGTATCAGGCATGTCAAACGGTGAGTCCTAACTTCAGGTCTGGTTTACAGACCCAAGCTATAGATCTTGTTAATCTTCAGAGCAAAATAGACTCTGTGGATGACTTTTAACCAGAGCTCCTCAGTAGTTTCTGAAGTCCTCAAACACAGCTTGTATGGAGCTGTATGTGCCTCTGTAGATCAAAAAAATGTAAGACATATAAATGCTAGGGTTGAGTACCGTTCACATTTGAACTGGTACGGTATCGGTACCTGAAATTCGGTACTGGTACCTGGATGGGCTTCGGTATTTAATCGGTCTCGGGGCTAAATTATAAAAGACCGGAGTATCGATAAGCTCTGACGTTAACGGTTCTGCTATCGGTACTGGAGAAATTAAGAAAACACATACATTTATTATTGCTATATATATACACATTATCTTGCAAATTATATCCCGCCAGAGTCACCAGCTGTTTTTATATGCAATAATATTCAAACTCTTGTCTATGATGCATTTTGCTATTCCCAAATCAGAAGCGCGATCTCACGTGGATGAGTTCAGCACGCGCAACATAAGCCCTGTTTATGATAGAAGAGAGAACTAACCATTAAAACATGCTTACACTTTAGGCCTGTGGCTGTTATATTAAACTGAGTTTATTTAATGGTTTTTTAGCTTCTAAAGATTATAGCCGTGTTTCTTCTAACACAACTTCCTTCTCTTCACAGCGGCGCCGCATTCGCTCCTCCCTGACCAAAACTTAACGTCAGAATCAGATCAATCGCCTGTCGATTGTTGTAAAATGCCGTCTTTACAGTTACTAAATTGCTGGACATGTTTGATAATGAAATGTTGGAAGTACAATCCACACGAGAGATGCTGTTCCTCAGGCTGAAGTGTGTGCGTGTGTGTGTGTGTGTGTGTGTGCAGGGGCGGAAGGTGTTTTATGTAGGGGTGCTGGGGGGTAGTCAATTTCTGCATATAAATATTACGCCAAATAGAAACAGAAAATCGTGCTATAGCCTACGACTTTCATGAGATCGTGTTAGACAACAATTAGCTATTTTACAAATGGGAATAGGCTACAATGAATTCATAACAATGTTTTACATTCAAGTTACATTCAAGCTTAAAACCCTTAAATGTATAGTGAAAAGTTTTTAAAAGCATCTGAATGCAATAAAGTAATTTTAAAGCTGTTTTTAAAGCATTTGCTGCATGGATTAAAACGATAGGCCAATAAATAATTCACATCAGTCAGACAAAATTGCATTGCAACAACAAACTTTAAATTTCAAGGACAAAGATTTACATACTTTTTTATTGAATACAATTATAAAATAAAATAAATTATAATCGGGCCTGTTTTAGGCTTTCCTTATTTTTATATTTTAGATGGTGAGTGTGACGGGAAAAATGACTTGCCATTTCCTCATTGGAGAAATATATGCATCTTAACGGATTACATAGGCTAATGAAGAGTTTTGCTTTGCTTTGAATTATTTCGTTTTAAAGTAGTATTTTAAAGCTTTCTATAGATATATTTATCATATCTCTGAGCCAGTTTCGAGTTGCCGAGTTTCGGTTCATCATTGAAGCCTCTTGTTCAAAACCGGAAGAAAGTGCATTCTCTGTTTTCCTATTTTATAAAAGCACAATGTTGATATTGTGAATGCACACAAATAAAAGTAGACCCTTTACAGTTCAAAATGATATATTACTCTTACCTTTATGAGAAAAAAAAATCACACGGGCGTATTTTAAGTTGTTTTACTGTAAGAAAAAATCCTCCATGTCCTGTAAAGCTCGCTTCAGCTTCCACTCTCCACACAAACTGTTGGATATTGCACATTTATATAGGTTAAACATTTAAACTAACACTGTGATATGCTTGAACTGTTTATAGGCCTATCTGTCGATTTTATTTTAGTCAAGTCTTGATGATTTGATAAGGCTAAATTAATCAAACATAGGGGATCAACTCTGATGCTGGCCGCTTGGTCGTTGCTTAAAAGAAAAAAACATTTAACGAACAAAAAATGCTCCCAAGGTTTTTCTAAATTAACTTTATGAAGAAAAAAAAACGAAACATCGTCTAATCACTTTTCCATTACATACAAAACTGAACTATTTTAGCTATAAGCTGTTTTGGGAGAAGGAAAGACTCATATCGCTGAGAACAAACAAAAAAAGTACATCCATGATATTTCCATGTTCCGCTTTTAAGCCACAACCTACAAATTCTTCAACACAATCATAGCATTCACAAACATAAAAGCAAGCATTGGCAGTGCTGCGTGCGTGATTTGACAGGATGTGCGCAACGTGCGCATCAAATAGCCCTGCATCAGTTTAATAACTTTGATAACTTTAATTCTTACAACTGTTAAATTAATGGGCAAATGGTAAATATGTCGAAGATCACATAGAAATAGATAGCAAAATAGCCAATGTAAACTAAATGTTATAAACATCGGAGCAACCATATACATTTTAAATGAATCTTTATTATAACAAATTTAGCCTATATATTTTTTTATTCACAACAGTTTACAGTTGCCCACAGAAAAACTGGGGTGCTGCAGCACTCTCAGCACCCCTGTTCCCGCGCCCCTGTGTGTGTGTGTGTGTTTTGCGCGTGTGTGTGTGAGTGTGCGTGTGTGTGTGTGTGTGCGTGTGTGTGTGTGTGTTGTGTGTGTGCCAAGCGGCGTCCAAGCGATCAAATACACACACAATAAATGGTATATTTGTCAGTTTGTTTAACTTTGTTTCTTTGTTCATGTTCTTACTCTATCTTATCTTATGTATATAAAACACAAAAAATGCCTGCACAGTGCTGCATTTACAAATTGATGTTTTATATTATTTAATGAAATATTTAACATCTCAGAATATAAAGCCATGTTAATTAAGCTGCTAATCTATCATAGAAATATATATTTCATACATATATGTGTATGTATGTATGTATGTATATATATATATATATAAATAACAAAAGTACCGATAAGAATACCGTTAAAGCAATCGGACCGATAAGCAGTATCGATAAGAGTAGTAGTACCGTTAAAACCTTAACGATACCCATCCCTACTGGTACCCAACGGTACCTTTTTTCAGTACTTTACTCTGTGTAAAAACAAAAACATTTATTTCAGTTAAAAAAAATGTCCAAAACGCTCAATTTCAACATATTTAACAAAAGGGCCCTACAATATTTTTTATTTTTTCTCTGATAATTCAATGCATGAAACATTTATTTATTTTTAGTCAAATGAAAATGAAACCCTTTTATTTTTTTGACAAACAAACAGTGGTTTACTATTAAAATTAATGCATGGTAGAAAAAATTTGTGAATATTCCTTTGAAAACTTTTGAATTATAATTTGAATTATATGTATTTTTTCTACAATTAAGTGGTTAATATAATTATTTTTATCATTTAATGGCTTTATTTAAATTTGACAGTAAATTTAATATTTAAAGACGAACATGAGACTAATATATTTACATGTTACATGTTAAACCGCACTTTTATTTTGACAGGTTCCCTTGAAGTTTCTGTGTGTATGTATACAGTATGATATGATGCTAGTTTTCTCAAATGAAACTAAAAGTGACTCTCACAGCCTGTAAGTTCATGTTGTCATGTAGTGAGATTAGAGGCTGAGAATCACAGCGAGTTCACGTGTGCTTCAGTAATTGTGTGGTAAACAAAACCACGTCCCTGCCATTCATACATACCGAGGTTACAACGGAACATGCAGGATTCATATTTAAACCGTCTTTTTGCATTTTATTATTCACATACACTAGATCAGTGGTTCTCAACCGGTGGGGCGCGGACACTCTCCCGGGGGGGCGCGAGTAGGCTACAGGATGGGAGAGAAAAAAAAATTTTTTTTTTTTTTTTTTATCACTAAACTACTGTCATAAAAAGTTATAGTTTTGTATATACATAACTCCTGAATAAAAATAAAATGTGTTTGGACTGATTTAAAAAAAAGAGTTTTGAACAAATTTGATTGGTTTGTCGATAGTGAGCACAAATGCAGGTGATAAGCGGTTTTATTAAGCGAGTCATTGAGTCGTTCATTCAAACGATTCCTTCAAACGGCCGATTCATCAAGAATGAGACAGATGTTTGTGCATGGGTCATTGAATCTTTGACTCAACCGATTCGTTCAAAACACTGAATCATTCAAAACACCATTGAGTGTTGCTGTGAGATGCGCTATGCTGTGATCTTTGTTTGGATTCATCGGATCAATTTTTGCTGCTAAAATAGACCAAAACAGTCATTATTTCGTCTAAAATGTAAGTGACTTAATATTAACTTGTTTGTTGAACTGTCATATGAAATCAGTGTCACATTTTCAATTGTGAGGTGATGGTAAATTAAGTGATGGTCAATTGTCAGCTCTCTTGGTCGTCAGGTCGTGTGATGCATGTTGCTGAACTGTATTCAAATGTTATAAATATAAAAACACCACATTTTGAAATTTAACTGCAGTATGTCAATTTAGTTTATTTGTGTGTGCTGCACTCATAGACTTTAGAAAACGGCACTAATTTGTTTGATTTCTCCTCGAGAAGCTGCGCAAGCCTCAAAAGTTTAAGGTCCTTGCACCCTGACTGAGTCCGAAACTGTCGATTCGCTTTTTCATATTCGTCATTTGGTGGCTCTCAATTGTCAAAACACCCCTCAAAATATTTGCTACGGATGCGAAAAAATGCAGAAAATCGAACCATCCGAATTAATTTTGCAAACGTAAAATGCAAGCGTATAAACGTGAGGTCGTATTTAGTTTTATATATATATATATATATATATATATATATATATATATATAAAAATATTCGTTTTTCGTTTATTATTCATTTATTCATTATTCGTTTATTATAAAATATTTGTTTATTCGTTTATATATATATATATATATAACGAATAAACTAGTCAGAATATAGGCTACAGTTAAAGCTTTCCTTTAGTTTTTGTGAAATACACGCATGCACGCAGCCACACACACACATGTTTAAATACATTTATGTTGTTAATAAATAAATAACAATAAATTGTTGTAACAGCAATATCTCCAAGTTTTGTTTTCACTGTAAAAAGTAATGATGTGCCAATGCAAAGAGAGTCCACCTTTTTCCCCACTTCAAGCACTGATTATAACACAAACAAATCATCCTCCTGGCGACTTTTTTTTTTTTTGTCGCGACAAATCCAGCGACTTTACTGGTGTTTTTGGAGACTTTTGTGATGTTTGGAGACTCGAAAGCACGAATCACTCTGCAGTTAGGCCTACTGTGCTCAACGAGCAGCAGCGGGTGCTGCCGTGAGCCCCTCCCGTCCAAAACTAGACCTCTGGCATGGCCGCATCAGTCGAGGAACTGCGACATGTTCCCCAGCCTTGCAGACTTTATCACTGATGCAGGCACGTCACACGATTTCTCCTCCCTATTTCAATCAGCGCCTGAGCACCTGTCAGCAATGAGAAAACAATTTCGGCGTACTTTAAAGAGGATTATCGCTCTTTGCGTGGGTTCGAGATCCGTTTGTGTGCACAGCAACGAAGCTATCAATTGATATGCAGGAACAGCTTATTGAGCTGAAGAGTGACAGTAGACTGAAGGAACTCTTTAGCTCCTGCCCTCTTCGTCATTCTGGGCAGCATTGATGCAGGAATATCCTGAACTCTGTGACGTCACCTTGAAGATTCTCCTTCCTTCGCATCGACATATTTGTGTGAGGCAGGATTCTCAAAAATGACTGCACTCAAAGCGAAATACCGTAATCGCAAGACAAATCGAGGGATGATTTGAGGCTATGTTTATCAAACATTGAGCCAATAATTGAGGATCTTTGCAAGGCAAAGCAGGCTCAGGTCTCACATTAACATCACCTACCTGCAAGCTTCTGTAAAAAAATGCAAATGATGGGGCCCCAACTGCAATGAACATTGCCCCAACTGCAATGAACCAGCTTTGGGGGGGCCCAGCTTGCAAAAGGTTGAGAAGCCTTTGCACTAGATCATATCGCTATTCGAATTAAGTGACAGATCTTCTATTATTCAACCACAAATTTACGAATTCCGTGGCATTCCACGCTTTAGAGTAAATTCCGTTTACTCCACCATCCTGTTTGCATTTTCGGGGAAAACCATATGACCTTAGAAATGTAAGCACACTTCAGAACATTTCGTTTTGCCCTGTGTCTTTTAAAGAGTTGCAAGGGTGACATGTCACAGGGTCTCTCTCTTTCTCTCGTATGCACGCCCAAATGCGCTCTCTCTCATATGCGCGGCCAAATGTTCTCTCACTCTCTCTCTTGTATGCGCGGCCAAATGCTCTCTCTCTCTCTCTTGTATGCGCACTAGGGCTTTGTGATATGGACCCCAAAAAACTATCACAATTTTTTTTTTTTTTTTCAATTTTAATCACGATTTTGACACAAACAGACATGCTTTACAGTTATAAATGCATTCTGTGTAAATTTGAAACATATTTCCAAAGGAAACCAATTAGACCTTTCCCAAAAAGTTGTAAAATGTCTCTAGAACAGACATATGGCAAAATACATATATATATATATATATATATATATATATATATATATATATTATATGTGAGTAATCAAATCCAACAAAACAACATGCAACCAGAGCATGTGAGCGGAGCGTTCAATATTCTGCTTTGTGTGTGCGCTCCGCTCAGTCGTTCACGGCCAAAGCAAACGCTCCGTAATGTTCCGCTCACGCTTACCGGTAAATCAAATCCCGCTGAAATCACGCTCTCACATTAAATGTCTCCAGTAACGTTAGGCCTATTTATTTTTTCCTGTTTATAGTGAAATTATTGAATAAAGGTCTCAATTAAAGCAGTAGTCCGATAAGAAATGGTTATGTTTCAGGGTGAAATTGTTAATTTAAATTAGGGATGTTCATTAACCTTTAACCGACTGATAAGAATTTTGACCGATTAATACAATCAGTTAAACGGTTTAAAGTAACTTATTTATTTATTTCTAATAATTTATCAAAATATTTTACAAGGTTTGCTGCATGGTTAAAATAAGCTACACGAGTATAAAAAACACGCTTTTTAGAGAGAGCCAGAGAGAGAGAAATCCAAGTCGCCTATAAATTGCATTTTATTATTTCATTCAGAAATAGCCCAACACGAATTACAAACATTATAATAAACACTGTAAACATAGCTAGGCTATTTTAGTTCCCCTCACTCCACAACAAATCCTTTCAATTAACAGTAGGCTAGAAAATAACAAGAATTACAAATAAGAAACGACAAACCAAAACTAATTTAGGCTAAAACAAAACTGAAACCAATGTTGGGTCTCTCCTTCAACACAAAATAAAATGTTCCCGTATTCGCGGTATTTAAATTCCAAAATATTATTTACGTTTTACGCCTATTTCCCTCCCTTACAATATCCACATAAAACAAAATGTTTTGCATAACTTCACGGCGTATACGGTGATAACGCTAAACAGCACAGATTTTACTACATATTTAAGCTGAGCAGTGTGTTTTTCCATATGTTTGACCGGTTGTTTTTTATAATGATAAATGAACAGGCTGCATTTGGTAGAATGCTTTAATGAGCAATCACTGGATTTATTCCCCTTCCAACAGTGGAAGCAACTCCTCTTGGTCATGAAGATAATCAGAATTGAAAAAGGTCTGCTTTTATTTGTGTACATTCAATAAAAAAAAGAATCTTTGCTTTTTTGTAAAATAAGACAAAAAAATAGAATGCAGCTTTCTGCCGTCTGCTTTAATTTCGCACAGCACAATAATGAACAAACTCTGCATACTCTAAAAAACACTGGGTTCAAAACAAACCAATTTGGGCTGGGTAAAAGAGTACATTTGGGGTTAATTTTACCCAGTAAATTTGATTGTTTATTTAACCCATCATTAATGGATGATTTAACTCAGCTAATGGGTTTATTTGTTTCTATTATAATATTAGCTTATTTTTTAATGCATGAAATAATGTTTACAGATTAACTTAAATCCTCTAAACTTTTGTAAAATACTCCAGAATCACTGGTTTACGTGATAACTAACTTTATTTCTCATTTGCTTGTTTTTATAAGCTATAGGCCTACACATTGCCTATTTAATCTCGTTTAACAAACATTAGAAGTAAAGATTAAACATTAAACAGACATAATTCACGAGTAAATGGACCACTCTGTAATTGTGCTTCCACCATAACAGCGCTGGCTCTCGTGCCCGAGCTGGAGGGAACTGATCACGGATAAGACCGCCGCCCTGTGTTTCACTCATGGACGAAATGAACTGCGATTGCCTTCACAGTCTGCCCAAAAACAAACAGTAAACAGCTCTGAGGACATATTTTAACATCCAAAGTATTTGTGTTCTATATCTTTATAAATATAATAGTTTATTTTATGCAAAGCATCAGACTCTTCATCACGCAATAAGACCGATGCAATGCGAGCGACGTTTGTTTAGTGATTCACACCGCACACCTGTATGTTGCTCTGCGTACATTTGAATGATATACTGCACAGAAACAATTTTATAAATAAAATAAAATGTACACAAACTACCCAAACACTGAAAAAATTACCCAAAAGGCTCAACCCAGCATTTAGGTTTAAAAAATAACCCAGGATTTTTTTACTGCTTGTTGCACAGTATTTCTTTGGTTTTCTTAAATTATTATTTAAGTGAAAATATATTTATAGTATATGCCTATTTATTCGTTAAAATATATAGCGCCTAGCTTTATGTTTTTCTCTGCTTGCAGAAGTGCTGCAGGTGTGTGATGTAATATGATCATGTGAATCCTCCTGTTCTGTTGTCTGCTGTTTTTTACGCATGTAAAATGAATCCCCAGAAAACAAATGTTAGTATTTTTAACGGGTCACAGACACGTATTCTTTATAATTTAATTCAGTTCTAATTTAAAATATTTGTCGGTTAACGGTTAGGAAAAATAACAGAAATGAACATCCCTAATTTAAATGTATACAATTTTAAATCTTAATTTAAAAACGTGTCTTGTTTTGAAGCCACTTGAAACATTTTCGTAAAAATTTAAATAACTGAAAAAGTATACTTTTCCATTAAAACAAATGCTTCATATTCAAAACACGCACACAAGATGAAATGCAGATATAGAATTTCACAAAATACTTATCAGGCCCATGAAAGCACACACAAGATGAAATGCACTTGACAAATAATTATTTTGTGGCGTAAATAAAATAAACACTTTCTAAAATTAAAATAGACCAAAACTGCGGGGAAATGCGGTCTATTAAAACACCTGTCAATCTTCACAGGATTTTAGAATTTGCTTTTAGAAACATTAGCTTAAGACAAACTATTGCTTAGCATATTCCACAGATTCTGGAATTAACAAATTACCAAAGGGCATTTTGGGCTGAGCAAGCGGCGCTGAGCGTATTGAGCGAGCGGAGCGCAATCTTCAGAAAGACGCTCTCCGTTTTGAAGGAAATATGATCGCTACGCTCCCCGCTCCGGGTGCTCTGCATGCAACATGCATTTTTTTGGGCCACCAAGTCCTTATCCTGTTCTGAACTGATCTTCACTGTTTCTTTAGCATACTATCTGTCTGTATGCCTGTTCTGTTCTCATGCTCAATTTAGGCGCTGTTCTGATTGGTTCGGATAGCATACTGCTGGGGCCGGGGGCGTGGAAAAAATCGTGCTATAAAGCGATTTAGAAATCGCGCAAGCTCAAATCACGATTTTATTTAGATTTCGATTAATCGCACAGCCCTAATGCAAATGCGCCTCTCTCACTCTCTCTCGTATGCGCGCCCAAATGCGCCTCTCTCACTCCCTCTCATATGTGCAGCCAAATGCGCGCTCTCTCACTCTCTCTCGTATGCGCGGCCAAATGCTCGCTCTCTCTCTCTCAGACTGCACCAAATGCGCCTCTCTCTCACTCCCTCTCATATGTGCAGCCAAATGCGCCTCTCTCTCACTCTCGTCGCCAAATGCGCCTCTCACTCCTCTCATATGTGCAGCCAAATGCGCGCTCTCTCACTCTCTCTCAGATGCCGGCCAAATGCTCGCTCTCTCTCTCGTACTGCGCCCAAATGCGCCTCTCTCTCGTGACACGGCCAAATGTGCGCTCTCTCTCACTCTCTCTCGTATGCACGGCCAAATGCGCTCTCTCTCACTCTCTCTCGTATGCGCGGCCAAATGCGCTCTCTCTCACTCTCTCTCTCAGGGCCAACCGCCTCTCTCTCTCAGTGTGGCCAAATCCACGCCTCTATCACTCTCTCTCAGACAAGGCCAAATGCGCCTCTCGCCTCTCTCTCAGTGCGCTAAATGCTCGCACTCTCTCGTATGCGGCCAAATGCTCTCACTCTCTTCTCTCAGAGGCGGCCAAATGCTCGCTCTTTCTCACTCTCTCGTATGTGCGCCCAAATGCGCGCTCTCTCTCTCACTCTCTCTCGTATGCGCAGCCAAATGCGCTCTCTCTCGTATACGTGGCCAAATGCGCGCTCTCACTCTCTCTCGTATGTGCGGCCAAATTATCGTTCTCTCTCACTCTCTCTCGTATGCACAGCCAGATGCTCGCTCTCTCTCACTCTCTTTCGTATGCGTGGCCAAATGCGCTCTCTCTCTCGTATGAGCAGCCAAATGTGCTCTCTCTCGTATGCGTGGCCAAATGCTCTCACTCTCTTTCGTATGCTCGCCAAATGCTCGCTCTCTCTCACTCTCTCTCGTATGCACGGCCAAATGCGCTCTCTCGCACTCTCTCGTATGCGCGCCTAAATGCGCTCTCTCTCGTATGCCTGCCCAAATGCTCGCTCTCTCCCTCTTATGTGTGCCCAAATGTTCTCTCTCTCTTTCAATTCAGAAAGCTTTATTGGCATGACAAAAACATACATTTTGTATTGCCAAGGCATTAAGACATAGAACATGATTGAGAATATCTGAACATTTAGTAAAGCCTAGAGAAAATAATAGTAACAATGAAACTAAATAAAAAGGCAATATTTTGTAAACACGTGGCTAGATATAGCAAAAAATAATAATAAAATAAATAAAGAATTATAATAAATAAAAGATAATACAGAAATCATGTAACAACTGAACTTAGGAATGTGAACATTATATACATGATGTAGATGTGTGTAGGTCTAATGTGTGTGTGTTTCTCCCTGGCTGTCCCTCAGGAGATGACACGATGATACGAATCTTGCAGCAATAATTGCACATTTGGCTTCTTCACCAAGAATGAAGCTGAGTTTTTCGGTTGGGCTACACATGTTAAATTGGGGAAATATATGATTAATTTTGATGTAGTAGTGGTCTCTAATGCTTAGGTATTTTGGGCACTCTGTGAGGAAGTGCAGCTCGGTCTCCGTCACTCCCAGCATGCAGTGCGAGCAGAGTATGTCCTCACAAGAGAGCCAGGTCTGACTGCGCCGGTCCGCTTCTACGGCCAGACTGTTCACTGAGTCTATACATCGTCAATGTTCCTGAGTCTCACATCAGTCACGGCACTCAGGTAGCTTGCCATGGTGTATTCTTTCTCTCTCTCTCTCGTATGCGCGCCCAAATGCTCTCTCGCCTCTCTCTCTCTCTCTCTCTCGTATGCGCGCCCAAATGCTCTCTCTTTCTCTCGTATGTGCCCAAATGGTTTCTCAGGTACCAAAATTTGGTACAGAATGATTTAATAGGGCCTATCGCACCACATTAACCTTTTCATAGTACTCAAACTAATTGTGGAACTACCCACTTTTTGGCGTGTTCGTACCACGGGAACTAGGAATGGTTTTAGTTCCAGGAACTCAGTTTGGAGAAACTAAATTAGTTCCTACTTCAGAGTAGGGTCTAAAACATCTACATTAAGCTACAACTATGGGTGCTTTCACACTTGCTTCATTTAGTTCGGTTGAATCGCACTAGAGTTAGTTTTCCTTCTTAGTGCGGTTCGTTTGGGCAGGTGAGACTGCAGCAATCACACTCTGGTGTGCACGAAGAGCGGACCAAAATGTCTCGGTACACTTTCAAACGAACCCTGGAGCGGTTCGTTTGTGGTGAGAACGCGATCCAACCTCAAACAGACCCAACTGCAAAATAACTGCGCATTTTTGGGCTAAACCAGCTTCCATAGTCAGCTGTGCTGTGCATTATGGGATGAGGAAGTGTTTGTTGACAGTTTGCAGTTTAGCATGGCAGGTCGCGGACAAACTTGGAGTTGTGTGGAGGTGCGTAGCCTCATAGAAATTTGGTGACTTGCGATGCGCCTTCGCCATTTGCAGAACATTAATACATTATTTTCCAGCCGCATCTGGGCTTCATTCTCAAAAGTTGTATATTGCCTGAAGTGGTATATACAAACTATGAAGTAAAGGAAGACCATGGATAAAATCAACCCGCGCAATTGTCTCTATAATAGCAGTTTGCTGTCTGCTGCATTTTACTCCTGTCTTTGTTTACTTCCGGAAGCACCGTTGGAATTTTCCCGCACGCTCTTTCTGACCAATCGAAAAGCAGTTTAGGGAATGCATTCAAAGACACATCTAGCCAACAAGTGAAGCGGATGTTGTCACGTGACTGCATTTTGGTTAGTTTCAGCTGGTTCAGACCCGAGCAAACAGTGTGGTGTGAAAAGGAACCAAAACGGCTAAAAATAGTTACAATGTATAATTTTTTTGCCTTTGGTCCGGATCAAAGCAAGTGAACTATCGGACTTTCCTGGTGTGAATACACCCTCTATGTTTAAAAAAAATGACACACAATAATTGAAGAGCTCTTTTCCAAAACGCCATAAACGCCAAATTTATGCCATTTTGCTGTGTACTGAACCTATTCACTGTTCCATCAATGTTTCATGCCAAATCGCTATATTTCCTTGTTTAAAATGTACTGCAAGATGCAGTTCTTTTCCAAACCGCTATAAGCGCCGAACCTGTTTTTAGCCTAAATGCGATATGTCCTCTCGATCAATCAGAATTCGTTCGATGCAATCCAACACGGCGACGCTTTGAAGCGTTTGTTTGTGCTCAGTCTTCAAAATGAGTGATTTAAACTCTAATAACACTTTTGATGGCCTGGATGAGCCAGTGAGACCTACACCTGGGGGTAGAAAACGCAGACTGGACAAAGAAAATAACAAAAAACAACAAAAAAGAAGGTTCTCAGGTGGCGCGTTAATACCCACTGTGAGATGTCAATGTAACAGATGTGTATACCAGTAAAGGTGGTGTGTAAACCAATTGACGCTAGAGGCTGTAGCCTTTGGCGTTCCTTGTTAGAGCGCACGCATCCCGCGCCGGAAACCCGGGTTCGAGACCCGCTCGGTGTGATGGTGCGGACCTGGGGGGGTTACATCAACACAAGGCTGGTGCGACCGGTTTATAGTATGAGTCCCTGATGTTGCATGTTCTCTTTTTTTTTCTTTTTTTTTTTTAAGACATAAACCAACATTTAAAACAAAAAAGGATGGATTTGTAGCGTTTAAAAAAAAAAAAAACCTTTGCATTTATAATCAACAATATTGTTCATTTAACAATCATTGTTTAACATGTTCAGACTGAGCCAACAGACCATTTTAACAGGATAAATTGAATATTAACAAAATGTATGGGTCTAGGCAAAAAAATGTCATTTTCATGAAAACTATTAAAATGGATTTATAGCGTTTTGGAAAAGAGCTCTTCAATTGTTTTTTATTAGCTAAATGTTTGACTTAATTTTTAATCACATTGGAATTGAAACTGCGAATTGAAAAAACTGACGCGGAATTGATAACTGTACCCAACCCTAGTGGGAAGTAAGAAATGCAGATTTTCTTTTACGAGGATTTTCAAAACTAATGCAATACAGATATTACAAAATTAAATTATGACCACTTCACAGTGAAATGCTTGTGGTCTTATTTATTGTAATATTATGCACTTTGTATTGTAATGCTTTCTCACCGTTGAATGAAACGAGGTACTGTAATCTGACAGCGATGCATTCAACCCTCCACCAATGCAGTCTCTCATCATGTCACTGGTTAGCCTCTTGTCTGCCTGTGCATGTTCAAGTGTTTTGGAGGAGGCGTGGCTTTGGAGAGTGATTTGCAGGGAGGGTGGGATCTTATGCTTTCAAAGCTAGCTTGCTATTGCTTGCCTCTCTGAAAGCACCTACCCTACCTTTTAATCACCCATTATGTGTTGAAATGTGCATGCAGGGTCTTAATCCTTATGTTGTTGTGGTCTCCTCCAGCCTGTGGTGATGTAGCGGAGCCGATAAGGGTGACCAGTGGAGTGATAACCAGCCCTGGCTGGCCCTTTGAATACCCTTCTCAAATCAACTGCAGCTGGAACATCAGAGCCAACCCTGGAGAGATCATCACCATCAGGTAACCCCTCACCACAATACTGCAATATTTGCTATTCCACTGACGCAGTCAAGAGCTGATTACGAAGAAAGATGTTCTTCACAGTTTGCTTTAATTACAGGCCTAACTGTTGTGGTTATACTGACTATAAATTCCTGCAGTGGTGATGGAGTCTGATTGTCTGTACCAATGCACGCAACTGCTTTTGCTAAAACAAGATCAATCTTTAGATGCAGATGCAAAACTTTGGGGATCTTTGTCATTTCTTTAACAGATCTTAAGGCAGAGCAGCATCTCTTAAATTATCAAGAGGTTCAGATTGTTTTTTGAGTTCTGTCTTGGTTTAAAGGAATAATGCTGTTTTTTTTAAGCTGCTGCCACCTCAAACTCCCTTTTGAAAGCCTATTTTATTTCTATTTTTATGTGACACATCTGCTTTATTCTTGCACTGCCTGTTTGCTTCAACCAGAGTGTTTGTTTGCATCCTTATTAGAATGGTGTACATGGTTACTGGCACAGAAATATACCATTTGGGTATTTTTCCCATGGGATGTTAATTTATTTAATTAAAAAAATGTTTTTTTGTAAATACAGCAACTCACTAATTCTGCAAATGAGAACTGTCTTAAAAAGATGATTGGTTCAGTTTTCAGTGAGACACGTGCACCACAATGTATACCTTTAATTTTTATAGGTACTTAGTATGGTGGCGCTTTACCCGGCATCATTTCTTAGTTGGTACTTATTAAAAATATGCATTCAAGTCTTGATCTATTGATGTTTGAGGCAGGTCATGCCACAAGATGCAATAATGTGCCCTAATTTGAATTAACTCTGATGTCAGGGATGCTGTTTATCATACTGTCAAGTGCCCACACCCAATGCTCCTTTACTTAAAATCAGTTATATTTTTAGTTTTCAGGACTTTGAAATTCAGAGCTCGCACCGATGTGGATTGGACTGGATCTCCATTGGAACCTACAAAACCTGGATGGGTACCGGGCCTGTGGCTCATCTATTCCGGCCCCATACGTCTCCTCTCAGGATCACGTGTGGATAAAGTTCCACTCCGATGACAGTATGACTGGAAAAGGCTTCAGGCTCTCTTACATAACAGGTAGACCTGCTATTTATATCCCTTTAGATACAACTGTATCAGAGAAGATGCAGTTACGTAGATGTCTCACATCTCGACACTCGTAAATTCTCTCACTCTCAAATTGTATTTGGTTACAAAAAAATGGCCTGCTTTTCGTCATTATTGAATTAGTTTCTAAGGCAAGCATCACTGCTGTCATTCCTTAAAATTTTGCCTAGAGGGTTTTGGAAAAACTGGCCAATGATAAAATGGGATTAAGGAAGCAAGTCATGTTTAGAGACCAGGGCCTGTATTTATCAAGCCTCTAAGAATTACTCTCAAGAACACTGCTAAGAATTGACTTAAGTGAAAAAAAAAAATATTGGCTCAAAGCTAGGTTTAAAAGTTAGTTATCAATCATCTCCTTCGGAATTTAAGTGAAGTCTAGGACTAAATCTAAAGTGTCAGTCTTAAGGTCTCTGCACACTGAGTCCAAAAATTTCATATTCGTAATCCTAAAAATTGTCACGCACAGAAACTGCACACTGAGTCAGATGCATATGAATTAATTGTGCAAAAATCAAAACCGATCGCAAATTGATACAAAATTTCTTCAAGCATTGAGGATGAGCTTGTTGTCCTCTCGCAAAAAAAAAAAAAAGGAAAAATAAAGAAAATATTGGGTCCATCCAATCCTAAAATATAGAGAGGAAGGAGAGTTCCCCCTCTTTATTAACCCTTTAAGACCTTAGGGTAAAATAGGTAATTTCCACATTTTGTTTATTTGACTGTACAATTCTAACAGAATGCACTATTTTCAAGCTAGTTGTCATTTTTTTCAGAAAACAGCTGGCTTTCAAAAAAGTACAGTTTTTGACCATTAATGTTGTGTGGTGAGTTTGTACACAATTTAAATAAAATAAATAAACCGTAATACATTTTCTGTTTTTATTTATAAAAATCATGATCAAAATAATCCAACACTTCTTACTTCAAAATTCAACTATATATCATGTATACAAGTATTTTTGGGCCACTGGGTTGCACATTTTTCATTCAGGAGACGTTTTTGTTCATACACACACAAATTTACACATGCATTTACACGCACGGACTCATTATAGCGATGCACACACTACATATGAAAGTCTCACTCAGACTGCTCCCAAAGTCTCATAAAAAAATCATCCCAATCGACTCTTGTGCTGTTTTCTCCTCCTTCACCATGTTTTTGTTCATTTCGTTTATTATTTTATGCAATCCAAAATTCCGCACTTCCTATTTCTCCATTTAAATTCTCTTCCGCTCTCCCGGAAATCAGCCGCCATTTGTCGACAGAGCGTAATTACCGTAATAAGCCATATGTTTCCGAAAAGCACATGTTGTCTGCTGTTAGGAGCAATTTGAATGATTTTGATGGTACAAACGGTTGAAGAATTATGGTAACATGAGTACAGCTTGCTTTTTATCAGCCGGTTTTAAAAGGTTAAGGCGGGATTATCACAGGCGATTCAAAGTTTACTTCAGGATGCCAGTGGCTCAGTTTGATGTTTTGTTAGAGATATTAGAGTTACATATTAAATGGACCACCAATTTCTGTGAACTCAGTGTGCAAGGATCTATATACAGTGCTTTGTTCTGCGAGACGAAGTGGATGAACTTGACAATCGCAATTCTGGATGTAAGCGTTCATTTGTACGGTGGCTCTGAACTGTCAAAACACCTCTCAAAATGCGTGCCACGGATGCGAAAAACACAAATAATCGAAACCGATCCGAATTTTTTTTATGACTTACGAAAATTTTGGAGGCAGTGTGTTAAACGTGATTGACAAAACATGAAGTCGTATTTATTTAAGACACTTGCCATGGTGCGTCTGATCAGCTCCGGTGGACATGTCATTTGTTGGTAATGTAAAGTAGATGTTCTTGTTCTGAATAACTGAGGAAATGTAACCGCTTGATTACTGCTAAAGCCTATGTCTCTTTAAATGGGTCATTTGTGTGTAATTTGAAGGGAAATCGGAAGAAGCCAGTTGCAAGCTTGACCAATTCCACTGCGCTAATGGAAAGTGTATCCCAGAGTCATGGAAGTGCAACACCATGGATGAATGTGGCGATAATTCAGACGAAGAGCTGTGCGTACAGCTTAATCCCTCTGCGTTCTTCTCCTTCCAGCCTTGCGCCTTCAACCAGTTCCCTTGTCTCTCACGCTACACCCGTGTTTACACCTGTCTGCCAGAGTCGCTCAAATGCGACGGCAGCATTGACTGTCAGGATTTGGGTGACGAAATCGACTGTGACTTGCCCACCTGTGGCGAATGGCTGCGCAATTTCTATGGTACTTTCAGCTCGCCCAACTATCCTGACTTCTATCCGCCTGGTAGTAACTGCACCTGGCTGATCGACACCGGTGACCACCGTAAGGTTATCTTGCACTTTATGGACTTCAAGCTGGACGGCACTGGCTATGGCGATTATGTTAAAGTCTATGATGGACTAGAGGAGAACCCCAGACGTCTGTTGCGTGTGTTGACTGCGTTCGACTCTCGAGCCCCTGTAGCGGTGGTGTCATCTTCAGGACAGCTTCGGATACACTTTTATGCTGACAAAATCAATGCGGCTCGAGGCTTTAACGTTACGTATCAAGTAGATGGTTTCTGCCTGCCATGGGAAATCCCGTGCGGAGGGAACTGGGGTTGCTACAATGAACAACAGCGCTGTGATGGCTACTGGCACTGTCCCAATGGCAGGGATGAGCTCAACTGCAGCAACTGCCAGGAAGACGAGTTCCCATGCTCACGAAACGGTGCCTGCTACCCACGCTCTGACCGGTGCAACTACCAGAATCGCTGCCCGAACGGCTCTGATGAGAAAAACTGCTTTTTCTGCCAACCTGGAAACTACCACTGCAAGAACAATCGTTGTGTTTTTGAAAGCTGGGTGTGTGACGCGCAAGACGACTGCGGGGACGGAAGCGATGAGGAGAGCTGCCCGGTAATCGTACCCACACGAGTCATCACTGCTGCTGTAATTGGGAGTCTAATCTGTGGCCTGCTGCTGGTCATTGCTTTGGGCTGCACATGCAAACTCTACTCACTCAGGATGTTTGAGCGCAGGTAAGTGAAGCCACTTCGCCAGACTAAAGCTAAAACAGAAATGGATTGTTCAAGAAAACTATTTATTAGAGGGCTGTCAATCTATTAAAATGTTTAATCTAATTACACGATGTGGCTATTAATTAATCGTATTAATCGCACTCAAATTCGGCTGAGAAATTCCCCATAAAAGATTATTTAAAGGGGCATAAAAGTGCTATGTATCGCCAGCAAAGTCCCGATATGATACAGAGGCCACAATACGGGACTGCACTGAATGTCACCTCAGAATAATTTAGTAAAACAGCTGTTTATTAAACACTGCATGCTATAGGGCCATTGCTAGCTATTGGCAGAGCAGGCAGTTGACCTCTGCATTATGAAGGGCCTCCATAACCGTACCACAGTACAATTGAGGTAATGGCATATGTTTCATGTTTACATTGGCACTCCCCACTAGGGCTGTGACGGTATTGGATTTTTCCTTACCGCGGTGAAGCAGCAACAAATATCGCGGTTAATCGCGACTATGGCCATCAATATATATATATAATCACAACACCGCGCCACCTGCGGTAGTTGGTCCATTACCACCGCGGTGGTAAAAATCTGCCACCGTCACAGCCCTAAGTTTTGTCTTGACGAGAAATTCTCTGGTTAACACACAATTCAATGGGATGGAATGAACTTTCTGACCCCGACATGCGCACTGCGAACTTCGAATTTTCCTGTGACGTATACCGTGAAGGGGTCTATTGGTAGTCAGGGCTTAATCTGAACTGACCCGGTCCAGATCGGCACCTCCGAACTCCAATCATCTCATCTGGCATTTTTTTATTTGTTTTTATTTTAATATTTATTTACATTTTCGCTAAAAATTTAAGTTTTGTTTTAATTTTTTTATAATTTGGTTAATTTTAGTGTAGTTTTCTACCCTATACAGGTTAATTTCGGTTTTAATTTGAGTTTTAGTAATTCAAGTTTAGCAGAATTAACAGAACACTTCCAGAGCACAGACCAAAGATATTTTAATTTAAACGTATTGACGCAAACCACTAGCGACACCAAATTAAAGCATGCGGATTAGAAAATTATAAATTTGATTATTTTATTTAGTTGCTGTTGGTTTCGTTTTGTTTGAGCTTGTCATTGTTTTTTATTCTTCTTTCTTTCTTATCTTAATGCCTTTATTTTTGTCAAATACAGTTCTTAATACAAAATATTTCCGTTTAAACATGTATACAACATTTCTTATTTTTAAATTCGTTTAAAAAGCATTTTAGAAGTAAAAATAAAACTCAGTCGCAAAAAAACCTGACGTGGCTCGTTTAGGTGACTTGGTTTGCTTTGCATAAAATAAAAGTTTACTGTTTTATAGATTGCATGAAACAAACCTATATTTGACAAAAAAAAAAGTGGCACTGAGAACTAATTTCACCCGAAGAGAAGGCAAAGTATCTGTGTGCACTCAATGCAAACGCAAACTCTGCGACTGTCATATAGGATATGGGTTACAAAAAAAACTACCCAAACATTACAAAAAAATGTTTAATAAAATAACCGTGATTTTTAGAGTATATGCACACAATAAAAGCAACTGATGCAAGCTGGTAATCACTTAAGTGGGTCAACGGAGTGATTGCGCGAATGATCCGTTACCTCTCCATCCTCTGATGCCGGATCGGTCACCCCGCTTTATTACACAAATTAAACACTGTATATGATAAACGCTAAATATGGAGTATTCCACTTGGCTAAAACACAGCAAAACACGGTTTTGGGTGTACGTAAGCCTATTTAATAGATAATATTACACTTGTGTTATCTCCCCCGCGCTTTCTCTCTCACACACATACATTAGGCTATAATCTTACCTTTCAGAAGCACGTGTCTAGCATTGAAACTCATCAGACAGCACCAGGAGCAAAAGGAATTCATGTCTGGATAGTTTTATTCGATTTGATGACATTTATGAATGAACATTATAATGTTTTGCATGTAGAGTAGCCTATTGATGACTCAGTTGGGGCGGCGCGGAGCGGCATTACTATGAAGCAAAGTTAATTTAGATGTAGAATAACTAAGCAGTGATAACGAATGCCCAAAAGATAAACTACAAATATCTGTCCATTTGCCCCCCTGACTGTGTTGCTGCCGAGGCGACTGCCTTGTTCGCCTAAATGCACATGCAGATCGCCTGTTCTGTCAGGGTGACGTTATGCACATGCTGCGCACTGTGCGCAATAAAACACATGACACAGAAGCACTGGTGCGTGCGTGCGTGCAGCGCGTTAGCGATAAGAGGGAGTAAAAACACACAGATATGCTGTTCTGAAGGGATGTCGGGAACAGGATATTGTTAGACCGCCCACTCCCGTTCAAATTAAACCAGAGTTACCGACCGTTACCGTGTTTTATTCCTGCGTTGCAAAAAATGTGGTCGGATCCCGCGAAAAACAGTGCGGCGATGACGGTGATGACCTCAACACCGCGGTCGGCATCTCATTACCGCGGTGAAGCGGTAATGCGGTTATCGTCACAGCCCTACTCCCCACCAGGTAAAATATTCTCATTGTTTGCATCTTTTTATGCCCATAAATAATAATGTATATTACTCCTATTAATATGTTAAAACCTTATCTTAACATTGCTGGTAGGTTATCATTGCAAAAATTAAAGCACTCTCTACATTTAAATAATAAATTAGAGTTCTAAACTAAAACGCTGTCTTCACTGACTCTAATGCACACACACGCTCAGTCACTCACACACACACGCACAAACACACACACAGATCACGTTGCGGCCGCATACAAACATTCAGGAACAAACTGTTTAGTGCTTCCCCTGCTTAATCACTCAAGAGCTACATTATCAAGGAGCTGGTAACACCATTGTTTCTCAAGGAATTAAAGCCACAGCTTCACTGTTACTGTGGTAATTCATACATACACAGCATCGCTCTCTCTCTCATATGTGAACACTTGATAAATAACACTTTTCTGAGAATATATTAAAGTATAGATCGTTAAACTGCAAGCTAGCCGGTGTTTTCAGAAAGCAAGCGCATTTATTCACAGTGGAGAGCGCACGCGTACATATGGTTCCCAGGTTGACAAAAATAAGTAACAAACGCAAACTCTGCGACTGTCATATAGGATATGGGTTACAAAAAAACTACCCAAACATTACAAAAAAATGTTTAATAAAATAACCGTGATTTTTAGAGTATATGCACACAATAAAAGCAACTGATGCAAGCTGGTAATCACTTAAGTGGGTCAACGGAGTGATTGCGCGAATGATCCGTTACCTCTCCATCCTCTGATGCCGGATCGGTCACCCCGCTTTATTACACAAATTATTATTTTCTGTATTTGTGTAATGATTACACAAAATCATATGTGAACACTTGATAAATAACACTTTTCTGAGAATATATTAAAGTATAGATCGTTAAACTGCAAGCTAGCCGGTGTTTTCAGAAAGCAAGCGCATTTATTCACAGTGGAGAGCGCACGCGTACATATGGTTCCCAGGTTGACAAAAATAAGTAACACTTAGCATATTTTTCCGTATTGCGCAAGTGGGAAGCTCCGTTTTGGGTATTACGTCTCTTTATATCAGGCAACCCAGTAGTGTTCACCTGCGACCAGATTAAACATTGTTGTTAAACATTTTAAACGGTGTTCTTGTATTCAAATTAAGCGCGGTCCACTGCTGCACACGTGCCACAATATCGATTCAGGGCCAGCTGTATCGATACTCGTATCGTCAAATCTCTGTGACGATACATCGTCATATCGATGTATTGAACACAGCACTAGGGCATAACACACAGTTTTAACCCATCTCATGTTAATATTGAGTACCTATAGAGCAGTACTGCATCCTTCATATCTCTAAAAAGTTTTTAGTTTGATCATATTTATATTATATATCTACAGCTTTACAATTATCTCTGGAAAAAAAAGAGCTCCTGGAGGTGTGTCATGGGCGGAGCTAAAGAGTGACGAGCACTTGAGCGCCGATTGAAAACAACAATCATTTGTTGCCGTTTCACTTACCATCTGCAGTTCTGAATCATGACCGGGATCTTTGATACCTGGGCCTTGTTTATAAAATGTTCGTCAACAAACACACTTCAGTAACTCCGTTGCTGCCCCGGAAAAGCAAACTGCATCCACTGTTCACGTAACGTTGGGTTCTTTGGTAAGCTGAACAAGGGTCATCTTTCCCTCACAACCAAAAACGCACTTCTTTAGAGACATTCTTCCTGAGCGAGTCCCGTGCAGCTGAATGAAGCGCTGCAGTCGATACGTGCACCGGTGCGCTCTTCTAGGAGAAATGCCCATATAAGGAGTTCCAGCCTCATTTACGTCAGCAACAGCCATGATTGGAAAAAAACTTTCCGAAACTTGTAAGAACCCGGAAGTATGAATTTGGCACAGAAATACTCAGTCATACTTCCAAATCGTTTTTAACACTTTGGCCATGCTTAGCATGAAAATCCAACTTTTAACAATGTAAACACCTCTGAATGCACGAAACAGCATTGTACCCCCTTTAAAGCCATTATTGTTACATGAGAAAGACGTGAAATAGGTATTACGAAAAGTAGCTTTAGAGATTTTGTTGTTCTTTTTTGAGTGAACATTCTCTCTAATTATGGATTTTTTCCAGTTTTTTTTATTAATATATAACTATAATATTGTTTTTTAATTAAATTATAATCTAAATAAGGAACTAAAACTACCACTAGGTGGCAGTAAACATTTACATTTATGGTTGGGTTAGGGTTGGGTATGTGCATTAATTGTTAAAATGTTCCATAATTAGATTAACCTATTAAATCAACAGCCTTAATTTATTAGTTTTATCAGTTTATGCTTCTGTGACTGTATTCTCATCAACTACCAATTAATGGGTTGGTTGTTCTTCCAGGTCATTTGAGACTCAGCTCTCTAGAGTGGAAGCCGAGTTACTGAGAAGAGAAGCTCCTCCATCGTACGGGCAGCTGATTGCTCAAGGACTGATTCCCCCAGTGGAAGATTTTCCTGTCTGCTCTGGAAACCAGGTAAGAAGACTACATTATGTAAATGTGTGTCAAATTGTGTAAACAGTCTTTGTTTTTTGTGGCAAAAAAAGCTGTCCTTTACCCTTCCATGTTTGGGCATTAACAAAAATATTTAGACATATCCAAGAAGCTAATTTTTGCTATTTTGATTTGAAGTTTCAGGGGGTTGTTGATTTTAAAGTGATATCTTGCACAATGAGTAGGTTTCTCAATTGTAGCAATACTCACCATTTTCTAAATTGTAGTTGGTGTATTGGCTAGGGATGTAATGATTCACTCAACTCACGATTCGTTTCACGATTTTGATTTTTCGATTCACAATTTTATTTGAACAAAAACAGAATTTCACATTGATTACACATTGTTAGGTTTTGTGAAACTAAATATAAACAATATCTGCATGAAACGAACCGCAGACGAGCTGAATGAGATGCAGATTCACTCTCTGCCAGAAGGTGGTGCTTAAAGCCTTCCCTTGGTCTCCGGTGTAACTATACATGCTCAGTCTATCAGCTGCTCTGCTCGTGCTCATCCGTTCTCTTTTCACAGCAGTTCAGTCAATGTACTATTGGAGTAGGGATGTAACTATTACCGGTTTGACGATAAATCATGATAAAATTCCACACAGTTAGTATTACCATTTCATATTTTAATTATGATTAAAACCGTATTCGATTACCATGATTTGAACATCTCACGATAAATAAATACTGTCCAGCATAAAGCAAAGTTTTCAGTAACAGTGTCGCGTGCGCACAGCAGCAGAATAGTTTAGTTTTGAGTGAAAACAGGGCAGAAAAGCTGGGAGGTTTTAAGTGTGCTGAGGGAATTATACACCTGAATATATGCATTAATGAATTATATAAATGTACCTCTGAAGGTTCTGACTGTCTTCAGAAAAAATTCGATGGCATTTTGTTTTCATCTTTGCTCCAAGTAATGCCTAAAGAAGTGTTCTTAATCACAAAACTGCTTTGTCCACGGGAAACACCGGGCTCGACAGTGCAAGCATTTCACTCGCATTTGGGACTAAAAATAGATGTGCAAACTGGATTAATGCATGAGGATGAGCGTGAATTCAAAATACAAAACAGCATAACTTATACAGTAGTCAGTAACAAACTTATTACATTCTTCAGTTTATTTATGGAAAATAGCCATAAAACCTCACATGATTACTGCGCTTTAAAAAGGCAACGGTTTAATTTAAATGAGCACAGATGAGAAGAAAGGCCGGAGCGAGTGAAGGAGACATGCCAGTGCTGATTCTGAATGACGCACATTCGTCACTGGTTGGCGCTGACGCTGCCATTACTCCAATAACCTTGTAAACAAGTTTAATCTTCATAATAGCACCAAATAATTAATACTTAAAGACTTGATGAGCTATATATTTTCAACCATTTTTTTCTAACATAAATCGCTGCCTATCCACTGATCCACTGGAGAACAGTGCTATCTATATATTGACTGATTCGTTATTATTGTTCAGCAACACTTAACAGGCTCCACTAGTTAACATGAAAAAACAATGACTGCATTTATTAATAATTTTCATGTTAATTTCAACTTTAACTAATATATATATTTTATTAATCAACATTATTTATTTATTTTTATTTAGTCATTTAGCAGATGCTTTTATCCAAAGCGACTTACGAATGAGGACATTATAGAAGCAATTAAAACCAACAAAAGAGCAATAACATGCAAGTGCCATTACAAGTCCTGGTTAGCCTAACGCAGTACACGTAGGATGGATTTGTTTGTTTGTTTTTGTGTGTTTTTAAGAAAACTAGTATGTAAAATATAGAAAAAATAAACTTAATGTTAATTTTACAAGAAAAGCTAGCAGTTAGAGAATAAATATGTAATTGATAGAGGGTCAAATGTTTTTTTTTTTTTTAAATAAAAAGACAGATTAGATCAAATAAATTTAGAATAGAGAGTGCTAGAGTTAGAGGGTCAAATAAAGATGGATGAGATGTGTTTTTAGCCGTTTCTTGAAGATGGGTAAGGATTCAGCTGCTCGGATTGAGTTGGGCAGGTCATTCCACCAGATGGGAACAGTAAATGGAAAAAGTCTGTGAAAGGGATTTTGTGCCTCTTTGGGATGGTACAGTAATGCGTCGTTCACTTGCAGAAAGCAAGCTTCTAGAGGGCATATAAGTCTGAAGTAATGAATTTAGGTAAAGGGGTGCAGAGCCAGAGGTGGTTCTGTAGGCAAACATTAATGCCTTGAATGTAATGCGAGCAGCTATTGGTAACCAGTGCAAATTGATGAACAGAGGTGAACATTAACAAAGAATATTAACTTACTGCTACAATTAGCTATTGCACGTTGTTAGTTAATGTTAACCTGCTTTAATGTTAACAAATAGGACATTATTGTAAAGTGTTACCTATTGTTCTTTCGTTAATTTGAACAATCTTTTGCCCTCTAATCTTGAAACACTTGTTTAGCATTAACACTGAATGTGAATGCCCTGCTGTAGATTTTGACCGGTTGATGAAAAACAAGCTTATCTGGATTCTACACATTTAAACATGTCAGATAAGTTATCTAGAATCATTTATGGAGCAGATGAAATACATATAATCATTTATTAATCAATTATCATTTTGACTTACCCCTTTTCTTTATTTTAAGACTGAAATGTGAGATTTACCTTTTTATGAATCTTTTTCAAAGCTTTATTTGAACATTTACATTAGATATTTGAACAAGCTATTAATCTTTTGTCAGTCAAGTTGACATTTAAAATCCAGACATCATTGGTAATGTTATTGTTTTAGTGATTATGCAAACTTAGTCGTTTTATTTGTTCATTTTTAAATATAAAACTTGATTAATTGATTTGTGTCGGTACTTTTTGAACATCTCCAGCACAATTTAACAATACCATGATGATACAGATAACCGTGATAATTTTGGTCATAAGAAATGATAAGAAATTTTCATACAGTTACATCCCTAGAAGCAACTGAATAACTCGGGATATTGGTTTATTTTGACTCAGAGGGTGTGTCAGGCACATTTATAAACTGAATAATTGAGATGCGAACCATTTTAAACGTTTCAGTTCGATTTGGAGAACTGGTTCGACCTGTTCACTAAGAAGATCCGGTTAAATCGACCGATTCGTTCGCGAACCGGACATCACTAGTAAACAAGCAGCACTGACCTATAAACTTTAATATGCATAATAAAGAGGCAAGATGAAAAGAAAAATACCATCTAAACTTTTCAAAATTTCCCCTCAGACATACATTCATATAAACTCCTACCCCTAATTGAATCGCGATTCATTTAGCATCTCAACCATTTTGAATTGTCACATGTTTGAATCGATTTTCAACCGGTTAATTGTTACATCCCTTGTTATTGGCTAAATTAAAATTTATGAGCCAAGCCTTCTCTATAGTAGGTTTGGTAAAGCTGCATCAAGGTGCTGTCTGTCTGACCTTGGAAAATTCCCAGAGAATATGAAGCATGATGACTGACCTTCATGTTTTGGATGTCCTTAGGTAACACCTTGTTCTTGCTTTCAGGCTTCCGTTTTAGAAAACCTAAGACTGGCAGTTCGCTCACAGCTGGGATTCACCTCAATCCGACTCCCCACCACAGGGCGCCATGGCAACATCTGGAGACGCCTGTTCAATGTCACACGTTCACGGCGCTCTGGTTCTCTCGCACTGGTGTATGCGGACACAGAAGAGGGTCCTGATGGCAGCGCCTCAGCACGTGAGCCGGAGAGGCATGGCTCTCACCGTGGACTCTTGCCCTTGGATTCCGACGATACGGACACTGAGAGTGAGCAGCATCCCCGCAGGGATGTCCCAGGAGCTGTTGGAGGCCTGATGGCCCCACTGCCGCAGAAAACTCCCCCTACAACAGCCGTGGATGCCATCGTCTCGGTGTCTGCCAGCTCAGCTCCACTCGTCAGCCTGGAGAGCAGCATCTCTGAGAGCATCTCAGAAAGTCCTGAAGTAACTGGATCTTCATGTACTACTACTGCAACCACTACTTCTGCAAGGAGCCCCTTCAGCAGCGCTCTAAGCCAGGTCACCCGCAGTCTGCGCTGGATTCGTTTCTCTTTAGGGCGCTCTGTAGACATAGAGTCAAGTGGCATTGGGCAGAATCACAGCCCTCTGCGGCAACTGGAGCAAGGAAGTGCGGGTTGCACTGGGGTCGGCATTAGAGGCGAGGATGAGGACGATGTAGAGCTCCTCATTCCGTCTCAGATGCCGGTTCCCTGTACAGTGATGAGAGCTCCAGGCCCCTGTTGGAACTAGGCCTGGAGCAGGCCTTTGGGCCCCACCTGACCCCCGCTGCTATCTCACTTAGAGGCCAGCTGGTGGGTAGGGATGGACCCTGTGAACACTGTGGAATTGTCCATACGGCGCGTATACCAGACACTTGTCTGGAGGCGACAGCGAAAACAGAAACTAGTGATGATGAGTCATTGCTGCTCTGTTAAGACTCGGAGAAACTCCCTGACTCGGTACATGAACCATATGACTCTAAAATACCCCTGCTCACAGCTTACCATTTGTTATCGCCCCTAGTGGAGTGGAGGTTTGAATGTCTTCAGACAAAATTAAGAGCTTCAGAAATCAGGTACTTTTAAAGAGCAGTCTGGAAAGATCATACTGAGTAAGAGAGCTCCACAATCCCACTGTCCCTTCCACTGTGCAATATTGGTATTCGTTGAGATGTTTACCAGGTCAAAGTCTATTTTTCTGAAGAGTCAAATTAAGCTCACCTAGAGTCGTGAGTGAGCTGTTCTGCAGTTCTCAGTATGGGAAAGCAGCACAAAAAGACTCGTCTATCCTGGACAGTGTGGGATAAAAAAAAAGAATGAACACATACAAGTGCTCTGAGAGATTCGTTACCTAACCTTTAATTTATTTGTACTTTTGATGTCAGATGTTTTATTAAAGGAATGGTTGACCCAAAAATGAAACGTCTACTCGCCCTAATGCTGTTCCAGACATGGTTTCTTTAGTACAGTTACTGTGAAAGGTGTCCTAGCAGCTCTTTTCTGTACAGTGAAATTAAATGGAGACAGGGCTGTCAAGCATCAAAAATTATAAAGCTCCATAAAGGTGTTATGTGATCATATGACACTAGATTCTACAGAAATGTTAGAAGTAAAAATTCAACATTAAACGGAAGTATTTAACTTGTTGTAATCTACCACTCTCTGTAATTCTGTTTCCGCCATAACTGCGCTGGTTCTCGTGCACAAGCTTGGAGTAATGTTCCGTGGGGAACTGCTCACGGTTAAGACACCGCCCTGCATTTCACTCATCACCGAAATATACTGCGACTGCCTTCATAACCTATCCAAAAACGAACAGTAACCCGCTCTGAGGAATTATTTTGACATCCAAAGTATTTGTATTCTGTATCTTTATGAATACATTTTTTATTTTATGCAACGCATCAGGCTTTTTTATCTCCCGATAAGGCCGACACGAGCGACACATTTACATTTAGTCATTTAGCAGACGCTTTTATCCAAAGCGACTTACAATTGGGAGTACATAAAGCGATTAATCTTGAAGAGGCAAACATACAGAGGGAGTGCCAATAACACCAAGTCTCAGGCATTGTTCAAATAAGTACAAGCTAGCAAGGGAAGGAGATAAAGATTTTGAAAAAGTGAAAGTTCAATTTTTTATATATATATATTTTTTTTTTATATATGTAGTCAAGTAGAATTGAAAGAGATGAGTTTTCAGTTGTTGCTTGAAAATTGACAGGGATCCAGCATTCCGGATGGGGGTGGGAAGATCATTCCACCGGCCAGGAACGGTGAAAGAGAATCTTCTGGAGAGTGATTTTGAGCCTCTCTTGAGACACTTGTTTAGGTGATTCACATTGCGTCGCCTGTATGTTGCTCCGCATAGAATTGAACGATTTACAATACAGTAGCGATTTTATAAATAAAATAAAATGTACACAAACCTGTGTTTTACCGAAGAAATGTATAAATTTGATTAGAAGTGCTCTCTCAAGAGGAGAAGGCAAAATCCCCGCAGTAAATAACTAAAATGCTGTGTTAACACAAAAACTGCCCAAACTCTGGGTTATGTCTGAACCAGAAGCTGGGTAACACAAAAACTACCCAAACACTGAAAAAATAACCCCAAAAAACAGAATTTTTTGCAACCCCAGGATTTTTTAGAGTGTGACATCCTATGTTTTTGATGATTGACAATAGCCATACATAAGTCATATGGGCTTATTTCAGGAGTATTTTTTGTTAATTGTTTTGTTGTACCTATGTAGTTTCACTGTGTGGAAAAGAGCAGCTTGGACATTTGTCAAATTAGCTCAAAGTTTGTTTAGAGTGTTTAAAATAAAATAAAAATACTCCTAAATCAAAGTAATTTTATATTGCTTATGACCATTTTAATTTTGGGTAAAATGATTCTGCTTGCAAAAAGTGGGAGATCAAAGACATTTGGTACATTTGTTAATTTCAGTGTGAGGTTGTGTCCCTGCTGCAGTGGTACTTAAATTGGTGCATTACCAGCGATTATGAGCGAGAAACATTTATTTATAACAGATTGTAATCTATCTAATCGAGTTACTATTTTTAAAGGATATTGCATTGTGTAAGAGCCACTTTTGTTTGTTGTATTTAGTTTTGTTACCGGTAATCTTTTGGTAACCTTACAGTTTTGGTACTGAGAATTCTTGTGTGAGTATATTTATTATTGGTTTTCATTTTGATAGTGTTTACTTGAAAAGCATGTCCAGCTGTCTTGTGCTTGTTTTTGTTTTCCCTTTCATGACGCGGTGTGTGTGTGTGTGTATGTATGTGTGTGTGTGTGTGTGTGTGTATATATATATATATATATATATATTCATGCACACACATGCAAAAGATATATACAAATAAAAATGTTTACTGCACTAAGAGAATAAAAGTGTTCATCCCACTTGTGTTGGACTTATTTTTCACAAAAAATTGACTTAAAGTGAGCAAGAGTGGTCATAGGATTTTAGTTTGTGAAAAAAGTTGCACTCTAAAAGTAATTTGTGGACTGCAGAAGAGAAACCACAGCAGTGTCTCTTGATGGCACACTGAAACAAAACCAAACCTGCAGTTGTGGTTGCTGGAATTCTGAGAAGGGTATAACTGCAGCCTGGAGATCTCCAAATGGGGGCGGGAACTCTGAAATAGGGCGTGGCTAACTCCCATTCACAGACAGGCACATGACACGCATGTGCAATTTTTTCTCCTAATCAAACGCCATCCCACAGATAATTCTAAAATTTTATTGGTTGTGCCAAAAACAGTTTTAATTTCCTACACTAGCCTATGCTACAAAAATGCTAACCCCTAAACCTACCCCACAACTTAACCAGTGAATTTGGCTGCATGGGATTGGTGCTGAATAGCATGGTATAGAAAGTTGCAGTTCAGGAGATAAGCAGTTGATTATACGATATGAGATGGCCATGCTTGGCCGTTCTGTAACTCCCCAACCGGACCTCACCGGACAATGGCACCTTTTCAGTTACACCCATCGTCACTATCCCCCTCCCACACTGTGAATGTCAAGCCCCGGGACACCTCTGTTGCTTAAAACAAAGTGATAGAGTAAAATCTTTCCCCTGTGCTGGGACAGCGGGGGAGCTCGTGAGTGATTCCTGTTTATGTCAAGAGGTTCAAACTCTGGTCCGAACACCACTGGCCTCGAGCTTTTGGCTCTGCTTTCATGGAGAATATTAATTAATATAGCATATTTTATTTTAGGTCAACTAGAAACAATGTTTAATTTATAAAGTTTTATTTTGAAATGAAAGTCAATAACAATTGGCTGAAGCAAGAGCCATTGGTGAAAAGTCTGGGAGAAGAGACCCCGCCCCATTTTTGAGGTTTTGCCCAGTTTTGGAGTTCACACCCCATTTTGGAGATCTCCGGTGTTGTGCTCATTTTCGACCCTCTAATGAATAATTTCATTATCACTCCGCTCATTCAAATCGCTACTTGATTGCCAAATCCTAACCCCTTCCCCCACACCTAAACCTACCAGTATTAGGGGGTAATAATATGGTGGGGGTCAGAATTCGGCACAACACCGTTCTGTAGTTATATCTACTTGGGAATTCTATAATGAAAAATACGGTAAAAGTTTTTTTTCGGTTTTAACTTAAATTTACAGTGAAATACTGTAATTTAATTGATATAATGTTAATATACCAACCTATTGAAATACAGGCCACGGGGCAGCCAAGGCCTAATGGATAGAGCGTTGGACTTGTAACCCGAGGTTGTAGGTTTGAATCTCGGTTCTGGCAGGAATTGTCCACGTCTGAGGTGAAACCCTTGAGCAAGGCACCAACCCCAACTGCTCCCCGGGTGCCGCAGCATTGGCTGCCCACTGCTCCAGGTGTGTGTGCACTTGGATGGGTTAAATGCAGAGAACACATTTCACTGCTGGTTATACTCTATAATTGTGTATGTGACAAATAAAAAAATCTTTTAACAAATTATTCTTACTGAAATCTGTTTTGTACCTTTGAAATACACTGATAACCACAAAATGCAGATGGTGATGAGAAAGTCACATGATGAACTTAAGCCCATCACAAGCAGCTTTTAAATAATAATGTAGAGAATCATCGCACAGAAGGAAATCTAGATTAAGCCGAGAGACGTCACTGACTATAGTGTGATTTAAAACCAGCTCCCTCCACCCCTCCTCACCAGCGAAAAGCGCGCTCTTTCTGGTTTCAGAGAACAAAGGGAAGTGACGGGAACGTTTCTAAAATACATTCGTTCATTTCATGACTATTAAAACCATCTACACAAGAAACATATGGATATTAATGTTGTACTTTGCCTTTCATATGCCTGTGTGAATGTAAATTATTTAGGAAATGTGGGATGATTGTTAATCTGTGCCTTAACTGTGTAATATGGGTAGTGTGTGTGCCAAATGCGATGTTTAGTCTCTAAAAGAAGCTGGCGTCGTAAGTAATAAGTGGTGTTAATGACCGTTAAACCTTAGCATCATGTAGGATTACACACATATAAAAGATCTGTAAGGATATCTTTCACGGAATGAATGAAATATCAGATGACGTAAGCATGGCCCCAGAAACCATGGACATGGGCGGGGCTCCGCCCCATACGAACGCTCTGATTCGACCAGCCACCTGTGGGCGGGTCCAAAATCGAACAGTTTAAAACGAGGCGCCAGTGTGCAAAATGCTCTCTTCCTGTTCTCGCAACTCGCGCAGGACGACCCGGACGGTCCGCTGGACTCTCGCCTTAACACCGGCCGAGACCAACCATCTAGGCGAATCCAAGACTTCGCAAAAGCCGTAACGTCGCAGAACCAGCAGCGTAACGACGCTTTCCATCTCAACGCAGAACCAGCATCAAATAGCCTCCGTGATTCCAACACGGCTCCCCGGTGAAGTCACGCAACAGCGACGCGAGCCAGCAGAGGTTCCCAGAGCAACACGTGGAAACTAAACCAAAGACCCAGCCTGCTTAACCACCATAAAGCAAGTATCTCAAACTAAGTTTTTATCCTGACTGAATTGGTGAATAGATCTGAATGCAGAAAGGGGCAATGTCTCCTTCGTGAACTTCCCTTTTTGGTTGTAGTTGTGCAATAGCAAAGAAGGCTATTTTAACCTCCTTCTGAGGTTACTCACGAAATTCCTGTATATGTGTGTGTGTGCATGTGTGTTTTAATAGTTTTAGATCATGTATGTTAGAATAGCAGTAGAATAAATAAACCGTATTTCATTTTATAAAGGATTGTCTCTGGGGATGTGATTTTTCAAATATGTTAACCTTACTGCCACATAGAGAACGTTACCTAGCTCGAATTTGAGAGATTATTAATCTCGTTTATTGTTCGGTTGCCACTAGGCAAGAGAAACGAGATTTAATAAAGATATACTGATGTTAGTGATCGCTGGACGAGACTTAAAGTATAAATCATAAGTTAAAGATTAATATTACTTTAATCAAAGCAATATTTAATCTTTAATAAATAATTCCCGGAGCTGAAACAATAGCTCCTTTTAATAATATGCTACATATGGTGGAGAATATGGGCATAAAGATTAATTTGAAAATCAATAAGCATTCATCAGGGACAATAAGAGTATTTCTCACATTTTATCCAGAAAAATAGAGTAAATACAGAGAAACAAGTTATTTGTGATATTGCATTCTTGTTTGTGAAACACAGTGCGTTTTGGAATGAAAGGGAGTGTAACTGTTAACTCGAGCTCGTTGAGAAGAAATTAAACTGCAGTAAATAATTAATATGAAGTCGCTTTAAAGCGCACGAGAGGTGAACAGGCGTGTTCCTCGTTTGCTCTCTGATTTAAGGCCTGTTATAGTATGATTTGTTAAAGTGCGTTTCAAACTCAGCTATAGTTTTATTCTCCCGGCTGTAGGATATTAAAGTAGCTAATTAATTAATTCTTAGCCATTATTTAATTTCACACGAGTGAAATCAAGCGTGTGCTCAAAGGAGTGGCCCATGCGGTTTGAGAAGGGGGAGGAATTTGCGATCGATTGAATTGATTTATATGTGTGCTGTCTAAACAGACAAAGAGCAGCATAACGGTCCGCCGAGGCCGCGATGAGTGATAATTAATCCGTAGATTAATTTATCTCGCCCTAAACGAGTGAGATTATATGTGCTATAAAGATTCAAATCTGAACAATGCTTGTTGATTTTGAAGCTTGGAGCACATTTACGGGTTACAGGCCTGAGTTGCCATAACGACCAGTTTAGCCAGGAAGTCGTAAAAAAAAACCTTCTGGGCATTTGCTAGTGGAGACTTAGCCACAGCGCCACCTTGAGTTATTGTAAACGAATAGCATTAGCGCGATATAAGCTAACTGAAACGAAGAAGCTTTAGCATCGTAGCAAATGCAATGCTGTTAGCATTACGGCTAGCGATTAGCACGTTGCATTTAGGAGTTTGAATATGAGTGAATGCAGTGGGTGGGTGTGAAAATGCTACTCACATTTCCGTTCTCTCTCTCTCTATCTATCTTCCCATTTAAAAGACTAACATATGTTAATAAGCTGGCTGTGTTAATGTTATACCCAATCATCAGTGTCTAACAATCTCACAGGTTGGTTTATTAAACATTTGATTAAAGTATTTTACCTTTAGTGGGTATCGGTTTAATAGTTGGTAGTTTTATTAGAAGATAATTCGGTATTACCTTAATAATATGGTGATTTCATTCAATTATAACTGCTTTCCTGATTTTAAAACACATCAATGGATAAGTTGCTATTGTTAGGAATTTTTAATTGTTAATTGAATGTCATAATTACAAATTTGAAATTAATTTCATTTCATAAAAATAATTTCAGTTCCTTCCAAATAGCATCAGTATCCATTGAGTAATCATAAGCGTGCTTATAATTTGACAACCACAGTAAAACCTTAATTATTATTAAGAGGGCCAGAATTTTTTAATTTCATTTACAAGTAATTAGGGTAGTATAGATTAATTTGGTTTGATGTTAATAACACAATGAGGAATGAGTAAGTTGGGAAATTATTTAATTACTATTATAGGAATCTGAAACTAGTGATTTGTAAGCTGTAATTTAATTTCATAATTAATTATGAATTTGAAAATTCTAATTACATTTAGTAATTAATTACACTTCCTGTTTACATATTGCAACACTATTGGTTTATCAACCCCATTGTAGATTGCTCTTGTAATTCTAATCCTAATCGATCCTATCAATTTTAATGATAACATCATTCAATTTTAATTAGAAACCACAAGTTCTAATTTTAATTATAATTTCAGACTTAACACAAGTCTGGCGCTACCTGTAGGCCATACTTAATCTCCTTAGGTGATCTGATTAACTCAGCTAAAATGTAATAAAGTCCTCTTTACTTAAGCCTGAGAGTAGATAGTGCTCCCCCTAGTGTTGGATTGGTGAAGTGACCGTGACACCATGTAAACAATGTCATTTATCACCAAACTTAGGGTATAAGGACGTTAACCTTCTAATTAGAAAACCCCAAAAGAAAATGTAGGGTCCCTCAACTTAGGTCAGTTCGTTTACTCTGTAAACAGCAAAACCAACCTAAGCGTATCGACTCAACAGCACCATCATGCTGCCAACTTATTATTAGTTTTAAACCTTGGGAATAAATCTTCACTTCTCTTGTCTTTCCTCCTCACTAACTTCTAATTTGACTTGTTTGCTTAAGACTTTGCCAGTGGGAAGATCACGAATGGAGAGAAATGTCACAATTGAACAGATGTTTATGAAACTTGAGAGCTACTTTCGAAACTGTTTGCCATTTACCCTCTATTG
This sequence comes from Gymnocypris eckloni scoliostomus, assembly GCA_027564155.1. Lineage (NCBI taxonomy): Eukaryota > Metazoa > Chordata > Actinopteri > Cypriniformes > Cyprinidae > Gymnocypris > Gymnocypris eckloni. The sequence continues at coordinate 26,066,362 of CM050427.1, read as the reverse complement.
TGAAATCATATCCCCCAAGTTAAAGCAGGTGCAATGAGAAGATAGGTATCGGTAAACATTTTAAACCCACACGAGAGACACGTTAACCAGCGTTGCGGTGTAAATTTAGCCATTAAGGAATAGCTATGGTTTTATGGTCATTGCTATGGTTTTTCTCCGTCCTGGAGAAAATTTCAGATAGCAATCACGGTCCTATCACAAAAGCGAAAATTCGCCTACAATCCTCTGACTAGAAGCGTCCTTCTAAATCAGACTTAACAAAAGTGACAAGAGGAAAATCTGCTATTAGAAAATAGATATTTGGTTATTGTTATTGTCCTTCACCTTCGTATTAGATTGATCTCCTTCCTAAAAGGAAAAGGAGACTTTCTCGTACAAGAAAAGGTGAAGCACACAATTATTACCCCTGTTTACTCAATCTGTTAGTGTGCTTTTCTTTTTCCCAGCTGTGCTGCCTTTATTTGTGCTCAATAATTTCTACACAGAAACCACAAATTACAAGCACCTCTTCGCAGAAGACCACAGACGCAGAGAATCACACTCACACTAGCAGACACTACACTTTGCACAATCACACCCCTGTTTGTTTTGCTTTGTTCTGTTTTGTTTTGCTTTGTTTCCCATTCAAGGTCTGTGTCAGTTCGGTTCGAGATTCTCCCTCACCCCGCCAAGAACATGTCTCACAAAACAGAAACATGTCGGTCACTGGGAAGGACTTGAAATGTGGCTAAGTGTTACAACAGACAGCATCCTCCCGTTCCAGAGAGTGGAATGCACCCCGTCCAACAGAGAACGAGACTCACACGCTGGCACCTGACCTAAACAGAGGTATGACCACTGGGATGGACCGCGTGGACGTCAACGCTCACCTGGACGACACTGGGATAAGTCATGGGACCAAGCAAGGCCTCATGAGAGCCCATGGGATAGATCGTGGAACCAGCCAAGCTCGTATGGAAACTCCAAGGGAAAGCGACAAACTCACCCTGGAGCAGTCAGCCCAAGGAATCGACGAAAGAATTCACCAAGATTCCAAACTGAACGAGCTCAAACTGAATCCACAGAAGAACAAAAATCAACACCGCACTTCGACTCACAAAAGCTGATGGAAATGATGATGAAAGAGTTCCTCCAACGAAAGGAGGACGATCGGAAGTGGGAAAAGAGAAACCAGATTCAGCCTGACTAGCTGTCGGACGGAAAGGCAATGACAAGCTGAACAAATCAGTCACAGAAAACAGCACTGCTTCACCTCACTCTCAGAGAACAGTAAACACCCTAACTTCAGATGGACATGAAACCCCACCTGAAAACCCAGCAACAGAGTTAGGCACTAACTCAACACCCAATACTCCAAATCACAGCAGCGTCCAACAAACACCTGCTGATGAACCTCCTCAAGTTCCTGAAAGTGCTGCCTTAGTCACCTGCCACTCCTCCGAAGAACACCAGATCAGTTCTGACATCCTAAACGTTTCCTCCCAAACTCCAGCCCCTCAAATGACCAAACAGATGCCCTCACCAAAGCAGGTGCATTACATGAAGAGTCCTGGACACTTCATGCCCTCCCACCCAACCCTACATTGGCAGTAGAAACCCGCCGCCAGCACGCCACTGGCGCGCACACTCCTGCCCCCTCCTGCATTGCCATACCACCTCAGTTCGCTGCTGACGATCTCCTCACCCTCCAAAATGCGGATTTGTCACTACGAACCATGGCAGCTCATATGTCAGACCCATTAGAACATTCCATTTCCTCCACGGACCTAAACACTTCCTCCGAGCTCCGCATGCTCCACTCTGTCAAGTACATGCTGCATCTGCAAGACGGTGTCCTCACGTATGTCCCTGAGCCACTCACTGCGCCAAAGCTCGTAGTACCTCACGGCCAGAGGGGGATTATGCTGACACACGCACACGATGCACCATGATGTGTTGCCAGTTCCAACCGGCAAATCCAAACCACCGACAGGAAAAGGGGGAAGATCAAACACACTGACACAGACCGACAACCATATGCTCTACACCACACAAGCATAAGTATTGTCATTTTAGGAAAACATATAGCAACCATGCTTAGACACAACCCATATTATCTCTTCCGCAGCACTGCTAGGACCAATCTCTAGTAGAGAGGAATTACTCTCAATTTTTTTATACATTTTGTTTGATTTTTTTTTTTTTTGTCGTTTGGTTTCTTTCTCTCGTGTCTCACTTTGTGTTTTTCCTTTCCTCTCATTCACTTTGAACCCCCTTAACCAATCCTTGAATCCAGGTCCTGAAATTGAGATCGACTCACAATAAAGTCGTGTAACTCGCCAGAGAACCGTTGTCAACCGATCGAGGCCACCCACCAAAATCATGAACGACATGATACGATGTAAGTTCCTTGATCGACAACTTAGCTATGAATAGGATTCCGTACACGACGATACCTCTTAGCCTTGTTCAAACGTTGTAACTTCCGCCACTGCGGGCCCCGCTAGTCTCATCCAAACCCATCTCGCCCCTTTCCCGGTAGCGCTATTCCCATATACGCAAACCCGGAAACAGGTGATTTAGTGTTTATTTTCAGTTTGCCCATTATTGACATTAATATTTACCGGCTTAAAGACGTTGTGAATGTGGGATTTTGGCAAGGGAACACCTATGTCAAAATCCACACTCCTGAAGTCATTGTGTATCACGATAACAACGAGCAGTTGTATCTGGCCCCAAACCTAAAGATGTGTACTCTCATAAAAGACATTCACTTCCTCCGCCCGAGTAAACCCTGCGTATGCGATAATACCAAGGGCATCTGCAGCTTAGAATCAATGAGACCCGACACTAGCTGCCCCGCCGAAGCAACACCACGTTCTCAAGTTGAGGTAACGCAAGCCGAAATCATCGGAAACCGATGGCTGGTCAATACCCCAGCAACGGCTACCCTCACATACGATCAACACGACACTGCCACGCGCATTAGTTTGCCCAACCACACTTTATGGATCACTGTCCCGAAGGGCTCGATCCTCCATATTGATGAGTTTGCATTGTATCACCTTACTGACGATGAGTATCAGGCTGAAATCGAAATTTCTTATTGACTTGGCACCGGTTGACAATCAAAATGACCCAATTGATAGTAATCCTAAACAATGCATCCCTACGTCTTCTCAAGTTTCTAACCTGTTCCTTCCCAAATTACCCTGCACCAGTATTCAGTCAGTGATAGAGATGATGTTTGTGTCTTGTATGTGCCTGTTCTCTCTGCTTCTTGTTCCAGTGGCTGCCGATGTTCCATCGGGAACATCACCAAGCAAAAGGGGGATGTGTAGAGAATCATCGCACAGAAGGAAATCTAGATTAAGCCGAGAGACGTCACTGACTATCGTGTGATTTAAAACCAGCTCCCCTCACCCCTCCTCACCAGTGAAAAGCGCGCGCTCTTTCTGGTTTCAGAGAACAAAGGGAAGTGACGGGAACGTTTCTAAAAGACATTCGTTCATTTCATGACTATTAAAACCATCTACACAAGAAACATATGGATATTAATGTTGTACTTTGCATTTCATATGCCTGTGTGAATGTGAATTATTTAGGAAATGTGGGATGATTGTTAATCTGTGCCTTAACTGTGTAATATGGGTAGTGTGTGTGCCAAATGCGATGTTTAGTCTCTAAAAGAAGCTGGCGTCGTAAGTAATAAGTGGTGTTAATGACCGTTAAACTTTAGCATCATGTAGGATTACACACATATAAAAGATCTGTAAGGATATCTTTCACGGAATGAATGAAATATCAGATGACGTAAGCATGGCCCCAGAAACCATGGACATGGGCGGGGCTCCGCCCCATATGGACACTCTGATTCGACCAGCCGCCTGTGGGCGGGTCCAAAATTGGACAGTTTAAAACGAGGCGCCAGTGTGCAAAACGCTCTCTTCCTGTTCTCGCAACTCGCGCAAGGACGACCCGGACGGTCCGCTGGACTCTCGCCTTAACACCGGCCGAGACCAACCATCTAGGCGAATCCAAGACGTCGCAGAACCAGCAGCGTAATGACGCTTTCCATCTCAACGCAGAACCAGCATCAAATAGTCTCCGTGATTCCAACACAGATTCCCGGTGACGTCACGCAACAGCGACGCGAGCCAGCAGAGGTTCCCAGAGCAACACGCGGAAACTAAACCAAAGACCCAGCCTGCTTATCCACCATAAAGCAAGTATCTCAAACTAAGTTTTTATCCTGACTGAATTGGTGAATAGATCTGAATGCAGAAAGGGGCAATGTCTCCTTTGTGAACTTCCCTTTTTGGTTGTAGTTGTGCGATAGCAAAGAAGGCTATTTTAACCTCCTTCTGAGGTTACTCACGAAATTCCCGTATGTGTGTGCATGTGTGTTTTAATAGTTTTAGATCATGTATGTTAGAATAGCAGTAGAATAAATAAACCGTGTTTCATTTTATAAAGGATTGTCTCTGGGGATGTGATTTTTCAAATATGTTAACCTTACTGCCACAAAGAGAACGTTACCTAGCTCGAATTTGAGAGATTATTAATCTTGTTTATTGTTCGGTGGCCACGAGGCAAGAGAAATGAGATTTCAAGGTTTCTTTATTTGTCACATAATAAATTATACAGGGTATAATCAGAAGTGAAATGTAATCAAATCAGGTCCGCTCAGTGGACAGTGCAAAATAAAAATAAAAAATTATATAAAGTAACACAACACAAGAGCATATATATGGTAAAAAAAAGAGAAATAAGAGTAAAATGTGCAATGAAATAAAAAGTGCAAAACAATAAGATGTGCAAAAAACAGTGTACTGGGACTTAATAAATAGTAATGTGAATAAGAGGGATGTGCAGACGGGTTGTTCAGGGTATGTACATAAAGCAGCAAAACGGGTGATGAGAATTTTTACAGTTACCAATCTTGTAAGTGTTTATGATTATTTATTGTTGTTTATGAGACTGGGTTTGTGTTTAGGAGCCTGATGGCCTGAGGGAAGAAGCTCCTCCTCAGTCTCTCGGTTTTTGCCATCATGCTCCTGAAGCGCTTGCCAGATGGCAGTAAACGGAAAAGATGGTTATCTATTTAAAAAGATATACTGATGTTAGTGATCGCTGGACGAGCACTTAATAAAGTATAAATCATAAGTTAAAGATTAATATTACTTTAATCAAAGCAATATTTAATCTTTAATAAATAATTCCCGGAGCTGAAACAATAGCTCATTTTAATAATATGCTACAATAACATACACTACCTGTCCTAAAAAAAAAGTCACACACTCTAATATTTCGTTGTACCGGCTTTAAGGACACATTCGTCGTGGCTTTGTTTCGATAAGCTTCTGCAATGTGACAACATTTATTCCTGTCCAGAGTTGCATTAATTTTTCGCCACGGTCCTGCATTGAGAGTAGTCACTATGCAAGATGCATCACTTCAACCGCCATCACTCTGGAACAGGGTAAATCTGGACCCATCAGACCATTGCTCCGAAGTCCAATATTTATGCTCCCTAGCAAATTGAAGCTATTTTTTTCAATTAGCCTCACTGTTAAGTGGTTTTCTTAAGGCTACAGAGCTGTTTAGTTCCTTGAGTTCTCTTCGCATTTTGCATGTGGAAATGCTCTTATTTTCACTATTAAACATAGCCGTGAGTTCTACTGTTGTTTTTTTACGATTTGATTTCACTAAAGGCCGATCACGATCAATCTAGATTTTTTTCCGACCACATTACTTCCTCAAAGATGATGGTTCCCCACTATTCTTCCAGTTTTTAGTAATGTGTTGGACAGTTCTTAACCAAATTTTAGTAGTTTCAACAATCTCCTTAAATGCTTTCTTTGCTTGATGCATGCCAATAATTTGACTCTTCTGAAACAGATGAACATATTTTCCATAAGCACAGCATGTGTCTTCCAACATGGTTGTTTAAAAAATGAGAAGCTACTTACTGCATCAGTTAAGGTAAATAACTTGTTGCCAGCTGAAACATAATCATCTATGCACTAGTTATCAAATGGCCACCGCTTACTTATTTGCTTAGTAAATTCCAGGTGGTGACTTTTTTTTGTACAGGCAGTGTCATTCACACAAGCACAAACACCATCATGGTGAGACTCATTAAACTGAAATGTGCAATTAATATTAATTAACAACTTTGGATGTAACACACAACCCTATTAAGCTTAACTGATAAGAAAAAACTAAGAAGAAACATATTGCATAGAAAAAACATGAAATTCAAACAAAATTTGAAATGCAATACAGTGAATTTTGGGAACGTCAGTTTACTGTAGTTTTTACTGTAGCATTTTCACAGTTTTTTACCGTTAAAATCATGGTAATTTTGACTATGTATATATATATATATATATATATAAATAACCTAACTGTATCAATTTCTAGATTTAAAAATAATAAAATATATAATTAAAACAGCACTTTCTGATGCTTTAAACTATGTGTAGTGCGTAGCACCACTAAGTGGACATATCATAAATACAATTTACATAGTATTTTACACTTTACAAAAACATCCAGCCACTTTATTCCTATGAGACAAGATATATTGTACATATCAGTAGACAATAATATAAATGCATTCTCTGTAGTTTCCACAGCTTAAAGTTTGGAACTGTGGGAAAATACAATTTAAATGCCCTTCTGTAGATGAAAAATGATCGATAGATTAATCAATCATCAATATAATCTTTACTTGCAGGCCTAGGCACTTTTACAAATTATTTTGAGCCATCAGTTAGCCAGCACCAGCAATTAAGATTAGTTAAAAATGTATTTATCTGCAAGTAAACAAACATTGTATTTTATTATCATTAGTTTTTTTTTTTTTTTTTGTTGGATCAGATTGTTTAATGCTACAGTTAAACTGTGACCCTCAGGTTCAGGGATTGACACACTGTCATATTTTTTTTTTATCCATCAATCCATCCATCAAATGTGTTAAAGCTAGTTTTATATATGTCAAAGCTGCAGCAGTGGGAAAGATGCATGAGATGTTTTATTATAGTTTTGACTAAAATGCCCACATATAGGAATAGCATACTAAACAGCTTACAATTTAAATAAGAATCAGTTCACAAACAACTGACAGCCATGACCAAAATATGGGTATATGGAACAACATGAGGGTGAGTAAACAACTTAAAACAAGTAATGGGCGATTCTACTTCATGAAACTCAAAAACCTTTGTGTATCTTTTATTTTTAAAACATTGTTTTAAAGCTTGTACCAAAATGTAAAACTCATGTGATTGGCTGGATTAGCCAAGCCCTCCAAAAAACACACAAAACAAGTCCTACAAATTAATAAAAGAATAAATACAGGCACATACACAGACATATTACAAATATTACAGGATTAATTGAGGAAAACATGAACTGAGGTTGATGAGGTGAGGTTGCACTGTAAGCAAACCAAGGTTTAACAGCATTAAACATTTAAAACATCTCAGTTTACTAACACTAGCATTAAAACTAAATATACTGAAAACTAAACTAAAACAATGAAAACAAACAGCATGAAACCTAACAAAAAAACACCAGGAGCTCAAAATTATAATAAACGTGTTGTGCACTGCCAGAGTGTTATCAGCTGGAATAAAAGCCAGAGAGGCTCCAACAGGCTGAAAAACTCTTAAGCTCTCTTAAGTACTGTCTAAGCAGAGTCCACTGTTCACACTTCACCAAGCCAGCAACCACAGGGGGGTGGGGCAGAGATCATTCCAGAGGAACACTGCAGACACACACACAACGCATGGCCCCACAGACCCCAACAAGCTGGCAATAAAATACAACTGTCAATCTAAATACTGCTGAAGGTCACCACACTTGCCTGCCTGTAAAACATGGACTTTTATGCTTGAGGTTCAAGGTCAAGGTTCAAGGTTTCTTTATTCGTCACATAATAAATTATACAGGGTATAATCAGAAGTGAAATGTAATCAAATCAGGTTCGCTCAGTGGACAGTGCAAAAGAATAAAAATAAAAATTATATAAAAGTAACACAACACAAGAGCATATATATAGGTAAAAAAAAGAAATAGAGAGTAAAATGTGCAATAGAATAAAAAGTGCAAAACAAATAAGATGTGCAAAAACAGTATATTGGGACTTAATAAATAGTAATATGAACAGGAAGGATGTGCAAACGGGTTGAGAATATGAATGTTTTACAGTTAATAATGAGTCTTTTAAATGTTTATGAAACTGAGTTTGTGTTAAGGATCCTGATGGCCTGAGGGAAGAAGCTCCTCCTCAGTCTCTCAGTTTTTGCCATCATGCTCCTGAAGCGCTTGCCAGATGGCAGTAAACAGAAAACATGGTTACGGGGTGAGTTGAGTCTTTGAGGATTTTAGCAGCTCTGCTTTTACAGCGTTTGAGGTAGATGTCCTGCAGAGAGGAGAGCAGACCCTGAGATACGCTCAGCTAAGCGCCACGACTCTCTGTAGAGCTTTGCAGTCCTGGTTTGAGGAATTACCATACCACACTGAGATGCACTGAGTCAATACACTTTCTATGGCCCCTGAAGTAGAAAGTTTTCAGGATTGTTGTGTGGACCCTGAATTTCCTCAGCTGTCGCAGATGGTACAGTCTTTGCCTGGCTTTCTTAACCTGAGTCTGAATGTGTGTAGTCCAAGTCAGGTCCTCGGAGATGTTTACAGGTACTTGAAGTTACTCACCCTCTCCACAGGGGTCCCACTGATCATAAGAGGGTGTGGGGCGCTGCTGTCTCTTCCTGAAGTCCACGATCAGCTCTTTAGTTTTGCTCACGTTCAGAGAGAGACAGTTGTCCTGGCACCATGTGAGTCTCTCCACCTCATTCAAGTATGAGGCCTCATCATTGTTGTGAGGCCCAGAACCACAGTATCATCAGCAAATGTAATGATAGAAGTGGAGCTGTGAGAGGACACGCAGTCGTGGGTGTATAGAGAGTAGAGCAGGGGGGGGCTCAGGACACAGCCCTGTGGGGCTCCTATGTTCAGGGTGATGGAGTTGGAGGTGAACTGGCCGACTTTCACCACTTGTGGTCTGGCGGTGAGGAAATCTTGAATCCAGTCACAGAGTGAAGTGTTTAGGCTGAGGTCTGAGAGTTTGACAGCTAGCTTGGTGGGGGACTATAGTGTTGAAAGCTGAGCTATAGTCAATGAATAGCAGCCTGACATAGTTGCCATTTGTGCTGTCAATGTGTGTAAGGGAGGAGTGCAGGACCTGGGAGATGGCATCATCAGTAGACCTATTTGGCCGATAGGCAAACTGAAGAGGGTCCAAAGTAACAGGAATGGAGGAGCAAATGTGTTTCTTTAAAAGTCTCTCAAAAACCTTCATGACTGTTGATGTGAGGGCAACTGGACGATAGTCATTCAGGCAAGAGGGTTTACTATTCTTAAGCACAGGGATTATGACAGATTTTTTAAAGGAGGTGAGAACAACAGAGGTAGCGAGGGACTCATTAAATATGGATGTAAACAAACCAGCAAGCTGATCAGCACAGAACCTCAGAACGCGGCCAGTAATCCCATCAGGTCCTGCTGCTTTCCTGACGTTCACTCTCCTTAGTTCCCTCCGAACCTCGTCCTCTGACAGGGTGAATACATGATCGCTGCTCTGTCTGCTGCTTCCTGACGCGCCGATCGGCAGAGTCGCGCCGCCGCCATTGCATTCAAAGTGGCCGTAGAAGGTGTTTAGCTCTTCGGCCAGCAACGGATCTACTCTCACCTCTGCGGAGGAGTTATTTCCAGAGGAACATATGTTCTTCAGTCCCTGCCACATGAGTCGAGAATCATTGAGCTGGAAATGTGACTCAATTCTCTCCCTGTACCGGCGTTTAGCGGCTCTTACTGCCCGTCGGAGAGTGTAGCACGATGCCTTGTACACACTCATGTTTCCTGACAAAATACCGGCGTTTTATGCGGCAGTTCGATGGTTAACCGCATCACGGATTGTTCTGTCCACCCATGGTTTCTGATTTGAGAATGTCCTTATTGTTACCGTTTCAGTGGCCTGTTCGGTTAGCGTGTTGACAAAGCTTAATGCTACATCCGTGAATTCGCTGACGTCAGATGAACTCGCCCGGAACATGTCCCAGTCGACGTCATCAAGAGACGCCTGTAGCATAGCTTCAGAGTGGGAGGACCAGCGCGTCACTTCCCTCTCCACCGGCGGTTCCTGAACGATCCTTTGTATGTATTCCGGTGTGAGGAAAATGGCGGCATGAAAATGGCGGCCAAGCAATTGAACAGGTGTACCTAATAAAGTGGCCGGTGAGTGTACATGCACAAATAGCTACATATCACACTAAAGAAAAGGAAAAATAGAAGTCACATCATATGACCCCTTTAAAAAAGTAGTGTAACTATTTAAATTACTTTATTAAAGTAATGTAATTTATTTCATTTTATTACCTTTTGATTACTTTTCTAAATTTATAATGCTTTCATTTTCTTTCATCTATGTAAACCAGGCAGTACCTTACAGTAGTATTCAACACTGATTACTGTCAGACATTCAAAATTCTTTATCACTTGAATTAAGATTATAATATTACAATTTTAAGATTTTGAGATCTTTCTGGAGTTAAATACAGATTTAAAATCATAACAAGATATATTTTAATAGCTATGATGAATGCTGTTTTTGAAATAAAATTAGTTATGACAGGAAACACTGGAATCTAGCATTGCCTTGGAAAAAAACAGTTAGGCTAATCTTTAAAAAATAAAGGATATACATCAACCCGTATATGAAATTAACTGTAACTGTAAAAAGTAACTGTAACAATTACATTTATTTAGTAATAAAATTATGTAATTCCGTTACATGCAACCAGTGGTGGTCAGTAACGAAGTACAACTACTTCGTTACTGTACTTAAGTAAATTTTTCAAGTATCTGTACTTTACTGGAGTAGTTTTATTTTGAGTAACTTTTACTTTTACTTCACTACATTCCAAAGTATAAGATCGTACTTTTTACTTCACTACATTTCATAAAACATATCGTTACTCACGTGATACATCACGTGCTCGAGACGCATGAAGCGGTGTCTGATTCATGAACAAACTGATTCTTTTCAATTAACCTGTTCAATCGGTTCGCAAATCGCAACAAGCGATTCATTCACGAATTGCAATGATCCGATTGCAGCTGTTCTCGAGTCGAAAACTCACTGATTCAAATGATCCGTTTAGAGCGAGTCTTCTTCAGTGAACTGAACTCACAAGTAAAGAACCGGAGATCTTGTGTGGCGCTACTGATGCTGTGAAAAGTAAGTTACTAATGTCGAATTTTAGGATTAATTATTGTAACTGAAAATAATATTTAGGTCAAAACTGTCAGTTGTTTGTGAACTAAATCTGCTGTAAAGGGTGATCTATTTAAGCCCACTGAAATGCTTGAATGCAGACAGATCAACATCAGTGTCTCTAACATTATGTTTTAGGTCAAAAACAAAACATTAAAATAACACCGATTAAATAAAATAACTCATGCACGTTATATTCCCGCTGCTGTAACGTTAGCAGTTTTATTAAAATGCTATGCATTTAGACCTATGTGACTTCTGTTTTATATTGTTTATCAACAGTATACATTTTTATATTGTTTAGATCAACTAGCCGAGTAGACAGATATGAATGTTTATTCATAACCATACTGAAAATAAGTAAATATCGTTAGCTGATGCTATCTGTCTAGCTAACAAGCTTGCTGGTGCTAAGTTGAGGAAATTTTTTGATATAAAGTCCAAATATCTGTATTCAGCCACCTAGATAGATTCCATCTGAGGGAAAAAGAAAGGATGTGATGTTCAGAACATAGTAACTACAGTAATTATCAGAGTGGGAAGTGATGCCCTCTGGGGGTATTTGGCCAGTGTTTTACACCACAGACAAGGTTTGAGAAGAAAAAATCCTTATGAAAATATAATTAGATTTTCCTTAAAATGTTCTTCCTAATTTCATGCCTAATTCTCATGTCATATATAACTGACGTTCTGCAAAACAACAAGTTCTAAAACACTTTTTTCTTACTGGTGAAAAGTAGATGGTGAAATCTGTTTTCTCTCAGGTACATGGCAGTGTAAGCTTCACAGTGAACATTACTACATCACTCTCATCAATGTAGTCCATATCAACAAAATATATATCTTGACTCTATAGTGGTTATTTTGGGAAAAACCCAGGTATTTTGGGCAGTATAATTATAAAAATATGTGCTAATATAAAATGAAATAAAGTAGTCTATATAAAATTGCAAAATAAATATGTCTATCAGTACTTTTTTACTTAAGTACAAAAGCAGTTCAAAAAGTATTGAAAAAGCAGTACTTTTACTTTTAATGGAGTAATATTTTATTATACGTATCTGTACTTTTACTCAAGTACTTGATCTGTGTACTTTGTCCACCACTGCATGCAACTACTTACTCCCCAACACTGTATAGGCTATTATACATATTAATAAATAAATCAGGTGACATATCTATGACAAAAATGTTGTAAAATAAACTGAAATTTATTTTGAATAAACAAGAATTATGTATGTTTTGATAGCCCTTTTTCACATCATTCATCATTAGACATTGTTTTAATAATTATTATGTCTTAATTAAGATTTAGATCGAGCCGTACATAAGCTTTGTAAGTAGACCAGAATTATCTCAGTCATCTTAGAATAATCACAAAGTACATATATATTTAATAGATAAACAGGAGTTCTACTGTAGTTTGGGACTTAGGCCCAATCCCATTTCCCCAATTCCCCTTGTCTCGGTTATCTTTTGGTTGGAGGGGTAGGGGTAAGGGAAGGGCCAGATTGCCCTTCAAATGAACATTTTTCAGGACCACACTTCAAACAAAGGGGTATGAATTATCTCAGAATAAACTGGCAACAGGTTAAGAAATGTTTGCAAAAAATAGCTAAAGTAGCTAACGTCATATCATTACAGACTGTACGATAGTGCCAGAACATATTTTAATGTCTGATAAGGGCAATAACCACCATAGACATTGAGGGGGGCTAGTTCCCCCAATAATTAGAAATCGCTAAATCCTTTTATCAAATATTGCCAGGGAGAGAGAGAGATTTACATTGCGAGTATGTGCATATGTCTCTCTTTACAATGAGTGAATTTACTTCAAAGATAACGATTTTATCCTCTCGTTGCTGTAGAATATAATGTAGCGATTAAAACTGTTTAATAAAACTGTTATAAAATAAAAGTAGTTGACAAGTTGACAAGTTTCTTTGCTCCTGAATATGTGAGCTGCGCAATCTCCAATAAAGTGGGGAAAAATAAGTATTTGATACACTGCCGATTTTTCAAGGTTTCCAACTGTTAGATTTAATTTCCGCATAAATGAATGTAAATCCACATAAATGAAGGGTAATGCTTTTAATCTCACTGAATACACATGGCTCCTTGGCTGCGGTGAAGGAAGTGTCATTTTCTTAACATTCTGTTTGTCTTTGTCTGTCCTGCTATACCTTCATTTTATGGACCTCCTGTAATATGAGAGCTTCTGGTCCCATATATATAAATACATGTTTTCCGTAGAATAAATGAGTTTCAAAAGCCATGATGCCTCTCTGCGTCTTTAATTTTTTTCTCCCAGATCTGCTAAAGACTTCTTTCACAACATCCAACATATATTTCTGATTTGATTTAGAAGTGATCCAAAACACAGAAAGAAAACTTTAGTTCATAAGGAAGCTAAAGTTTTTACTCCCACTTACAAAGAATGGAGAGATCTGTAATTTTCATCGTAGGTACATCTCAACTGTGAGAGACAGAATCAAAAAAAAGAAATCCAGAAAATCACATTGTATGATTTTTAAATAATGAACTTTCATTTTATTGCATGAAATAAGTATTTGATACAATATAAAAATAGAACTTAATATTTGGTACAGAAACATCTGTTTACAATTACAGAGGTCAGACGTTTCAAGTAGTTCTTGACCAAGTTTTCACACACCGCAGCTGGGATTTTGGCCCACTCCTCCATACAGGTCCTCTCCAGATATTTCAGGTTTTGGGGCTGTCGCTGGGCAACACGGAGTTTCAGCTCCCTCCATAGATTTTCTATTGGGTTCAGGTCTAGAGACTGGCTAGGCCACTCCAGGACCTTGAAATGCTTCTTACGAAGTGTGTTTGGGTCATTGTCATGCTGGAAGACCCAGCCACGACCCATCTTCAATGCTCTTACTGAGGGAAGGAGGTTGTTGGCCAAAATCTCGCGATACATGGCCCCATCCATCCTCCCCTCAATACGGTGCAGTCGTCCTGTCCCCTTTGCAGAAAAGCACCCCCAAAGCATGATGTTTCCACCCCCATGCTTCACGGTTGGGATGGTGTTCTTGGGATTGTACTAATCCTTCTTCTTCCTCCAAACACGGCAAGTGGAGTTTATTCCAAAAAGTTATACTTTGGTCTCATCTGACCACATGACCTTCTCCCATGCCTCCTCTGGATCATCCAGATGGTCTTTGGCAAACTTCAGATGGGCCTAGTCATGTGCTGGCTTGAGCAGGGGGATCTTGCGCGTGCTGCAGGATTTTAATCCATGGCGGTGTAGTGTGTTACTAATGGTAACAGTTGAGATTGTGGTCCCTCCCAGCTCTCTTCAGGTCATTGACCAGGTCCTCCCGTGTAGTTCTAGGCTGATCCCTGACCTTTCTCAGGATCATTGATACTCCACGAGGCGAGATCTTGCATGGAGCCCCAGTCCGAAGGATATTGACAGTCATCTTGAATTTCTTACATTTCTCTCACAGTTTTGGTGTACCTACGATGAAAATTACAGATCTCTCCATTCTTTGTAAGTGGGAAACCTTGAAAAATTGGCAGTGTATCAAATACTTATTTGCCCCACTTTATATATTTAAGTAAATTAAAGTAAAATGTTCTTAATCTCAGATCTTTTCTTTTTTTTTTTTTTAAATACTGAACAACCAATAATGTCTTAACCAGTCGGTATTGCAGTTCTGTTTAATATGAATGCAAATTTTAGTTCCATTTTTTTAGTTATTTTATTTAAAAAAAAATATCTAACTCGGTTACTTTCTTTGTTTCTTGCTGTGGCTTTAAATCTGAGAATTTGCGAAAGCTTAATTTTGCGAAAGCTGTAACATTTTGTCTGTCAACATAAAATGCACAATGTACTGTATTATTTACAAGAAGCCTGCAGAGGTCCAGGGAGTCCACACATTTTCTGGAAAACCCACACTATCAGATATTTTGACTACCATAGCTTTCCAAGAAGAAGAAAATGGCAGCATGAGTGGCTTCAATATGCTGTCTGCCAGAGACCATATCGTACCTGATACATTATACTTAATGTATCAGGTACGAAAACAACTGAGAAGACTTTTGGGGTAGCATGTCATGCCTGTAAGAAGTTTTGGTGAATGATTGAAAACAAACACAGGGATTAGTAAATTCATTTTATTCTCCCAAAACAAGAAACAATTTAAACTTGATATGTTAAAAATTCATAGTGTGGCAATTTTCCCATCTCCACAAACTGTGACTCGCTCCTCATTTGACAACCAGTGTCTTTGCATTGAACACAACGGGAATGAACATTGTCCAGTCCTCTCCGAGTTCAGAGACTTCATACAGCATCATCCATGGGATCCGTTTTTAAAACATTTTCTTTATAACAATAATAAAATATACTTGCAACCTTTTTTCAAGTCAAACTTGAATATATATAAATGTTTTTTACAATTATTTTGTCTGTTTCATTTTATCTTCCTTTTTTTCTTTTCAAAACTCCAAGAAAAGATGAGTGCCAAGAGGTGGAATGTTGCATTGAATGTCTGAACCGTTGGCCACAAAACCTCGACCACCGACCTAAATCCATGGACGACACTAGATCAGGGGGACGACCAAGCCTCTGGTCTACATGCACTTCACACAAAACGGCGACAAATTCCCAGATGTCTATCAAAACATGCGGTATTACACAGACAGTGTGCTCAATCCATGTTGCAGACCCTTTTCAACATGCTTGCTTTGAATGAATGAGCCATTCTATTGTAACAGAACAGTGGAATCATGACAGACCCATTATCTACAGCTCTGTCTCCATATGAAGGGAGAAATGTAAAATTGTCATGTTCGTTTTTACATCAAAATCAATATTGTGCATTAGTTGTTTTCCTTGACAATCCCTTGTTTTTTTCAGTTAATAATATGAGATACCAAGTCTCAACAAGCCACACCTGTAACCGAGATCTGTAAAGATACAGAATAATATTCTAAAGGATGACAATCACATTGTTATCATTTCGCATTCAGTCCCTTTGAAAATCATGCACTAGAGAATTTCATATTAAAAATAATACAAATTGTTGAAAATGGCTGATCTGGTCATCCTTAAATAAGTTTCTTCCTCTCTTTTTCTTTTTTGCAAGTCTTGAGGAAAATAAACTTCCGATTTTTTTAAACAACTGCATCCATGCAAAAAAATACAATAAAACAATCTGATAAATTTAATTCAGTACATCAACAAAGATAACATCATACCAGAGCACAAAAAGGTCCGTTTTTATTTGTTTAATTTATTTTCTTTTTCTCCCAAAATGTTCTGTTGTTTCCTGAAACAAACAGGAACTCTGGCCATATCCATTTCCTCATCACCAAACTTTGACTATCAATCCAGTGGAGATCTGTCTTGATGTAGGGTCATTCCCATGAGAACGCCAGGTCTCTGAGGTTACCCTTTCCCTTTCCTGTCCCATCTTAGCCAAGCACTTCTCTCTTTAAGAATCTTCTTTTGACAGCTTGGCTTAAAGTAATGGCTACAACGCTTCAAGTTCTACTGTAGGTAAGAAACACTGACATCTCTTTGAATACAACAGAGAGGAAGCAGCCAGAGTAAAATGGCGTCTTCCTTTTCCGGTGGAAATTAGCACTCTTAACGTCCTACGGTTAAGAGTCAGACTCCACCGAATCCCTGGCTGCATCTCTTCAGCTGAACGGAGAGACATTTTTCCCTGCGTGTGACAGCAGCATACATTTTCTCATCGTTTATTTTTTGGCAGAAGGACGCAGGCCTTTTCTTAGCCTCTTGTCGCACAGGCTCAGAGGACACAACATCAAGCATGCCTTTGTAACCAGGACATGACCCGTCGAGACCGTCTCCTCTCTGTCTGTAGCTGGTGCTACTCACGCCGCTCTCTACCGGTCACCTCCTCTTGCCGCTACGACCGAACGTTGAAACTGTCCAGGCCTGAATCTGGAGGTTTACTACTTAAAGGTGCCAAGGTTGGGTCCACTAATGAGGTGGGAGGGAAGAGCTTGTACCA
This sequence comes from Gymnocypris eckloni scoliostomus, assembly GCA_027564155.1. Classification (NCBI taxonomy): domain Eukaryota; kingdom Metazoa; phylum Chordata; class Actinopteri; order Cypriniformes; family Cyprinidae; genus Gymnocypris; species Gymnocypris eckloni. The sequence continues at coordinate 26,049,031 of CM050427.1, read as the reverse complement.
GCCAATCACCATGTTAGTCAGCTCTAAATCGTCTAACAAGATCTGGGCGGCTCCCATGAAGGATTTGTGGTCCATGCGCCCATAGTCCCCCCAAACAATGATCTGTAAAGAAAAACACGATACGTCAAAGAGTTTCAAAAGATGTGGTGCAATTTTGTTAGCGTTAACTAAAATTGAAACCTAAAAAAATAAAAACAATTGATGTACATAATACAAAAGCACATGACAAAATTACTAAAATACAATGAAAATTAAAAAGAAAACTTAAAATAAAAAATGATATTAATTATTAATAATTATTAATACTATAATAGTAAATACACAATGCTAAAATAACTGATGTAGTGAATACATATCAAGTCAAATTTCACCCAAAGTTAAAAAAATAAAATAAATTGTATTTGGCACATTTTCATCACATTTAAGCCTTACATGAAAAGTACACAATTTATAATATTTTTTTGCATTACATATTGTTCATACTTAAAAGTATTTTAAAAAAGTAAGCAAATAGGATGCGGCACCCACAATAACGTGATATTTAGCCCCTGGAATGCGAATTTTACCAGAGGAAGCCCGGCGAAAAACGTGTATTGGATGAGATTTTTACTAGAGAACCCCCCTCGAAAAACGATTGGGCTAGTTTTGAGTAGCAATTGGGCAGGATTTGTTGTGAAAACCTGACAACCCTGTCCTGGTGTTACCTGTAAAACCTTCCCCTCAGGATTCTCCTCAAACTGAAGCTGCTGTTGATAAAGAGGATCCAGTGTTTTTCTCGCTGTCCTTGTTTTCTTTTTGTTGATGCACTTCCCGTTGTCCAGCAGATATACTTTTACACACGGTGCTACAAATTATAGACCACAAGGATTTACATAGAAACCTCACAAGATAGTCCAGGAACAGAAAAAAGGGCATTGTGTCATGATGAGACATACCTGGCGTCTGTTTGTTCCCTGGTTTGCCCACCAGGCCTCGAGCCCGAATAACTTCAACATCCAGCCTCTCCTTCCTGTGTACCATACCGATCTGGATGTCACCTGTGGAGAAAGGCCACATCCAAATTCTTAGAGCAGACAAAAGGTCACCTCATAGAAACCATTTGATTAAAGGTATTACAGTACAGGTAAAGGTAGAGATTTATGTGTTAAGCCCAAAGTATACTTTGTTTTCACCCTTGTACTAGTCTATGTGTACAGTTCGAGTAATGTAAATGCGATTGTTCAAACTAATTTGACCTTACGCATATTCTATAATTTTTTGCACATTAATTTGTCCACAAGGTGAGATCACTGGCTCTGCCTGTTATTTCACAGGCAATTTACACCTGCGTTTAAAGATGCATTTTCATCGATCTGATCACAAGTGGATGACACTAAATAATGGTGTACCTGAGTTCTAAAATATCTGAGAGCTTTCCATCCCTTTCAGAGGTAGCCGCAAACTGATCTAGCATTTGAGCATTACGTGTCGTGTTTTGACAAAATGCACCAAAATAATAGATTCGTATTTTTCTGTGTTGTGTCATAACACATAGGTTATGAATAAAATCAATGTTAACATTTGTATTTTCTTCCATTTGCTTCTTTTCCCGCTTGTTCGTAAGCACCAAAATGGCTTCATTTATTCAAAGTATTCGTGCACAGCATTCGCCCTCCTGCGAAAGCGATGTATAATGTGATGAAATAAGAGGGAAGGGTCCAGACCAGGAGTGTCCAATCCTGCTCCTGGAAGGCCATGATCCTGCAGAGTTTCACTCCAACTTGTCTCAACACACCTGCCTGGAAATTTCTAGTATCCCTAGTGAGACCTTGGCTGCATCCGAAAACTGGAAAATGATACCCTTCAGAGGACACATTTAAAGACAGGAAGGCACATTCGAGTCAAATGTTAGCTTCGGTTCTTGCCTCCTGAGATGCCTTTATCTGGTCAATTCTTGAAAGCAGCATAGACGTATACTTTGTTGCCTTTGCAATCCCACAATTCTGTGTGTTCCATTCCATGATGGTCCAGCAAAAAATACAGATGGTGTCTGAAAGTTGCGTTTGTTGGTCAGCCTGTTTATAAATGTATGTTTCATACCAACGTTTTGCACTTTTGATGTTGTTTCTAGCAAGAAATTACTATTATAGTAATTAAATATTATCTTAGTTATCACCAAAGCTTGTTCTATTTCGTTGCAGATCATTAACCCGTTACGCTGCTTCAGAAGCCTGTCTGAAATCAGTTTTGTGAGGTGCCTTCGTGTGCAAACGCTGCCTGCAAAGTGCATTGCCGGATAACAATAATTCAGCTGCCTAGACTTTAAGATACAGTCCTTGATTAGCTGGTTCAGGTGTGTTTAATTAGAGGTGGAGGTAAACTGCAGAAAAGTGTCCCTCCAGGAGTAGGTTTGGACACCTCTGGTCTAGATGAAATTCAAACACAAATGATAATGTGTTGGAAGATGCATTTAAATTAGATATTGAGATGCATTTAAAAGGCATGTTAAGAGCAGATGTAAATAGTAATTATGATCAGGTCACTGAAAACGCATCTTGGAAAAACCAGTTGGAGCCATAGTCTTGTTTCATGGATGAAATGGAACTACTTGAGGCAAAACTGAAATATACTTTGAGCTTTAGTGTCTTTTTCAACACCAGAGAGAGTTGTTCATGTGAACTACAAAAGAAAACCGTTAGATACTAACCCATTGGGGGCGTGGCTAGTGTCTGTCTCCCTGCCAGCTGGGCGGGCCAAGACCATCCAAAAACTCAGTGAACTGGCTATCTGATGAGAGCTTCACTCCAGGGAAGATTAGACTTTTAACAGATAATGGACAGAACATCTGTTAATCGGGTGCTAATAGCCTCTGACAAGACATAATCACTTAAACAAAAACCAACAATAGTGGTGATGGAATCGTGTGATTTAGGTATACGTGGACCATCATATTCAGAATTAGATTTTACAGTACTTACTTTCCAGGTTTCGCCTTTTCACTGTCATCGGTGTTCTCTCGGCTGGGCTGCCGTGTCATCCTGCTCTTCATCTCCACTGCTAAACCAGTCTCTACACTCCGCTGGATCGCCAGACGCACCGGCTTCTTCTTCTTACCCTCCTCTGAAAATGACAACAAGGGAAGGGAAGATGAGTAAATGTGTGACACTTCTCGAGTCCTTCTTGATTTTGAATCCAACACCAAAGTTTCATGGTCTTGGTCTTGTTATGCATTTGGACTCAACCTTAAATCGCATCAAGTGAAGTGTTGAGTACTACAAATCTGCATATATGTTTTGTGGTCTGTACCAACTCACACACAATGTCTCTCAAGTGCAATCGTCTATCTCTGGACAGGTGCAGACTGTGTGCTGCGGAGGGTCATGCATCACTGATGTGAAACCAGGCTTCATTCATATCATAGGAATTATTCAGAGCCTCTTGCACGTTCTGTTTTGTCTCAACCTACTCAGGTCTCAGCCTGGACTCCACACCAACTGCCGTTGTTTGGGTAACATACAATCCCATCCCAAACTTGCGGCAGAAGAGTTGTCAGATGTCGACATGTCGAACTGTTCAAACAAACAGCAATGTTCTAAAAGTGCCACAGAGCAATAGTGTTCACGTAACAAATGTATTCTTTCTGTTGTCTCTGTTCGTCAAACTGGGTTAGAGAAAGTATTTTAATATCTGAAAACATTACACATTTCACCCTTTAAGAAAAAAGACATAATTGACAACCACTGAATGAGATGCTTAAACAGAGACGTGTTATGACCAACAGCCCTGAGTGTCCCATCTATCCATCTGTCTATCTGTCTGTCTATCTATCTATCTATCTATCTATCTGTCTGTCTGTCTGTCTGTCTGTCTGTCTGTCTGTCTGTCTGTCTGTCTGTCTGTCTGTCTGTCTGTCTGTCTGTCTGTCTGATTATACACATTATCTATCTATCTATCTATCTATCTATCTATCTATCTATCTATCTATCTATCTATCTATCTAACTATGCAAATTGTCTGTCTGTCTGTGTCTGATTATACACATTATCTATCTGTCAGTCTGTCTGTCTGTCTGTCTGTGTCTGATTATGCACATTATCTATCTATCTATCTATCTATCTATCTATCTATCTATCTATCTATCTATCTATCTATCTATCTATCTATCTGTCTGTCTGTCTGTCAATCTATCGGTCTATCTGTCTGTCTGTCTGTCTATCTGATTATGCATATTATCTATCTATCTATCTATCTATCTGTCTGTCTGCCTGTCTGTCTGTCTGTCTGTCTGTCTGTCTGATTATGCACATTATCCATCTATCTATCTGTCTGTCTGTCTGTCTGTCTGTGTCTGATTATACACATTATCTGTCGGTCGGTCGGTCGGACTGTCTGTCTGTGTCTGATTATGCACATTATCTATCTATCTGTCTGTCTGTGTCTGATTATGCACATTATCTATCTGTCGGTCGGCCGGTCGGTCTGTCTGTCTGTCTGTGTTTGATTATGCACATTATCTATCTATCTATCTATCTATCTATCTATCTATCTATCTATCTATCTATCTATCTATCTATCTATCTGTCTGTCTGTCTGTCTGTCTGTCTATATATATGTCTGTCTGTCTGTCTGTCTGTCTGTATCTGATTATACACATTATCTATCTATCTATCTATCTATCTATCTATCTATCTATCTATCTATCTGTTGGTCGGTCTGTCTGTCTGTGTTTGATTATGCACATTATCTATCTATCTATCTATCTGTCTGTCTGTCTGTATCTGATTATACACATTATCTATCTATCTATCTATCTATCTATCTGTTGGTCGGTCTGTCTGTCTGTGTTTGATTATGCACATTATCTATCTATCTATCTGTCTGTCTGTCTGTCTGTCTGTGTATGATTATGCACATTATCCATATGTCTGTCTGTCTGTCTGTCTGTCTGTCTGTCAGTCTATATATCTGTCTGTCTGTCTGATTATGCACATTATCTATCTATCTATCTGTCTGTCCATCTGTCCATCTGTCTGTCTGTCTATCTAGCAGAGAAACCAAAATAAATCACACATCCTATACAGCTCTTCTGGCTTTCAGTTGGTCACAAACCATTCACAATGAAATTCAATGCTAACAAAAAGCTTTCAAAAGAACTGGACATAGCAGCGTCTGTCACACTTGGCACATGGCTTCATCCTTACCTCTGTCTGTCTTGTCAAAGGAGTTAATGCAGGGGAAGTATACAGCCAGTGCCTCGAAGGAGGCAGACAGGCTAAGACGGCTCTGTGAGTGCTGCATTCTTATGCCGGGAGAGCGGTGCTGCCATCCTGCCCTTGTCTGCCCATTTTTACCACGCCAGCACCCTCAAACTCTACGAACAACACCGAAAGAGGATGGTAGACGAGTTGAGCTGATACTGTGAGACGGTTTTGGAGAAACTGGTTTGGTAGGGTTGTGTTCAAAGCCACTCATCAATAGCGGCCGCAAGTCTTATTAGTTCTCAGGTCGATATGCGATGAGGATGACTGTCTGACTGTCTCTGCAGTGCATTACTTCATCTGAGGGGTGGGAGGGGCAGACAGCGGCATGTGCACGTGGCTCACAGATGAAGAGGCCAATCAGAGGCAGACAAAATAAGAGACCCCTCAAACTCTTCTCCAGGAGACAGAGCTCTGCCTAGAGATATGACTGCTCACAAACACATGCACATGACATGCCTTCTGACTGCAGCTTCATCAGCCACTACACTGACAATTATATTCGCACAACAGGGTTGGGAAGTGATTAAAAGTAGCAAAGATACTAACTTGATTACATTTATTTAGTAGCGTGGCAACAATTAAACTGTTTTCATGCAGTTCTTTTCCAGTAGCAAGCTGCATTTTTCATGCTACATGACTGCTTTTTTATGCATTGTATTGTGGACGCAGATGTACAGAAGAATGAACAGAAACAACAGCTGGTGGCAGACATGTCAAGTCAATCTGCCATATAGTCCTTAAACTATCCATGCAACTTAAAGAGATGAGTGTTGGAAAACATTTAAACTAGTACGATCTAATCTAATTGGGTACACACTTTTTATTAGTCTGCCCAGTAAGATTTTGTTTTCTGCAAGGATCCATTAAATAAATACTTTTACATTGTCACAAAATATTTTCAAAAGCATTTGTTTCAAAGTCTTGTAAACTTTCTATTTATCAAAAAATCCTGCATGATAGTTTCCATACACATATAAAGCAGCACAACTGTTTCCAACATTGATAATAATCAGTTTCTTGAGAAGTTAATTATAATTAATACAAATTTGTTACATTTATATAGTGCTTTTCTAGAATATCATAGCGCTTTACATAGTAAGGGGGGAATCTCTTCATCCACCACCAGTGTGCAGCATCCACTTGGATGATGTGATGGCAGCCATAGTGCGCCACAACGCCCACCACACACCAGCTTACTGGTGGAGAGGAGACCGAATGATGAAGCCAATCTGTGTATGTGGATGATTAGGAGGCCATGATGGTCAGAGGCCAATGGGTGAATTTGGCCAGGATGCCGGGGTTACACCCCTACTCTTTTTTGAAGGACATCCTTGGATTTAATGACCACAGAGAGTCAGGACCTCGGTTTAACGTGCTTTTTACAGTATAGTGTCCCATCACTATACTGGGGCATTAGGACCCACACAGACCACAGGGTGAGCACCCCCTGCTGGTCTCACTAACACCTCTTACAGTAGCAACCTAGTTTTCCCAGGAGGTCTCCCATCCATATACTGACCAGACTCAGCCCTGCTTAGCTTTATTGGGCAACCAGTCTTGGGCTGCAGAGTGATATTGCTGGCTAAATCAGCATATTAGAATGATTTCTGAAGGATCATGTGACACTGAAGTGTGAAGTAATGATGCTGAAAATTCAGCTTTGATCTTTTACATTTTAAGTTATATTTAAATAGAAAACGGGTATTTTAAATTGTAATAATATTTTACAATATTATTTGTTTTAATGTATTTTGATCAAATAAATGGAGCGGTAAAGACTATCTTTCAAACAAAAAAAAGGAAAAGAAAGAAAAGTTTTGAACAGTGTTGTATCATACATAAACTCTGCCCCTAAATGTCACATTCAATTATTGAACGATTAAGGTGTCAGTCAAGCTACTCCTGCTGTATAATTTTATTGTCAAGAATATGCTGAAAATAGGTCCAGACTTTCTGCGATCTTTATTCAATTGTTGATTACATTTTCTATTGTTCTTCATTAAAACACCACACTTGCTAATCTAAAGTTAATCTTAGTAAGCTTTATAATTAACAATGTGACAACTAGCAGTCTGATTTCGTTACTGTAAAGGCATGAGATGACAATACAACCTGACATTTCACTTCATGATGAGTTTTTATGTACCTCAATGAAGACAGGACCTTCAGCTTAAATAGGATACAAAATGTACACTTCTGTAGCTATAAATATATTATCGTGTGTAAACTGAAATCATCATCCTACTCAATACCAGCTCAAAATAGAAACATCTCGAACCTTCCTATTAAAGTCTAAAGAATGCAGGTGTGACTCATATCACTGCTCAAAGCTCAACATGTCAGACAGTAACAAATAATGTACTGCACATTAATCCAGCAGAGTGCACGTTTCTCTAGTATCGTTTCTTTTAAGTATAATCCAACAAACTTAAAATACCATTTAGTACTAAAAATAACAGGGTATTTGAAATCTGCAATGTAAACCACCACCTATTAAATGTGCCATCTATATTAAACAAACACAGAAGACTCTTATCTGACATTAGATTCACTGTGTGTGGTCTCAGCATGTCAGAACAAACAAAAAAGTCTGGTTTAAGTCCCGATTGCAGACAATGTGAATGCATAGAGGTAAAACGCATGTAGGGCTTTGTGTCCTCAGATGTAAGATGCAGCAAGTACATGTGCATACATGCATTATATTGTGTATAAAGCACGACCTGCTCCAAATCTGTGTTCACTTTAATAAAATTTATGTTTTTATTACATAATTTAAAATCTTGAAACCCAGAAAACTGCAGTAATAGGCAGGCCTTTGGGAACAGAAGGATTGTATACATCTAGACTATATTCAAAGTTTTGGGTTGACAAGATTTATCTGATCACAAATTCAGAAAAATATATTGTTAAACATATTTATTTTTAAACAACGGTTTTCTATTTGAATATAATGTATTCCTGTGACCAAAGCTGAATTTATGCCGGTCCTCAGTGTCACATGATCCTTCATAAATAATTTTAATATGCAGATTTGCTGAAGAAAAAACATTTCAACACTTTTGATTAATTTAATAAATCCTTACTTTTTTATTACCACAAACATTATGATGTTTATTAAATGCAGTATAGCTATAAATGGAATACAGACAAAAAAATAAACCTGAAGCACATTTCATGAAGCAACACTCGGGAGAGCATAATATTTGACAAAAATGCACAATTTCAGCCAGTATTTAAATGTTATATTTTTAGTGCTTACAGTATCATCCCTTTAGCTTAGCAAAGTGCTAATGGTTATTGGTGTGCACTATTTGTATGGTGTATAACAATGCCAATGTTTCCTTATGTCCTTTGAAAGCCACTTTGGTTGTTTGTCAAGCTACAGTGCAAGCAATAGGTTCATACTATAACATTTGAATGAACTGAGTCATTAAAATTAAGCTAAAATGAGCCCTTTTGGCAATGAAAATAACACAAAACTGACATTACAAACAGCAATCAATGCACTATGACGCTAATAATTGGAAGTAGTTACTAGTGGTATGTGTTGCATGTGAAAAGCAAAAAGCTGCGTGTTTGTGATAAACAAATGTATTATACGATTAAGGAAGTGTTATTATAGATTTTAAACTAATTTTGGCCAGTGATGCTTTAACGTTAAAAACATCTTAACGATGATTTTGTGGATTATTGGGATGTTTTTATCAGCTGTTTGGACTCTCATTCTGACGGCACCCATTCACTGCAGAGGATCCATTGATGAACAAGTGACGTAATGCTACATTTCTCTAAATCTGTTTCCGTGAAGAGACAAACTCATCTACATCATCTTGGATAGCCTGAGGGTGAGTACATTTTCAGCTAATTTTAATTATTGGATTAAATATTTATTTAACTTTTAAGTGATTCTGCATGCTGTTGATACCGTGGAAGAAATAATCACTCTAAAAGTGAGAGAAAACTGTACAGTGTGGACAAATTACCTGCGCAAATCAGCAACGGTGCCACACGCAGCATTTATAAAAGCAGCCGTCACAATCTGGATCCATTTACAGGCATGACATTGGTAAAAACCACACATTAAAAACTATATATACACACACCAGATATGATTATTTTGCAATTCTGCTTTATTTCCAGTTCATTAGTATATGCTGGTATTAGTATACTTAATGTAGCTGTACAAGTAAATAGCTCCTAGGAACAGCATGTTATCGCTCTGAAGAAAAACAGTGTGACCCATTACCCGCTAAAAAAAAGGTATCTCGTTTGTCAATAAATTCTGCTTCAAATCATATGGTATGAGTAATCTGACTTAGATAGTTTACCTAAAAAATGCTTTTATTGTGGCATAACATCCCATAGACCTTAAGCTGGGCTCATTTGAGTTGAACCTGTAAACAACCAGCTATTAACCACTCAGAACACACTTAAATGCCCTCAGCAACCACTAAATAATACCCACAACACCCCACCATCACGTTTGCTTGGGCAAGCACTTATCTCAATTTCTTCAGATATTGTAAAATCTAGTTACATTCAATTCAAAAAAAGGTTTGTATCTAATATTAAGCACTTTAAATGAAATCCAGAATGTAATACAGAGCAAGTATTTGACTCTTTTGTGGTTTTGTGTTAATATATCATTAAGTGCCACTCCAGAGGCATGTGCTCATGAAAAACAGGATTTTACATCATGCCATACTGACGTACACAGCCAGTGTATCTATCCGCCTCCAGACTCTGTGTGTCTGTGTGTGAAAATTAGAGGAATGAGGAGATGTATTTTTAGCTGTATATGACTGATCTGGCAGGAAACAAAAAGGAGACGATCTTTAAATATGTGAGGAATGAGCACTGCGGGTGAGAACGAGCCTGTTAAGTATGGAAACATGTTAATCTGAACAGAGGGAGAGTGAATCATTACTGCATCTACTGCAGCAGCTCGGAGGCCACAAAAATATTCTCTGACCTATTTTAAGAGATTCTGGTGGAGGGAATCTCTACGCCATGCGTAACTACATTTCCTGAACAGAAAAAGAATATATTTTGATGAATGTTGGCAAACAAATAGTTGTGGTGATTATTAACTTCCACTGAATGGACGATAAACACTTTTCAAAATATCTTCTATGTTCCACAGAAGAAACTTATACAGGATTGGAACGACATGAGGTGAGTAACTGATAACAGAAATATACTTTAAAACGTTTAATTTGGCATTCTTAGAAAGTGCACGAGTGTGTTAAATAGATTAATTAGTTAAAACTAAAAATTGTGTAATCATTTACGCATCTTCAAGTTGTTCCAAACCTGTAAATTGCAAACCTGTATCTTCTGAACACAAAATAAGATATTTTGAAGAATGTTGGCAATGAAACTGCTTCTGGTAGCCATTGACTTCCATATTATGGGGAAAAAAATGCTGTAGAAGTGAATGGCTACCAGCAACTGTTTCATTGCCAACATATCTTCTTTTGCGTTCAGCATAGGAATGAAACTCATACAGGTTTGGGACAAGTCCAGGGTGTGCAGTGCTTAATTTGTTAAAAATTAAATTAAATTACATTTTTAATTTGTAAATTTCGAGGTCCTGGAACAAAGCGGGGAGACCGATCTGGCAAGCATGGATATTTTGCATCCACTTCAGGTATAGTTCTCAGTGCCGCCGACTTGCATTTCTTTGGTAAAATATAGGTTTTGTGTATGTTTTATTTAATCTATAAAACAGTTTCATTGTTGTAAATCATTTTATTTTATGCAAAGCATGCTAAAGGGACAAGATATCAGTTACCAATACGAGTCACGTCAGTGTTTTTGCAATGATTAATTGTTTAATTTGTACTTCTTATTAAACGAGTTTAAACTTAAAAATATTGTATATGTTTAAATGGTAAAGTGTGTTGTATTAAGAACTGTATTTAACAAAATAAAGGCAATTATCCTGTAAACATGGTTGTGTGTAATATTTTAAGTTTTGAGGTTTTAATAATCTGTAAAGTACTTGCAAGTAAAAAAGCTAGTATATTTGAAAACAAACAAGAAAGAAAGAAATTAAAAGAGATAATTTGGCATTGTTATACATTTCCAATTAAGATTTCCTTCCCCTCACACACACACAAATCAGTATCCACCAGCTACATACTGTATGTAGTTTATTACTGTGGAAATAAAACCTAAAACACCTGGCATGGATAACACACATATCTAATTTCATAATTGTATTATCATTTTATATTTAAAGAGGATAAAGTTATTGACATTATCATTATTATACGTGCTTTATGAAATATGCATGCTGTAAGTCAGCACGAAGGTCTTTCATTGGGGACCTGCCAAATGATGCAGAGGCTTTTTAGGTCGGTAGAATCTGCGATCTCTGATCCAGTTTGTTTGCTAGCTTCAATGGCTGCAATATGCTGTTTTCCGCCAAGTGGCAACCCGGGGTGTTGAAATACAATTGGGTAAACCGGCAGTGGGCGGAGTCACACAGATCAAAATAAAAACAGGCATTCCGACACGGAACACACATTTCAAAGTAGAATAACTGGCATTGTTTTTCTGATGTGAGCTTGGCATGTTTCCTAAATATCTGCAAACATATTATGGTATTTTTGTGCCTTAGTACAGTCAAAACATTACATACAACACCTAGTCATAAAAGGGTATGCATGCAAGGATGTTGTCTAGATTGTACTAGATTTTAGATTGCACTGCATGTTTGCTTGCTTATTGTGCCCAAGAGCATAATTTATTTAAGCCCATATATCTTACTAACAAGAAACTATGCTTCTAACCACAGGTCGTGAGCTGTAGTTCCAACCACGCAAGTTTGCGACGCTGATTGAGTTTGAACGTCTAGGTTATGTACGTAACCCCCGTTCCCTGATGGAGGGAACGGAGACGTTATGCCGTGACGACATAGGGGATTTACTTGGAAGCCCCGATCATCTCTGACTTAAGAGAAAACGCCAATGAAATTGGCTAGTGGATTTTGCATACCTGAGCCACTCCCCGTGCACACGGGGATATAAAAGGGCGACAGGTGCATCAACTGATTAGGTTTTACGCTGAGGAGCCGAGACGAGTCCCTGGTAACCAGCGATGGTTCAAGATTGTGGCATGGGGACATAACGTCTCTGTTCCCTCCATCAGGGAACGGGGGTTACGTACGTAACCTAGACGTTCCCTATCTGTCGGTCACTACGAGTTATGTTGTGACGACATAGGGGTCCTATGGAAAGCACCACAAGCTGAACCCAGTCACAACCTTGTGGCATGCAGATGTTGACAATTGAGCGTGACAGACAAATGCCCTGCATGGGGTTGCAACCTTCCTACCGCCCCAGCGCAAATTTGCTAACCTTGGTGCCCACCGGGACCACTGAGTACATCGCTGCTGGAGATAGCCAAGCCGCTGTTCCTTTCCCCACGGAAATCGGAAGGGATTTCGACCTTCAGTGAAAGACGGCTTAAGGTCTTTCCTATTTGTTGTTACAGCTTGCCGTAGCGGCAGGGAAGCGAGCCTTCCGGATAAGGGCGCTACGGAGGCCACATCCTGCCCGAAGGGAGGTAACATGTGGAGACACTGATATGGACTGGCCGAGGCTTGGGGCAGTACTACATACGACTGGACTCTGGGGGAGGAGTAGGGAGGAGGGCTGCCAGCAGAACCTGACAGAAGCTCTGTCAAGAGAAGACACGGGTTTACCGTGAGGGAAACCTTACCATGGAAGAATACACAGATGGGATTACCCGAAAGGGAATCAGGCCATACGGACACCTAGCCCAGTAGAGGGGCTGACCCGAGATCCGGGCGAGCTAACACCAGTACTGAGCCTGGCGTCAGGGGAACTGAACTGGGAGAGAAAAAAGGCGCTCGTATCCCCGGGTGAGGGGAATGGATGCAGCAAGCGTGACACCGACCAATTCTTCCTGCCCATTACCTGTTACCCAACACATGGGAAGAAACTGGCTCAACACGGAGACTGTAGAATCGTGCGAAGGTGTTTGGTGTCGCCCAGCCTGCAGCTCTGCAGATGTCTGCCAAAGAGGCGCCATGCGCCAACGCATGGGAGGAGGCAACACTCCGAGTGGAGTGATGGCTCGCCTTGAGACTGATACGCCAAGGTGACGGCCTCCACTATCCAGTGGGCCAACCTCTGTTTGGAGACAGCCTTCCCTTTCTGCTGACCTCCGTGGCAGACAAAGAGCTGCTCAGAGCTTCTAAACCTCCGGGTGCGGTCCACATATATGCGCAATGCTCTTACGGGACACAGCAACGCTAAAGCTGGATCTGCCTCCTCCGAGGGCAGTGCTTGCAGGTTCACCACCTGATCGCGGAAGGGCGTGGTGGAAACCTTGGGCACGTATCCAGGCCGGGGTCTCAAGACAACGTGAGAGTAGACCGGCCCGAACACAAGGCACTCTTGGCTTACAGCGCCTGGAGGTCCCGACCCGTTTGATGGAAGTGGTAGCGGTCAGGGCGCGCGCTGTCTTAAGAGACAGGAACTTCAGCTCGACTGAGTCCAGTGGCTCAAAGGGGCCCCTCTGAAGTCCAGCCAGGATGATAGAGAGGTCCCAAGAGGGCAGAAGGGGTGACCTGGAGGGATTCATCCTCCTGGCCCCCTTTAGGAACCTCACGATGAGATCATGCTTTTCCAGGGACCGGCCGTCCACTGCATCGTGGTGAGCCGCGATAGCGGCTACATACACTTTCAAGGTGGAGGGTGACAGCCTACGCTCCAACCTTTCTTGCAGGAAAGAAAGCACTACTCCAATTGTGCATCTTCGTGGGTCTTCCCAGTGAGAAGAACACCAGTTCGCGAACAGACTCCATTTCAGTGCATAGGTTTGCCTTGTTGAAGGAGCTCTAGTCTGAATGATAGTCTCTACCACTGCCGGTGGTAGACTGCTCAAGTCTGCCACGTCCCGTCCAGGAGCCACACATGGAGGTTCCATAGATCTGGACGCGGGTGCCATATTGTACCGAGCCCCTGAGAGAGGATGTCCTTCCTCAGAGGAATGTGCCAGGGAGGTGCTGTCGTGAGGGAAATGAGTTCGGGAAACCAGGTCCGGGTGGACCTGCTCCTCGTCCTCCCTGAGCTTGCACAGTGTCTGTGCGAGTAGGCTCACTGGGGGAAACGCATACTTGCGTAAGGCCCGAGTCCAGCTGTGTGCCAGTGCATCTGTGCCGAAGGGGCCCTCGGTCAGGGAAAAGTACAGCTGGCAGTGGGAGGACTCGGGGGAAGCAAACAGGTCCACCTGAGCTTCCCCCGAATCGACTCCAGATCAGCCGGATCGTCTCGGGATAGAGTCACCACTCTCCGGGGAATAAGAGCTGTCGTGAGAGCGTGTCGGACACACGATTGAGCTTCCCCGGGATGTGAACAGCGCGCAGTGACTTGAACTGCGTGTGACTCCAGAGGAGGAGATGGCGGACGAGCTGTGACATGTGTGATCATATACCTCCCAGCCGGTTGATGTACGAAACAGCCGCAGTATTGTCCATGCGGACTAACACGTGCTTGCCCAACAGCCCTGTCCAGAGCCCTGAGGCTGCCTGCCCGTTGCATGTAGTGCCCCAGCCCATGCTGGAGGCATCTGTTGTGGCAACAGTATGACAAAACACTTGTTCTGGGGGTACCCCGGCCCGTAGAAAGGCAAGGTCCGTCCAGGGGCTGAGGGAGTGGCGACACTGCTGGGTGATACCCACTCACAGTGTACCGCAGCGCCATGCCCACCTCGGGAACCGGGAGTGTAGCCAGTGCTGAAGTGGTCTCATATTAAGCAATCCGAGTGGCGTGACTGCAGCTGCGGATGCCATATGCCCCAGGACCCTCTGAAACTTTTTCAGTGGTACCACATTCCTGCCTCTGGAAGAACGTTCCTCCGTGAGGCGTGCCGTCATACTCACAGAGTCTAACTCCACACCGAGAAAAGAGATTCTCTGCACAGGGGAGAGCTTGCTCTTTTCCCAGTTGACCCGAAGTGGAGAGTGAGGAAGCAGGGCGTCACACACTGTCGTCCCATGGACCTGAGAAACCGGAGGAAAAGGAAATTGCTCTTTCTTGAGAAAGTGGGTACCACTGGCCCTTGGACCAGCAGCGGAACAGAAACGGAAGATTCTCCTCCCGGCCCTCCACCGGGGGAAGGAGAGGCGCTGTTCTCGCTGTCTCCTGAGAAAGAGCCACGCACTGCTCAGAGAAACCAATAGTCCAGCCGCGAGGGCTCGGGACTGGGCGGTCTGTTGACCTCCAGCCCGATGCTCACGGCTGCACGGGCAAGCATGGCCGTCAGCTCTGGGTCCGGTGCGGTGGTGGCGACAACACCCGAGGGGGCAGCCCCACCGCACCTTCATCCTCAGAGGACGTGAGCCCATCCCCCGATGCTGCGATCGACATCCTATCTACAGATGGCGCACCGAATGAAATGCTGGGCGCCCCGTGGGACAGACCAGCGAAATCACCCGGGAACCGGACGGGATGTTTGCTGCGTGAAGAGTAAGAGGTCCGTGGGGGCGAACCCGGCAGAGAGGCTCTTACTGTAACCCTCAGATCTCCTAGAGCGCCAGCCGGCGGTCCTCTTCTCGCAGAGAGACCAGCACGGGTGGTGGCAGAGGGTGCCAATCCTTTCAGAAAGGAAAGGCGAGATCACAGCAAAATCATGCTCATACGTCCACAACAGGCGCATTAGTCATCCACGAAAGCATCTTCAGCGTGTTGGATGCCCAGACACTGAAGACAACGATCGTGTCCGTCATCCGCAGACAGGAAACGACCGCAACCAGAAGGACATGGACGAAACGGCATCTTGAAAAAGACGCAATCGTCCGTGATTTGCTCTTTTAGAATTTGCTCTCTTAGTTGAAGTGCCCAGGGGAATCGCTGATGAGAGGGACTCCATTGATCGCACCGTTACGCCAACCAGGAACAAAACAAAGATGAAAGACTTTGTGGAGATCAGCACTCTTCTCATCCACTCGGCTCCGAAGCAAAAATCTAATCAGTGGACGCACATGTCGCCCTTTTATACCCGTGTGCACGGGGAGTGGCTCAGATATGCAAAATCCACTAGCCAATTTCATTGGCGTTTTCTCTTAAGTCAGAGATGATTGGGGCTTCCAAGTAAATCCCCTATGTCGTCACGACATAACTCGTAGTGACCGACAGATAGGGAACTATAGTTCTGGGAAACACCAAATCGTTGAACTATGTTGGTAATGACAGAACTTGACGTTTTAACAGTGAGCTTTCATAAAGTTCACCACACATTTGTGTTTGTCTACCAGCTCAGTTCACTCACCCTCTGGGTCCAGCTGGGAGGTGCTTTGACTCTTCTTCCCCAGTCCCACCATGGCGGCCATCTTTGCTCCGAAGCTGGAACTCCTCTTCTTGTCGTCGTCTTCGTCATCGTTCCTGCCCAGCGAGCACATGTCTCCACCCACACTGGAGCTCTTGGTGATGTTGGAGCCCGGAGTGGCCATCTTAGCCCTGTGATTCATTTTAGATGTAAACTCACTGTCAGCCATGTCAGGTACAGGAGATATAGGAAGAGGAAAGGAGAGGAGGAAAGGTACAGGAAGAGAGAGGAAGGGACAGGATTCAGCTACAGGATTTAGGAGAAGGGTCAAAGGTGAAGGACAGACACACATAAGACGGGACATATACTGAGGAGCATAAGCATGACCTGCATCTATGGAGAGCTGCAGGGATGATGTATTTTTGTATGCCAAACCCCATAAATGAGTTGCATTTTAGCACTGTTTGTTGCTGGTTACAGAGCTTATATTTTGAAATTATCCAAAAGCCAATGGAAAATCCTTTTGGGTTTTTGGCGAAGGAACCAGGCTGATGCAAACTGTCACGGAACAACCTGCATCACCAGTCGAATCAACCACCTGCACCCGCTCACAATCACCAGAGTACTGATCACGAACACCTGCAACCACTTATCACCACCATTCATAAGCTCACTCACCTCAGTCACTTTTCAGCTGGTCTCAAGGTTACACAGCTCTGAACACTGGTCGATGTCTGCCTATCTGCCCGTCCATCCTAGATCTTGTCACTGCCTGAGGAAACGCCAGTTCACGTACTGTGAGTCTGCACATCCGGCTTCCAGAGCCTTCTCTGTTATATCTCCTATGTTGGAAGCCCTGCCTGAGTTATATTGAATAAACCTCCTTTTACTAGCATCTGCCTCTCTGTCTCCTTGACCAGTATGTGACAGAAGACCAGCTCCAAAAGAAAGAAAATTGAAGATTCCATGGATTCTCGGGATGCATCTTCACCCGAAGCCTTCACCAAGCTCGTGCATACACTCCGGGAATCGCTCATTCCACCTCCCGTCACCGTTATGCCTACAACCAGTCCCATGGCTCGCCCCACGAGCTTTTCCGGTGAGGCGGTCACCTGCAATGGATTTTTGCTGCAATGTTCCCTCTACTTCGAATTACAGTCTCATCAATTCACGACAGAACGGTCAAAAGTCGCGTTCATCATTTCCCTGCTGACTAGCAGAGCCTTGCAGTGGGCGGAGGCATTGTGGAGTTCACAGAGCCCGAGAATTAGCTCACTGGAGGACTTCGTTGAACATTTCAGGGAGGTATTCAGCCAACCTACTACTGAAGTCTCCGTACATGATGAACTGTTCCAGTTACGGCAAGCCGAGTCATCAATTCACGAATACACGCTTCGTTTCCGCACCCTCGCCGCTAGCAGCGGCTGGAACGAGATTGCCCTGCTTTCCACCTATTGCCGAGGCTTGAACCCCGCTCTGCGTCAACAGATGTCCATCTACGACGACTCCGTGGGATTTGAGAGCTTCCTCCAGAAAGCTGCGCGTGTCTCTCAACGCATAACCGCTTGCCATATGGATGCCATACCCACTGTTTCCGCCTCACCCAGCCGCTCACTTCCCGTTCCAGAGCCCATGATCACAGATAGTTACCATCTGTCCGTCCCGGAGCGATCCCGTCGACTCACCCAAGGGCTCTGCCTCTACTGTGGCTCCGCTGGGCACCAGCTCCGTACCTGTCCCATTCGTCCACCACGCCCGGCGGTGAGTACTATCCAAATTACGCCTGATGTTTCTAATATGCCTCTAGTGGATGCTCTCCTCAGGTATCAGGACCAGTCGTACTCTGTTAGAGTCCTAATGGATTCAGGAGCTGCGGGGAACTTCATCTCCTCCTCTCTCCATCTATTCTACTACCATAGAAAGCCCAGAAATATGCCAGGATACGCACGTTCCTCCCGAGTATCAGTCATTTAAGGATGTGTTCAGCAAGGAAGCTGCCACACACTCACCTCCACACCGACCGTGGGATTGCTGCATCGACCTACTACCCGGAGCCAAGCTACCCAGAGGCCATATCTACCCATTGTCGATCCCAGAGAGAACCGCCATGGAGGAATACATAAAGGAGGCCTTACATCAGGGGTTCATCCGTCCGTCCACCTCGCCCGCAGCGTCAAGCTTCTTCTTTGTGGCCAAGAAGGATGGAGGTCTGAGGCCCTGCATAGATTAACGTGTTCTAAACGACCAGACAGTGAAGTTTGCCTACCCCCTTCCTCTGGTTCCCGCTGCTCTGGAGGAGCTCCGCGGGGCCTGTATCTTCAGCAAGCTGGATTTAAGGAGTGCCTATAATCTCATCCGCATCCGCCGAGGGGATGAGTGGAAGACGGCCTTCGTGACACCCACCGGGCATTACGAGTACCGGGTTATGCCGTATGGGCTGTCCAACTCACCTTCCATCTTCCAGAATTTCATGCACGAAATCTTCAGAGACTTGATCAACCGGTTCGTCCTCATCTACATAGACGACATACTCATATACTCACCCACCATAGAGGAGCACCATCACCACGTCACCCAAGTCCTTCAACGCCTTCGTCAACACCACCTCTACCTGAAAACCGAGAAGTGTGAGTTCCATAAGTCCACAATCCACTTCCTGGGCTACATTGTTACCCCTGCCGGTGTGCAGATGGACCAGAGGAAGGTGGAGGCGGTAATGAATTGGCCACAACCCACGACGATCAAAGAGATGCAGAGATTCTTAGGATTCGCCAATTTCTATCGCCGGTTTATCGCCCATTACAACCAACAAGCAGCACCTCTTACCTCTCTCCTCCGGCAGAAGACCAAGTCTCTCACCTGGACCGCGGAGGCTCATCAAGCATTCACTCGACTCAAATCGGCCTTCTGCACCACCCCGGCTCTGTCACATCCAGACCCCAACACCCGTTTTGTGGTCGAAGTGGATGCAGTGACCCTGGGAGCGGGTGCGGTACTCTCCCAATGGAAGGGTGAACCTCCCGTGCTCCATCCGTGTGCCTACTTCTCGAAGAAACTGTCACCGGCTGAGCAGAACTAGGATGTGGGTAATCGGGAGTTACGGGCCATCAAGCTCGCCTTGGAGGAGTGGCGGCATTGGCTGGAGGGGGCGCAGAACCCCTTTGTAGTGATCACCGACCACAAGAACTTACAGTACCTCCAAGAAGCCAAGCGTCTCAACCCCAGGCAGGCCAGATGGGCCCTGTTCTTCACCCGGTTCCGGTTCACGATTTCTTACCGGCCGGGAAGTAAGAACATTAAAGCAGATGCTCTCTCCCGCTTGCACCAACCTGACCCAACTCCAGAGGAACCAGAACCCATCCTGCCTCATTCTATCTTCACGTCACCCGTCCTATGGAATCTCGACAACCAAATCCAAGCCGCCACTCTCCTCGAACCTGCTCCGCCCGGAGGTCCAGAGGGGAAGAAGTACGTACCCTCCAACTTACGCCTAACCCTTCTGGACTCAGTTCACACCTCGCCGGGATCGGGACACCCAGGCAGTCACCGGACCCTTTCACTCCTCCGGAACCGTTACTGGTGGCCCAACATGACCCGAGATGTCACTCGTTATGTCAAGGGGTGTTCGATCTGTGCCATCTCCTCCACACCACGCCGTCTACCTGAGGGAAAACTGGTCCCGTTGCCCATTCCTCGCCGACCCTGGTCTCACCTGGGAGTAGACTTTGCCACCGATCTTCCTCCTTCAAACGGATTCACCACCATCCTGGTTGTCGTGGACCGATTCTCCAAATCCTGCAAATTAATCCCACTACGCGGATTACCGTCGGCCCTATAAACAGCTGAGTCCCTCTTCCAACACATATTCAGGAACTTCAGTCTCCCAGAAGACATAGTCTCCGACAGGGGGCCCCAGTTCACCTCTAGGGTCTGGCGAGGCTTCCTCCGCCTCCTAGGAATATCGGTGAGTTTATCCTCCGGGTACCATCCACAAACCAATGGCCAAACCGAACGTAAGATCCAAGAGATCGGGCGGTATCTTCGGGCATACTGTCACGACCATCAGGACAACTGGAGCCAGTATTTGCCCTGGGCTGAGTACGCCCAGAACTCACTACGCCAGGAAACCACCGGACTCACCCCATTCCAATGTGTCCTGGGATACCAACCGCCATTATTTCCCTGGACCGAGGAGTTATCGGAGGTCCCAGCAGTAGATCATTGGTTTCGAGAGAGCGAGAGGGTATGGGACTCAGCTCATATCCATCTGCAGCGGGCAGTTCGGAGACACAAGTCCACTGCAGACACTCGCCGGTCAACCAATCCCGTCTACCAGCCCGGGGACCGTGTCTGGTTATCCACCCGGGACATTCGTCTCCGACTGCCCTGCAAAAAGCTGAGTCCCCGGTATATAGGTGCGGCGCATCAACGAGGTCACATACCGGCTCCACCTACCAAACCAGTACCGGATCTCAACCACCTTCCACGTTTCCCTACTCAAACCCTTCACTAATCCTCTTCTTCCACCATCCACAGAGCACGAGTTACCCCCCCCTCCACCCGAGGTCGCTCCCACCGAAACCATCTACACCGTCAAGGAAATCCTCGACTCCAGGCAGGCGGGCGGTCGGCTTCAGTACCTCATAGATTGGGAGGGGTACGGCCCTGACGAAAGATCTTGGGCGAACAAGGATGACATCCTGGACCCATCCCTCATCAACGACTTCCACCAAGCCCACCCAAATCGCCCGCTCCCAGGGGCCCGGCCGTCCAGCGCCGTCGATCCGGGCATCAGGAGGCGCCCGTGGGGGGTAATGTCACGGAACAACCTGCATCACCAGTCGAATCAACCACCTGCACCCGCTCACAATCACCAGAGTACTGATCACGAACACCTGCAACCACTTACCACCACCATTCATAAGCTCACTCACCTCAGTCACTCTTCAGCTGGTCTCAAGGTTACACAGCTCTGAACACTGGTCGATGTCTGCCTATCTGCCCATCCATCCTAGATCTTGTCACCGCCTGAGGAAACGCCAGTTCACGTACTGTGAGACTGCACATCCGGCTTCCAGAGCCTTCTCTGTTATATCTCCTATGTTGGAAGCCCTGCCTGAGTTATATTGAATAAACCTCCTTTTACTAGCATCTGCCTCTCTGTCTCCTTGACCAGTATGTGACACAAACATTTAAGGGTTGGTCTACAAAAACACACCCATAGCACCTAAACAAGATAAATCTATAAAAAGTGGACAACTTTGTGAATCCTGAGGTCTTTCTGAGCCTGATTTTGCACATCAATCTGTCAGCAAAAGCACCAAACAAATAAAAATGACCTTAAAATGTAGACAGGCTTTAGAATTTTTCTAATAACTTGATGTTACTATACACAGATAATTTGATGAGACATATGAGTTCTAACTGAATGATCTGTTTTTTGATTGTTACATTTTAGTTTATTGCACTGTCATACCCTAGTAAAAAAAAATACAAAAATGTATTTGAAATAAATTACTGCAAATACATTTACATGGTTATGTGCTTAATAAAAATACCCTGCAATTGCACTGTTGGTATACTAAAGTAGTATAGTTAAAGTCTGCTAAATTGTAACAACTAGTTTTGTACTTAATGCAATTTAACTGTGTGGAAGTATAACTAAAGTTATACTGAAGTGTATTTGATTGAGCTAATGTGGAACTGTTGCAAGCATACTTCAGGTACACTTTAAAAATCTTGCATTTAAATACTAATATTACACATAAAATCATAATCCTTATCCTTATTAAATGTGTTTTCAGATATTAAAACACATTTTATGCATAATATTAAGAAATGTGCAATAAATAAATACTCAATATAAAGGTTCATTCTAATTTTAAACCAGTAAGTCTTGAGTGGTACCTAACACAATAAATGTGTTAATGGATTTGAAGTATACTTAGTATAAAATCAATGTATTTTAAATAAATTATGGCATAGGCGATATTTACTAGGGGGATGGTGTCATTAGTTGTAAAGACTGTGTGCAGCTGTGTCTATTTTGAGTTCATCTGCCACAAAAAAGTGTTGTAAAAAAATTAAAACTGCTCTAGGATAAAGTCAAACTCTACACCATAAATGTAATCAATCAGCATTAACATTATTTTAACTGAAAATATTTACTTTAGCATATATTATGGAAAGGTCGGTATGTATAGAGACTAAGCATTTATACACAGAGACACAGTTTTCAGAAAGCTTATATAAAGACCTATTTAGATAACATGAGACAAGCTCTCGAGTCAAATATGGAGAAAATAATGAGACGTTGACTCATCAAACTCTCCTGGCAAAATATGAGAGGATGGCTTTAGGATATCTGATCCTGTGCCAGTGACCCGTTTGACTAATAGAAAGCACAGATTACTGTTCTGTTGGTTTTCTGTGAATGGCAAGTTTTTAGGGGATTTTTTTCTGTGTAGGTTTGCATTTACCATATAAAATATTATTTGAGGGACTTTTACGAGAACATTTCCGTTGACACTGAGTTGAAACATTTGTACGGCTGTGACGAAAAAGATGAAGCTGTTTCAATGACAACTGTATGTTCTAGCCTCATCTTTGCTCTGAATGCTAAAGTCTTCATCAGGCAGGATCACCTGACATTAAATAATGTACACTTTCATGTGCTATGTATTATTTTAAATATGACTCTACAGCCTGATATTGTTTGGTATGTGGATATCAAAAGTTTTCAGAACTTCTATTCTCCTCTTCTATTCTTGAAATATTGTAATTGGGATTTTAGACAAGGTTTCTGAGAAAAAAAATACAATTTAAAGACCCACTCATTTTCTCACCAATGTGCTCTTTGTATTTTTGTCTATTGTTGGGATACTGCAGATACTGTGATTGCAATTGTAATTTTTGTTTATTTTTGGACTTGGATGAAGGTTTTGAGCTCTGAGAAATGCAGTATATTGATAGTGCATCAAGCTCAACTAGTTTATATGAACTCACGTAATGACAAGTCTTTAGTCTTATACATATTGAAAGTATTGTATGTTTATATTTATATGGTCGGAACACTACAGTTCAAAAATGTGGGGTCAGTGAGGTATTATTATTATTATTTAGCAAGGATGCATTGCATTTTATCTAAGGTGACAAAAAAATATTTACAATGTTACAATAATGTAAAAACAATTTTTGCCAAACATATTAAGTAACACAGCTCTTTTCAACACTTAAAATATAATTGAATAGAAAATGTATTTAAATCAGGTGTATTCAATTGAAGTTCCAAGATATATATATATATATATTAATAGATATACATTTCTATCTGGGCAACAGAAGTACTGTCAAAATAGTCATCAAAGATATTAGACCCCGAGAGCCAAAGCAGTGGTGTCTGAAGATTTGTCTACAAAACAAAAAACAAATGTAATAATTTGAGCCCAACTGGATATGAGTATTAAAAGGTCAGATCCAATGTTTTATAAAAAAATATTAATTTTACATTTATATATCTACGGCAGAAGGCTAAGTGACTTGAGAAAATACAATGTATGAGGGTTCAGAGTTTTCCTCTTGAAGTCTGGACCATTTTATATTTTGTTTCAAATATAAACTAATTTCTACTAAAAACAATGTACATAATAATCAAAACAATTTTATCATGAGCAGAAAACAAAGTTAAATCGTAACTCCAACAGTGTATTTCCTTGCTGTCTACGAATATCTTTTACAGTTATAACATGATTTATTATGAAATGCTTATTAATAATGCTAAATGTAGAGGAAGAAAACATCTAGTCACAAACCTTGTTTATACATGTATAACAGATAATTGCATTTGCTGCATTCTGGTTTTCTGCAGTTTTAGCAAAAGTAACAACCTATTTTGCTACTGTTGTTATAGTAATAACTTCCTTGTAAGCAGAACAGAATATTTTAAAAACATAACATTTTATCGACCTGTAAACTCCTACAGGCTCATAATATCCTCCACACAAACTGGAGTTTACTGGAGTATTGGATCTCTGTGATGCTCGCATGACCTGTGACAGGCATGTGGAGGGAAAGGTGTGTGTTTTAAGCCTTTTCAGGCAAAATGGAAACTAACTCAAAGACTAATTTATATAAATTATATTTGATCTTTTGTAGCTTTTAATGATCACGAACACTTCATCTATATTCAATTAATGACCCACAAATGGCACTGAAAACTTATTGAAGTGGAAATCGCTGGAAATGCTTGAGAACTGAAGTTTTTTTTCTTGGTTTTGCTCTAATTGGAGTGGAGAAAGCTGTTAATTTATCACTTTTTTTCATTATTTTTTCAGTTGTGTTTTTTTTAGAGGTGGGCATAGATTAATTTTTTTAATCTAGATTAATCTAGACTAATTTTGGAATTAATCTAGATTAATCTAGATTAAAATGGCTCATTTGAATTCTGCCAAGGCATTCAGAATATGTGTACTACCCAAATAATGACTAAAAGTAAGTCTTTGAGAACGGGTTTCAAGCCAGGTGGCGATTAGACCAGGGGCTCATCTCCTGTTTCCAAAATGCATCACAAACTTTAATCTCTTCCCGTCCCAATCCCATAAAAAACTGGAGGAAAATCCTGCTCCACTCCCGGAAGAATGACTCCCATTCCTCCCACTCCCGTGTTGTTTTTTTTTTTTTTTTGCCGATAACTGTCAATTACAGTAAAAATATAGTACAGATCACAGCGTGCCCACCTTATTAGTTGAATAAAACCCAAAATGTCGCTTTTTTGTTATTATATTGAACTGAAAGCCATCTTATTATGCACAGTGTTGCACAGATTAAATTTCATGTAAATCATCCATGCTAACACACACGCCTTCTATTTTTTTTTTTAGACATTTCACTCTATAGATATATTTTTCTATGTACTGTATTTTTAGATATATTCGAGTTTCAAGTTTCTCGCCAAGTTCACATGAGACCTAAAGCGCATCCTGTTTGCTTAAAAGCGCAACGCTTCGTTGTTATTCTGAGTGCACACAAATAAACGAGAGTCTTTACAGATTCGAAAGATGTATTAGGCTACTTTTATCTGTATGACCAAAATGACGGAGATTTTAAGAGCAAGTGAGCGCACCGAGAGCCTGTCTTGCAGCAAACGCGCTTCCACACAAACACTTCAATAGCGCATTTCTCTAGGTTAACATCATATTGAGCGCCATGTAAAGTTGTTACTACATACATCTTTCAGATGAAAAGCCATATTTGAGGTTGATGAATGATAGGTGAGCTGCTTGGATGTCCTGCCCGATTGTATTACCACATAGACCAGCCGCTAACAATCTGTCCATCACGGACTGAGCCTCTAGTTCAAGACCTGCTCGCCCCTACAGTGCAATTCGCCAGGTATACATCCGCTAAAATATCAGGGTGAAAGTCATCATAGCTTGCGAGTATAGACCCAGCTCCCAACCCAACTTTGAGAATAGATTAACGCGATATTTTTTTATCGCCGATAAGAGTCTCACGTTAACGCAGCACGTTAACGCCCGATAACCCACCACTAGTTTTTTTACATAACAAAATATGATTATTTTAAACATCATCACAATAAACATTAAGATCTTTCGTAGTTGTCTTCGTAGCAAGTAAACTATTAAGTGAAAATTATACTTTCACATTATAGCTTATTTAGCTTTTGATTATGGTGAAATTAAGTTGTATAAAGCTGAACTATAGTATTATTAGAGCCCGACCTATATATAGTTTTGCCAATTTTATTGTCCGATATGAGCCTGTCACAGATTGGCATTGGCGAATATGTCGCAGATCTGCCACCGATATGAACAATCTTTTTACAGAACATATAACACAGATAAAATGCTTTAAATTGTGTAATTATTTTGTTTGTCCAGCAGAACGTGCTGCTCCATAGTTTGCTAACTCTTTCACATCAGTAGGTCTCTTGTACAGGTGTCTTCATGACTCAGATTCAAGCATTGTTTTAACAATAAGGTGCTAAGTAGTTTGTGAAATACATAACTTACTGTAAAGTTAAAGGGGTGGCTGATTGTGATGTCACTTTTTTAACGTTAGTTAGTGTGTAATGTTGCTGTTTGAGCATAAACATCATCTGCAAAGTTACGACATTGAAAGTTCAATGCAAATGGAGATATTGTCTTTTAAAATGGTGGCAGCTTAATGCCTACATTTATGCTGGTATTGGACTACAATAAGCCGGATGGGTGATATCACAAATCCTGAAATTTACATGCAACAAAGGGGGCGAGGCCATGATGTACTGCTTTAGAGAAGGGAAGAGTTGTTGTCGTGCCATCAAAACTAGGGATGCACGAAAAAGACCATTCATATATGAATCGCGAGTCTTTTAACGATTCTAATGGATTCGCAAGTTTCAAAATCAATGTTTTAAAGCAGCGGTTTTTAAAGGGGTCATATTATGCTGTTTTAAAGATCAATATTTGGTGTAACAGAATAAGTTGACACGCTTTAATGTTAAAAAACACATTCTTTTCCAATTACTGTACATTATTGTAGGTCCTCTATGCCCCGCCTCTCTCAAACACTTCGTTTTCTACAAAGCCCCTCCTTCCGACAAGCGCAGCTGGCACAGTACATTGCGATTGGCCGAACCCCACAAGCGTGTTGGAAATTTTACACCCCTTTTCCATAATCGTGAGCTCCAACTTTCAAGTTAGTTTTATCAGTTCAAACCCGAAAGAGGAACAGAGTCGCTTGGCAGACACAGTGATGATGCTCGTATGTATTTGCACACAATCCGCGGTTAAGACGATTTCTGACGCGCTGTACACTCCTCTGTGATGTAACTCGGTTCCCCTCACACACGCATTTGAACAGTCAATAGCAAATACTTAAACTAATAACAAAACATACTTACAGTTGCTGATTCAGAAGCGGAATTAATCGTTTTTTTTTTAAATAGCCTTTGTGTAGCCAGCCTTGTACTCTCCAAAACGGTCGTCCATAAAATGCGTTGCACAATTTCGAACATTTGGGTAGTGCTGTTCTGTTGTAAGTAATCTTAATGATTCCGAAATGCATCTACTTTCTGAAGGCCAAATAATGTGCATTTGCTTTAGCCTACAAACACACAGCTTCTCCCTGACAGGCTGCATCAACACTACAGCGGTTACTGAAACCCAGTGGTGGACAAAGTACACAGATCAAGTACTTGAGTAAAAGTACAGATACGTATAATAAAATATTACTCCAGTAAAAGTAAAAGTACTGCTTTTTCAATTTTACTTGAGTGAAAGTACAAAATTACTCAATTTTTTATGTACTTAAGTAAAAAAGTACTGATAGACAGATTTATTTAGCAATTTTATATAGACTACTTTATTACATTTTATATTAGCACATATTTTTATAATCATACTGCCCAAAATACCTGTTTTTTTGTTTGTCCAAAAATAACTTGACATGCACACAAGAATTCACACTATGTACATGCAACTATTTCCTAGCTCTGCTCATTCCTAAACTCTTATTTCACGAGATTTACATGGGAATACATCAGATATTTAGAGGCATGATCACACTAGCTGGAGGACACTAAGTTAGAGGACATTAGCTAAAGGATGCTAGCTGTAGGACACTAGCTGGGTTTATGAGACGCTTTGCATCTAACCTCTTAGGTTCCTCCTCTTCTTCCTCTTGCCCTGGGTTGACAGTAGCCTCACCCACCTCCCCATCATCCCCCAAACCCTGTGCACTCACTGCAGTGGCTTCCACCTGCTCTTCCACAGAGACAGTGCCCTCCTCTCCCTGACTCTGAAGAGCCTCTGCACGGCTGACACACACAAACAAACACACAAACAATTCCACGACACAATGAAAGGAAGCATGCAAAACAGAGAAGACACACACAAGACAGATAAAAGCTCGGAAGACATGGGATGTGAAAAATGTAACACTCTTTATGAAAAAGAGTGATTCTGTGACAGAATGATGCTGTCGTATACTGTGAGAGTTTCTTCGAAAGTTTCAGTCCTTCTGTTAATGGGTGAATCTTTTATAAATAGTGAAAAACGTCCCATCCGTATTTCAAAAATACATTTTAGGCAATAACACTTTTTGCTTTGCAACATTCATGAAAAATAAGCTTTTCTCCTCAAAATTATCATTCTCATTTGTGCGTTATGAAACTATTTAATAATAAAATGTAATAATGAAAAACATTTTTTAAAGAAATTAATACTTTTATTCAGCAAGGATGCATTAAATTAATCAAAAGAGAACGTATTTTTTTAAAATTGTTACAAAAATTATATTTCATATAAATGCTGTTCTTTTGAACACATTAATCAAAGAATTCAGTTTTTTTTTATTAAATATAGCTTCCACAAAAAATAAAGCAGCATAACGGTTCTCTATCATATGTTCACTTACGCTGCGTGAGCTTTCACGCTTTGAGAACGCCCTCTGGCGTGCCGATTGTCTGAAGCCCTTATAAAATCACGCCAATTCATTGGTTGATGGCGCGACGCATCCCCTGACGCACTCACGTCGTCAGCTTATACTGGCGAACGCGCCATCTACTCCTCAGATTTCTCTGCCTTCTAGTGGCCATACTGCCCTTCTGTTGCGATTGTTCTGGCCCAATACACATACTTCGGACACAGATTCTCTGTTTGCACTTCGGCGACTGCATACAGCGGAACTTTGTTCTCCTCGTGGTGAAGTGCCATGGAATATCGCCGTTGTCAACCGCCGTGTGCTCGATTTATCGCGAGCGATGACCCGCACAGTAAGTGTGTTAAATGTTTGGGGTTTTCGCATGCACGCGAGGCAGTTTATGGGATTTCTAAATGCAAATTTTGCGAAAATCTCTGTGTCAGAACCCTCCGCTCTCGGCTTGAGGTGTTTGAAAAGGAGTCATCCGTGTTTCCCCGTCGCGCCCCAGAGGCCACCGCGGCCTCTCGTGAGTTCACCGGTTGAATTCACGCATGAATATCTTTATCCTAGCCCGGGGGCACGTGACACCGTCTCCTTCGGGCTAGATGATATACTGCTAACAGCAGCCTCTGACTCCGAGGATTTCGGGCCTGCTTTAGCGGGTATGGATATGGAATCTGTTTGGCAAAGCGGAAGTGGACCTCTTTGCCCTCTCAAGAGTCATCCCGATGCCCGCTCTGATTCTCCCTAAGTTTCCCGACGACTCTGGGCATAGATGCATTCGCCCATCCGTGGCCGAATGTCAGTCTGTACGCGTTTCTGCCAATAAAGCTGATTTCCGGCAGTCCTATGCAGAGTAAAGGTGAGCGGTGCCCGTCTCCTTCTCATAGCCCCATTCTGGCCCTCCCAGACTTGGTTCTCGGAGCTAACTCCCCTCCTGTATCGGCCCCCTTGGGAGATTCCGATCAGGCGGGACCTGCTGTCGCAGCTTCAGGGCAGGATCTGGCATCCTCAACCAGAGCTCTGGAAGTTGTGGGTATGGCCCATACGGGGCCAAGGACCTTTATGAATAGTTTACCTGTCGAGGTTCAGGAGACCATCGCCAGTGCCAGGGCCCCCGCTACTAGGAAGCTGTACTCTTCCAAGTGGGGTGTCTTTGAGTCCTGGTGTTTGGCTCGTGCAATATACCCAGTTAACTGCCCTGTTGGTCCAGTGCTGGAGTTTTTGCAAGAGAGACTGACAACAGGGGCGGCTGCTACCACCCTGAGGGTTTATGTAGCGGCCATTGCAGCTCGGAGAGAGCTGGATGAGATCCCCCTGGGGAGGCATCGGATGGTCTCCACCTTTATGCGTGGCGTCAGACGGCTTAGGCCGACTCGCCCCACGGCAGTTCCTTCTTGGGACTTATCAGTCTAGTGACGGCCCCTTTCGAGCCCTTAGAGTCAGCTCCAGAGCGGATACTGACTCTTAAGGTTACTCTTTTGCTGGCGCTTACGTCATTGAAAAGAGTTGGAGATTTGCAGGCCCTCTGTCAGTGAGATGTGCATGGACTTTGCCCCGGGTCTAGTCAAAGTGACCCTGCGGCCTAGGCCTGGTTACATTCCCAAGGTCTTGTCCACATCGTTTCGCTCTCAGGTGGTCCCACTTCACTCTTTCCATCCTCCTCCCTTTGCTTTGAGTGAGGATGAGAAGCTTCATATGCTCTGCCCGGTATGGGCATTGAAGCTGTATGTGGTTCGCTCCAAAGTTTGGAGAAAATCCTCCCAGTTGCTGGTGTGTTTTGGTGCTGGCCGCCGCGGGTTTGCCATGTCAAAGCAGAGGATTTCTCACTGGGTGAGAGACGCCATTTTGCTGGCTTATGAGGCGCGGAACCTTCCTTCACTTCTTAGTCTTCGGGCGCATTCTACTAGGGGCGTAGCCTCTTCTCAAGCTCTTTTTAGAGGGGTACCCCTGGAGGATATTTGTGTGGCGGCAGGATGGTCCTCTCCGCACACCTTTGTCAGGTTTTACAACCTTGACTTTGATACGGCTCCAGGTTCTCAGATCCTGTCTGTTTGAACCAGCCGTATGTTGTTGGTTCGTTATTGGACCAGGTAGGCAGCGTTTTTAGCTTGGCGTGTTTGGTATATCGTTCCCAAAGCGTGAAAGCTCACGCAGTGTAAGTGAACCTATGATAAAGAATGTCTCGGGTTACTCGCGTAACCCTTGTTCTCTGAATAGGGAACGAGACGTGGCGTTGCTGCCAAGCACCTCACGCTGCCGACAGGGTTCTTTCCGGCAGAGAAATCTGAGGAGTAGATGGCGCGTTCGCCAGTATAAGCTGATGACGTGAGTGCGTCAGGGGCGGCGTCGCGCCATCAGCCAATGAATTTGCGAATTTCAGCCAATGAACGCCAGAGTGCGTTCCCAAAGCGTGAAAGCTCACGCAGCGTCTCGTTCCCTATTCAGAGAACAAGGGTTACGCGAGTAACCCGAGACGTTTTCAACATTGAAGCAAATCAGCATATTAGAATGATTTCTGAAGGATCATGTGACACTAAATGATACTGAAAATTCAGCTTTGATCACAGAAATAAATTACATTTGTAAATGTATATCAATAGAAAATAAACTGCAATAATATTTCAAAATATTATTGTATTTACTGTATCAAATAAATGCAGCTTTCATGAGCATAAGTGAGTTCTTTAAAAAACATTAATAAATCTTGCCTTACCAAACTGTGTGAATTCCATTACAGTAAAATTATTTATATGTAATTGAGAACGGATATTCATTTCCCTTTTGTTTTGAAGGTAAATAAGAATTGGATATTTATTTGTGAGATTCACCTGTACAAGTTTGTCTAAAACCATGTGATGTGGTCTCAGTCATTGGTAAACTCTTGGCAAGTTCAGAGGTTCGGATCACGTCACAAGCAAGCAGAGCCGAACCTGAACTCACCAGAAGCACAGTAAGTGTGTACCTGACTGTAGACACATCCACAGCTATCAGGGTCAGGGGGGTTACTGTGCACTTACCTGATTCTGCGGCTCGCTTGCACCCTTTCTGACTGCACAGACATGTGGCTCGTGCTGCTAAACCGAGATGTGCTCGACATAGCGGACATGTCGCTTACATCACTGTCTGACGACCTCATGGAAAGACTGTCCATCCCACGCTGTGAGGAAAAAAAAAACATGCTGATTATTACATTAAAATAATGCTGCACAAACTGCCTTCTAAACAGGAACTGCATAAATCTCAAACACACTCAGGAACTGCATAAATATCACAATTGATCTTTATAGACTAGAGTACATTAGTGACCCGCCCACTGGTTCCGGAAGTATTATTCCACAAATATTTTTTCGATAGAGATTTTGATTTGTTGAAAAACATTACAAAGTTTGATTTGAAGCAAAAAAGTAAATGAAAATCGGTCCAAAAGATGCAGGTACAAAACTGTGCACTTAAAGGGGTCATCGGATGCCCATTTTCCTCAAGTTAATATGATTATTTAGGGTCTTAATGAAAATCTATAACATACTTTGGTTAAAATTTCTTAATTGTAGTGTAAAACAGCACCGTTTTTACCTTACCAAAATATCTCTGCACACAGCAAGCTTTAGTCCATGTTTCTTTAAATGCAAATGTGCTCTGCTCACCACGTCTCTCTCTTCCATGGGGTGTTTACTGGGTGAGACTGTTTACTTTAGCCAGTATTGCAAAGTCTGCTGTTTTCCCTCGGAATTGGGCTACTTTACCACTGTTGCCGTGGGTTGTTTTTAATGTACGCGTGTTGAAATGACCCCAATAATGCTAGTGATTAGATTAGCCCCTGAAATGCTAATTTTACCAGGGAACCCCATCAAAAACTTGTATTTTACCCCCCCAGAACGCAATTTTTAATGGGAGACCCCCCTCAAAACGCAATAGGGCTCAATTTGGGCTAGTTCTGAGAAGCAATTGGGCAGGTTTTGTTTTGAAGACCTGGCAACCTTGACTTTGGTTGCATTTAGCCGTGGAACTTGCTGACTAGCACGTTATTAGGAAAGGCGATTTGCAAAGATTCATAAAAGAACCTTATACTCAGTTCTTCTCTAGGTGAAGCTGGATTACAAATAATTCGCGCAGAAATAGATGCATTTAGGTAGATCTAAATTCCCCCCTGATGACGCATTCCCTTCAAAACCAAAAGCAATCCACTGTGTCTTCACAGCGGCTGACATGTCGGGAGTAAATGACGACTGATTTGTTCAATATTACATCCAACAACAAAACACTTCAAGAGCTTGGGTGACATTCTGCTCCAGCATCGAAACAATGGAGGACAGTTCACAGCTCACGCAGGGCGGGTCTAAGGTAAAGCGTTATTGTCAAACAACAATCGTGGAAGCGGCCTTGCCCTGTGTGACGTCATACAGCCAAGAATGTCTAGGTTACGTACGTAACCCCCGTTCCCTGATGGAGGGAACGGAGACGTTATGACGTGACGACATAGGGGATTTACTTGGAAGCCCTGATGATTTCTGACTTAAGAGAAAACGCCAATGAAATTGGCTAGTGGATTTTGCATACCTGAGCCACTCCCCGTGCATACGGGTATAAAAAAGGCGACATGTGCGTCCACTGATTAGGTTTTACGCTGAGGAGCAGAGACGAGTCCCTTGCAACCAGCAATGGTTCAAGATTGTGGCATGGGGACATAAGGTCTTCGTTCCCTCCATCAGGCGGTCACTACAAGTTATGTTGTGATGACATAGGGGTCCTATGGAAAGCGCCACAAGCTGAACGCCCGTCACAACCTTGTGGCATGCAGATGTTGACAAGCGAGTGCATGACAGACAAATGCCATGCAATATGTTGCAACGTTCCCACCGCCCCAGCGCAAATTCGCTAACCTTGGTGCCCACCGGGACCACTGAGTACATCGCTGCTGGAGATAGCCAAGCCGCTGTTCCTTTCCCCACGGAATCGGAAGGGATTTAGACCTTCAGTGAAAGACAGCTTCAGGTCTTTCCTATTTGTTGTTACAGCTTGCCGTAACGGCAGGGAAGCGAGCCTTCCAGAGAAGGGCGCAAAGGAGGCCACATCCTGCCCGAAGGGAGGTAACATATGGAGACACTGATATGGACTTGCCCAGGCTTGGGTCAGTACTACATACGACTGGACTCTGGGGCAGATCCTTCCTAGGAGTAGGGAGGAGGGCTGCCAGCAGAACCTGACAGAAGCTCTGTCACAGGGAAGACACGGGTTTACCGTGAGGGAAAACTTACCGTGGAAGAATACACATATGGGATTACCCGAAGGGGAATCAGGCCATACGGACACCTAGCCCAGTACAGGGGCTGACCGGAGACCGGAGGATTCCACCAGGGTTCACCGCCCGGGGAACTGAACTGGGGGAGAAAAAAAGGCGTTCATTATCCCGGGTGAGGAGGAATGGCGCAGAAAGCGTGACACCGGGAAAAAACTGGCTCAACATGGAGATTGTAGAATCTTGCGAAGGTGTTCGGTGTCGCCCAGCCCGCAGCTCTGCAGATGTCTGCCAAAGAGGCGCCGTGCGCCAACGCATGGGAGGAGGCAACACTCCTGGTGGAGTGAGCCCTCACCCCCAGGGGGCACGGCTCGCCTTGCGACTGGTACGCCAAGGCGACGGCCTCCACTATCCAGTGGGCCAACCTTTGTTTGGAGACAGCCTGCCCTTTCTGCTGCCCTCCGTGGCAGACAAAGAGCTGCTCAGAGCTGCGGTCCACGTATATGCGCAATGCTCTTACGGGACACAGCAACGCTTAGGCTGGATCCGCCTCCTCCGAGGGCAGCGCTTGCAGGTTCACCACCTGATCGCAGAAGGGCATGTTGTGAGAGCGTGTCGGCCGCACGATTGAGCTTCCCCGGGATGTGAACAGCGCGCAGTGACTTGAAATGCGTGTGACTCCAGAGGAGGAGATGGCGGGCGAGCTGTGACATGCGGTGTGATCGTATACCTCCCAGCCGGTTGATGTACGAGACCGCCGCAGTGTTGTCCATGCGGACTAGCATGTGCTTGCCCAACAGCAGTGGCCGGAACTGCCGTAAAGGCTAAATGCACTGCCCACAGCTCTAGGCAGTCGATGTGCCAAAGCAGTCGGGGCCCTGTCCAGAGCCCCGAGGCTGCCTGCCCGTTGCATGTAGTGCCCCAGCCCGTGCTGGAGGCATCTGTTGTGACAACAGTATGCCGGGACACTTGTTCTAGGGCAGGGGTCTGCAACCCGCTCTTCTGTGAGAGGCTCAACGCGCTGGCCTAGGTGTCGATTCGGCCTGGGGCGGAGCAGCTCTGGAGGACGCAGGAGGGCGCCCACGGCGATGGGCAGACTGAGGCCTGGCCCCGGGGGCAGCGGTGGATGGTGCATCATGCCGGGGCAGGATGTGCTGGATCACCTCGGTCTGCTGCAGTACCGCCGAGAACTGCTGGGCAAAGCCCTCGACGGTGTCGCCGAACAGCCCTGCCTGGGAGATGGGGGCATCGAGAAAGCGTGCCTTGTCGATGTCCTTCATCTCTGCCAGGTTGAGCCAGAGATGGCGCTCCTGGACCACCATGGTGGACATCGCCTTCCCGAGGGACCGCGCTGTGACTTTCGTCGCTCATAGAGCGAAGTCAGTCGCCGAGCGCTGCTCCTGCATCAACCCCGGTCGGTACTACCCTCGTGCACCTGTTTGAGCGCCTTGGCTTGGTGAACCTGCAGGATCGCCATGGCGTGCATGGCAGAGGCTGCCTGGCCCGCAGCGCTATAAGCTTTGGCCGCAAGAGCGGCTGTTAGCTTACAGGCCTTGGACGGGAGACGCGGACGGTTCCTCCAAGTGGCGGTGTTTCGTGGGCACAGGTGCAGCGCGATCGCTCTCTCCACCTGGGGAATGCCCGCGAACCCACTGGCCACTCCGCCGTCGAGGTTAGTGAGGATGGAGGAGGCGGACGAGCGGATTCTGGCCGTGAAAGGGGCCATCCACGACTTTGTCAGCTCCTCATGCACCTCCGGGAAGAAAGGCACCAGGGCAGGGTGCGGTTGTGAGCCGCGCCCCGCTCCGAGAAACCAATCATCCAGCCGCGAGGGCTTGGGACTGGGCGGTCTGTTGACCTCCAGCTCGATGCTCACGGCTGCCCGGACAAGAATGGCCGTCAGCTCTGGGTCCGGTGCAGCGGTGGCGACAACACCCGAGGGGGGCAGCCCCACCGCACCTTCATCCTCAGAGGACGTGAACCCATCCCCCGATGCTGCGATCGACATCCTATCTACAGACGGCGCACCGAATGAAATGCTGGGTGCCCCATGGGACGGACCAGCGAAATCCCCCGGGAAACAAACGGGATGTTCGCTGCGTGAGGAGTAAGAGATCCATGGGGACGTACCCGGCGGATAGGCTCTTACTGTTACCCTCAGATCTCCCAGAGCATCAGCCGGCGATCCTCTGCTTGCAGAGAGACCAGCACGGTTGGCGGCAGAGGGTGCCAATCCTTTCATAAAGTAAAGGCAAGATCGCAACAAAATCATGCTCATACGCCCACAACAGGCGCATGAGTCACCCACGAACGCATCTTCAGCGTGTTGGAAGCCCAGACACTGAAGACAACGATCGTGTCCGTCATCCGCAGACAGGAAACGACCGCAACCAGAAGGACATGGACGAAACGGCATCTTGAAAAAGACGCGATCGTCCGTGATTTGCTCTTTTAGAATTTGCTCTCTTAGTCGAAGTGCCCTGGGGAATCGCTGATGAGAGGGACTCCGCTGATCGCACCGTTACGCCAACCAGGAACAAAACAAAGATGAAAGGCTTTGTGGAGATCAGCACTCTTCTCATCCACAAGGCTCCGAAGCAAAAATCTAATCAGTGGACGCACCTGTCGCCCTTTTATACCCGTATGCACGGGGAGTGGCTTAGGTATGCAAAATCCACTAGCCAATTTCATTGGCGTTTTCTCTTAAATCAGAGATGATCGGGGCTTCCAAGTAAATCCCCTATGTCGTCACGACATAACTCATAGTGACCGACAGATAGGGAACTGAGAACTGCTTGATCTGAGACAGGTGATATTTTTTATAGGGATAAAAAAGGGTGGATTTGTATCATTTTAGGGTGGTTGTATAAACACACTGCCAACACACATTTCAGTTCAAACAACATCTAAAAGTGAATTTAGCATCTGATGACCACTTCAACAAAAAAATGTAAACTATCAAATTAAATTAGCTTATTATACATATAGAAACAACATATTTTAAGTGCATTAAAAACTATGCATACAAATACACATATTCAAGTGCTTTGACAGCATATGGCAGCCAGCGTGATTACGTAATTTATTTTGTTTCATTGGAATAGGCGGAGCTAAATATATTTTGGTCCAATTTTCTCACCCCAACTTTATGATTGGTGGAATTTGCTGTAGAGCATCATGGGTAATGTAGTTTTTTTAACATGAATTCCACTATTAAACATGATTATTTGAAAAAAAACATTGAAATAATGTGAACAGAAGGATTCAACAAAAGCATATACAAACAATAAACAACCTCAGAGCTCACGAGAGGACTGCCTGTAAAGTTTTACAAGTATCATTAAAAATCTATTTCTCTATGGAGAAAATTAATGACGGGTTTACTTCTGGAACCGAAATGCTGCATGCTATGATGTTAGCATGCTGATAAGCTAAGAATAAGAAACTAATAAGCATAAAAATATACTTTAGTCAGGGTACTGCTTCATGGAATTTCTAAATTATATATCAGTATATTTCTGGAGTTCCATACTTCATCAGCCATCTTTGATTTATCTGATGCCACCTTATATTTTATGTTTCTTAGTCCTTATGACAGGAAAGAGATCAGACAGGATTCTCAGCGCACATTTTTTCTTACAGTAAACTAAATACGGATGCTATATTTCAGCAGTGTATCAGGAACACAGGTTTGTCAGATAATTGACGCTTTATGTAACCATGAGGACCAGCTTGTGTGAGGACCTAACCGGGCACAACATGATAAAACAAACAGTAAATGCTTAATGCTAATCTAGTTTTTTCTCATTAATTGCATCCAAACACTGCACGATAAGCCATTTTGATGGTCGCTTGGGGTTTTATTTGTGTTGTGCTGCACTGAGAAGCTCCGCCCACAGCAAAATCTCATTGGTCAAAAACTCATTAAACATGATGTGGCCACAAAAATTACTTGGACCCATTGGATCCATATTGCTTTGAGAGGAACTTCTCATTGCACTTGGTTGGGACACGGTGGTAAAACTGTATATCGGCTGAAGAGTCAATTCCTTACTGACAGCTATTCTCAACCACTCCACTGGTGACAAAGAGCAAATGACTGGCATCGGACAAGTTTGTAAATGCGCTTAAAATTTCAATTCAATTCAAAATATCAAGAGAATTAAGCTGCAAATTATCCATTTGCTGAGAAGTCTCCTCTCTGAATGAAGTCACAATGAAGAAAAGCTCCTCTATTCCCAAATACTGAAGAAACTACTATTGCTTTACTGTAGAAGGACACAAAACACTGAGGAAATAAACTCAAGCAATAAGAGAAAAAAACATACCCTTGATGGATCCTTCAAAGTGCCTGTTTGGAAAGACAAACAAGGGTTAGATTTACTGAAATTCATCGCACAAAAACACAGCATTGTTGCTTGTTACATACAAATGCACATCAGCAAACAGCAAAGCGACACACGGCTGACATAAACTTATGTGGACAGCATTTTTCAACTGCATCTGATCCAGTCAATCCAAATAACCAGATAGAAAACATAATGTCATTAACCGGCAGAATGAAAATTTATTTGACCAGGTATTCAAAGTAACTTCTGTTTTTTGAACATGTTTAATCAGCAGATTTAACAGCCACCATTGATTCTGCAAGACTAAAGAAGAGACTGCATCTTTAAATCTTGTACTGTATGTCTGCTAAAAATGTCCTTTGTCAACTTTTAGGAGTACACTTGCATATACTGTACTGTAGATAAGCTCAAAACTAACACACAAGCTCATAACGCAGCAATGAACAAAAAGCCACAAAAATAACGAGTTCAAAGAGTCCCCAAGGAACTGTTTAAGAAAAAAATTGTATAAGCTTTGGAACTTTTATCAAATATATTCAATAAAACTCATCAACCAACACAGGAAACGCTCATATTTCAACACTTGGTTTTAACACTGATGCCTTGGATGTTTGGATTGATATAGCGATAAATCATTGAATTCCACTTGTTTTAAAATATCAACATTAATGCAATGAATTACAACAAATCCAATCAACTTCTGTCTGGAAAGATACAACATGATATCCTAATTCTATGAATCACTGAAAATACCAGAGTAACTCTTTGGATGTTGGTCTGCGATAAGCCAGCAAACAGTTTTTGACCAGCAAATCTCAAGTCCTGGTTATGCAAGTTAATCAGTCCAGCTAGTTAAGCAAACTGGTCTTACTGGGTTTTATCAGATATATGATACTGAGATGATACAGTAAGCTTAGAGATGGAAATCAATAAACATCTGAACAGGGTATGAACTCTCAGTATAATTTTGTTTTAAATTACAAATAATTGTCCCTTTAGGAGTACAACAGCTTGTCACTGGGCAGGGTTGCTAGGTTTTCACAACAAAACCCGCCCAATTGCTACTCAAAACCAGCCCATAACTAGCCCAATCACATTTCGAGGGGGTCAACCATTAAAAATTGCATTCCGGGGTGTAAAATACATGTTTTTTTGGCAGGGCTACCTAGTAAAATTCACATTTCAGGGGCTAAATATTGTGTTATTGTGGTTGCTTCAACCCGCGGACATGAACAAAAAACCCACGGCAACAGCGTTAAAGTAGCCCAATTCTTGGCCACACTGTCACTGGGCCGGTATCCTCAAACAGACAACCTTTACTCCTACAGCCCAAAGTTTACGTATTTTTTGGAAGTGTATGCTAGCGTATGCATACAGTCAAATGTTTAGCCTTTCAAAGTGTACTCCACTTGATAGTGTGCGCGAACTCAGGCAGATCACAGAACTCTCGACACATATGCTCTAGAAAGCTTAATCTTTGTCCAGCGTAGGCGCTATTTTTCTCCAGAAGTTATTGATGAAAATGTTGTTGTACTCTTTTAAAATATAGTTGTTCTATCTCATAACCCTCTCACAAAGCGCTAGTCAATGCATCTGTCTGCAATGTTGTTGCTGTTCCATCTCTTAAGTTTTGTTTTCTACTGTGAAACAGCGGACCGGGCGAGTGCTGCCACCTTGTGGAACAACTGATTAGTGCAAAACAAACTCAATGCGCATGTGCGGAATGCGTTTTCAAAGTATGTGCGGTTACAAAAATCAGATGTGTGTACAGTACACAAATACTATTCTGGTGACAAAATTTACGTCATGCGCAATGTACGCAGACAATCGCATATGCGTAAAAAAGTATACTCCAGTATACCCCACCCCCTTTTTTTTACCAGAATAGTACACACACCACCCAATTTACTTTTAGTTTGCACATGCACACTGAGAGCGTTTTGCACTAATCAGTTGTTCCACAAGGTGGCAGCACTGGCCCAATCTGTTGTTTCATAGTACAAAATGAAACTAAAGAGATGGAACAACATCAAAACAGTGGAGATTGCAACAACTACACCCACATTGATAAGCGCTTGGGTGAGGGGGTTATGGGATAGACACAACTTTAAGCTAAAAGAGTATAAAGACATTTCTTATGGTCATAACCTTTGGAGAAAAATAGCGCAGACACTGGACAAAGATGAAGCTTTCAACAGCCTGCATTCGCGGACACCTGAAATGGACTATATTTTGAAAGGCTATGCATACAATGTATAAAAAACTGAGTATATTTGGGCCTAAATTTGCATTACATACAGACCCTTGTGTATATGTAAAAATGAAGTATACTTTGGTCTTAAATG
This sequence comes from Gymnocypris eckloni scoliostomus, assembly GCA_027564155.1. NCBI lineage: Eukaryota > Metazoa > Chordata > Actinopteri > Cypriniformes > Cyprinidae > Gymnocypris > Gymnocypris eckloni. The sequence goes on along the minus strand of CM050427.1, from coordinate 26,008,134 downwards.
GTACATAATAGTACATTATATCAGTAATATTTACCCTTAAGGTAGTAATGTGTACTCTAATGGTACTATTATGCACCTTTTAGTGGTTAAGAAGATGTACTTTTGAAGGAATTTGCCCAAGTGATAAGCTGCTGTACCCCTCAAAGTAATTTTTTTGCACAATTATTCTTCAAGTGTGCAGTTAAAACTTTAAATAAACTCTTTATACAAGGCCATTCAAAAGTTTGAGGCCAGAAAGTTTAAATATTTTTTTTTAAGTCTCGCCAATGGTTTTACTGTAATAAAAATACAGTAATATTGTGAAATATTATTTCAATTTAAAACAATTGTTCTCTTACATAGGTAACTCAACACTGCGTTGAACGCTTCGGGAACGCCCACTGCGTGACCGAGTCTGAACCCATATAGAATCACGCCAATTCATTGGCTGATGGCGCGACGCCGTCTCTGACGCAAAGACGTCGTCAGGTCATACTGGCGAACGCGCCATCCACTCCTCAGATTTCTCTGCCTTCACGAAGCGGTCACATTGCCCTTCGTTGTTGCGATTTCTGACCCAACTACTACCCTTGCGATTATCCATTTGCACTTCGGCGACTGCCTCAATGGAACTTTGTTCTCCTCGTGGTGAAGTGCCATGGAGTTTCGCCGCTGTCAACCGCCGTGCGCGCGTTTCATCGCTCGCGAAGACCCACACAGTAAGTGCATTAAGTGCTTGGGGTTTTCGCATGCACGTGAAGCGGTTTATGGGACCTCTAAATGCAAAATTTGCGACGATTTCCGTCTCATAACCCTCCGCTCTCGGCTTGAGGATTATGAACGGGAATCCTCCATTGTTCCCCGGCGCGCATCGAGCACCTCCGCGGCTCCTCGTGAGATCGCGGCCTCTCGTGAGCCCGCGGCCTCTCATAGAGCCGCGAGCTGGGGTTCGGATGTCGAGCTCGAGGAGATGGAGAGTGAGCAGACAGGCCTCGCCTTTTCTCTCCCTCCCTCTCCCGAGCGCGCACGTGCGAATTCGCCGGTCAAATTTTTGCATGATTTTCTGTTTCCTAGCCCGAAGGCACATGATTTAGTTTCCTTCGGGCTAGATGATGTTCTGCACATGGCAGCCTCTGACTCCGAGGATTTCGGGCCAGCTTTAGCAGATGCGCTCCCGCCTAGCGGACAGGAGGCGCGGCCTTCAGCGGCCTACTCTGAGCTCGTGGACGTGCTTTCACGCACCACCGAAAAGCTCACGCTGGATTGGCCCGATGAGCCCCGCGAGTCTCGAGCTTCGAAGCTCGACGAGCGTTTCCTCATCGGTGCGCATTCCAAGCTTGAAAGGAGGAAGCTGCCATTTTTCAGCAATCTGCATCGAGAGATCTCCAGTTCCTGGAACCAGCCATTTTCCTCTCGCCTTACTAACGCGGCGGCCGCTGACTTCACCAACCTTGTGGGTTCTGTGGAGCAGGGTTACACCGCCATGCCGGTGATTGAGGATACTTTGGCCTCACATCTTTCACCCTCTTTGGCTCCTTCTTGGAAGTCCCGCCCCCTCCTTCCTTCCAAGCCACTTCCACTTCCACTTCTTTGTAGGACCACTTCCGCCCTTATCGGGAAGTCCTACATCGCGGCCGGTCAGGCAGGTATGGCCCTTCACACAATGGCCATCCTTCAGGCCTACCAGGCGGACGTCCTGAAGGAAATGGACGAAGGGACCGGCTTGACTCCTGAAGCCGTGAAGGAGCTACGAAGAGCCACTGACTTGGCTCTGAGAGCCACCAAGCACACCACACGTGCCGTGGGGCGCTCTATGGCGGCTTCGGTGGCCGCAGAACGCCATCTGTGGCTCAACCTGACCGAGATTCGTGAGAAGGAAAAGGTGTTTTTGATGGACGCACCCATCTCACAATCTGGGTTATTCGGGGAGGCTGTTAGCGCTGTAGTGGATAAGTTCCGCTCAGCCAAAACTCAGTCGGCTGCTCTCAAGCAATTCATGCCGAGGAGAGCAAGGGACTTTTCAACTCCCTCCTCCTCTGTGTCTAGGGAGCAGCCGCTCCCCAGAAGGGAGCCCCCTAGCGGCGGAGCCCAGGCCACGCGCCCTTCCCCCACTACGGTTTGGGGAGCCTGTGGCCGGTCTTCTTCCCGCCAACAACCATGCAAGCGGGTTAACCTGAAGCGGCCCAACAAGCCTGCCGCTTCGGCTAATCCGGGTCGTTCCTGACCTCCGGGTCGGAATGAGGAGAGACGTTTCACCGTTACAGGGCGAGGCCAGACCGCGGAAGCGTTTCTGCCCGCCCCGAACACGCTCTCCTCACTTAAATCTGTCACAGCCACCCTTCGAGGCTTGGTGTGCAGATCCAGTTCACCCTCATTTTTACTCGGGCTGGCAGTTTGGGGACGTTTTCGTCTTTCCCCCTTTGCAGCTCGTCCATTCGCCGCCGGCGAACCGCATGTTAGGAGACACAGCTGTTTCTCTCCTGCAGTGTACGGAACCCGTGCCGGCCACCCGTCAGCCCAGCTCTTCTCTCTCCATCATCCCGAGCAAGGACGCCGAGGGCTCTCCTTCACGGTGGAGGGTGCTGCTGCTTCCAGGCCTCCTCGACACCCCATCTCAGGTATGTCTTCCCTTACATGACACTCTGATTCCTCTGTCGCACTTCCTTCACGAATGGGAGCGTCTACCCGGGGTATCGCTGTGGATTCTCCGCACAATTCGAACCGGTTACACTCTTCAGTTTGGAAAAAATCCCCCCCGTTTCGACGGGGTTCACCTGACAGTAGTAAACAGCGCCTCCAAGGCTTCTGTTCTACAACAGGAACTTTCCTCCCTCCTGCAGAAAGGAGCAATAGAGGAAGTACCGCAGTCGGAAGTCGAACGAGGTTTCTTCAGCCGCTACTTCCTCGTTCCAAAGAGGGACGGCGGCTTGAGGCCTATTCTGGATCTACGGCGTTTGAATCTTTCCCTCTACAAAGGGAAGTTCAAGATGCTGACGATGAGAACCATCATGTCTCAGGTCCAGGAGGGAGACTGGTTTGTCACCATCGACCTGAAGGATGCGTATTTTCACATCCAGGTCGTTCACAGACACAGGAAATTCCTTCGGTTCGCCTTTGGAGGGAAGGCTTACCAATACAAGGTCCTGCCCTTCGCCTGGCTTTGGCCCGAGGACATTTACCAAATGCATGGATGCTACTGGCTCATTCTGGCTCACTCCAGGGAGCTAGTGAGTCGTCACAGGGATATCGTTCTCGGCCACATCCATTCTCTTGGCCTCAGGATCTACGCCAAGAAGAGTGTGCTCCTCCCATCTCAACGAACTGTGTTTCTAGGAGTTCGCTTTGGATTCCGTTCAGATGCAGGCCCGTTTGGCTCCTGCCCGGATACCAGTTCTTACAGCATGTCTGGCCGCTTCAAGCTGAGCCATCATGTCTCTGTAGGTACCTGCCGCAGGCTGTTGGGCCTTATGGCAGCAGCCTCCCCTGTGTTGCCCCTAGAGCTGCTTCACATGAGGCCATTCCTTTGGTGGATGAAGGAGCTGAGGTTACACCCCACTGTACCAGCTAGTCGCCTTATCAGGGTGTCGTGCAGTTGCTGTTGACACCTGTTAATGTGGCGAGACCCCGTCTTCCTCCAGAGCGGGGTGAGAATGGGTGCGATCCACCGTCGCCATATGATCACGACGGACGCATCCATGGCAGGCTGGGGCGCGGTCTTCGAAGGAAGGCCGGCGAGTGGAGAGTGGAAGGAAGAGTTCCTCTTTTGGCATATAAACTGCCTGGAACTCAGGGCTGTCTTCCTGGCTTTGAAGTATTTTCTCCCCGTTCTCGGGGGGTATCATATCATAGTCAGGATGGACAATATGGCGGTTGTGTCCCACATAAACCGCCAAGGAGGTTCAAGGTCGCGCACCCTGGACAGGCTTGCGCGCCATCTTCTCCTTTGGTCCCAAGACAAGTTCCTCTCTTTGAGGCGGTTCACGTTCGGGAGTACTGAACCTGGCGGCCGATTTTCTGTCGAGACAGAAGCTCAAGCCGGGAATGGATGTTGAACCGTCAGACGGTATCCCAGATCTGGGATCTGTTTGGCGGAGGTGGACCTCTTTGCTTCTCAAGAGTCATCCCAGTGCCCGCTCTGGTTCTCCCTGAGTTTCCCGGCGACTCTGGGCATAGATGCGTTCGCCCCCCCATGGCCGAATGTCAGTCTGTACGCATTTCCACCAATAAAGCTGATTCCAGCAGTACTATGCAGAGTGAAGGTGAGCGGTGCCCGTCTCCTTCTCATAGCCCCATTCTGGCCCTCCCAGACCTGGTTCTCGGAGCTAACTCCCCTCTTGTATCGGCCTCCTTGGGAGATTCCGATCAGGCGGGACTTACTGTCCCAGCTTCAGGGCAAGATCTGGCATCCTCAGCCGGAGCTCTGGAAGTTGTGGGTATGGCCCATACAGGGCCAAGGGCTGTTATTGATGGTTTGCCTGCCGAAGTTCAGGAAACCATAGCCAGTGCCAGAGCCCCCGCTACTAGGAAGCTGTACTCTTCCAAGTGGGGCATCTTTGAATCCTGGTGTTTGACTCGTGCAATCGACCCAGTTAACTGCCCTGTTGGTCCAGTGCTGGAGTTTTTGCAAGAAAGGCTGACAGCGGGGGCGGCTGCTACCACCCTTAGGGTTTATGTAGCGGCCATTGCAGCTTGGAGAGAGCTGGATGAGATCCCCTTGAGGAGGCATCGGATGGTCTCCGCTTTCATGCGTGGGGCCAGACGCCTTAGGCCTGTTCGCCCCACGGCAGTTCCTTCTTGGGACTTGTCCCTCGAAGGACTAGTGACGGCCCCTTTTGAGCCCTTAGAGTCAGCTTCGGATCGGATACTGACTCTTAAGGTTGTTCTTTTGCTGGTGCTTACGTCACTGAAAAGAGTTGGAGATCTGCAGGCTTTCTCTGTCAGTGAGACGTGTATGGACTTTGCCCCGGGTCTAGTCAAAGTTACCCTGCGGCCTAGGCCGGGTTACATTCCCAAGGTCTTGTCCACGTCGTTCGATCTCAAGTGGTCACGCTTCACTCTTTCCATCCCCTCCCTTTGCTTCAAGTGAGGATGACAGACTCCCTTGCTCTGCCCGGTCAGGGCATTGAAGCTGTATGTGGATCGCTCCAAGGTTTGGAGAAAATCTCCCCAGTTATTGATCTGTTTTGGTGCTGGTCGCCGCGGGCTTGCCACGTCAAAGCAGAGGATTTCTCACTGGGTGAGAGATGCCATTTCGCTGGCTTACGAGGCTCGGAACCTTCCTTCACCTCTTAGTCTTCGAGCGCATTCTACTAGGGGCGTAGCCTCCTCTCAAGCTCTTTTTAGAGGGGTACCCCTGGAGGATATTTGTGTTGCGTCAGGATGGTCCTCTCCGCACACCTTTGTCAGGTTTTAAAACCTTGACGTTGATACGGCTCCAGGTTCTCAGGTCCTGTCTGTTTGAACCGACCGTACATTGTTGGTTCATTATTGGACCAGATAGGCAGCGCTTTTCAGCTTGACGTGTTTGGTATATTGTTCCCGAAGCGTTCAACGCAGTGTTGAGTTACCTATGAAAGAGAACGTCTCGGGTTACTCGCGTAACCCTTGTTCTCTGAATAGGGAACACTGCGAGACACTGCGTTCGCTGCCAAGCTCCTCACGCTGCCGACAGGGTTCTTTTCGGCAGAGAAATCTGAGGAGTGGATGGCGCGTTCGCCAGTATGACCTGACGACGTCATTGCGTCAGAGACGGCGTCGTGCCATCAGCCAATGAATTGGCGTGATTCTATATGGGTTCAGACTCGGTCACGCAGTGGGCGTTCCCGAAGCATTCAACGCAGTGTCTCGTTCCCTATTCAAAAAACAAGGGTTACGCGAGTAACCCGAGACGTTTTCTATTTTTCAGGATTCTTTGATAAATGGAAAGTTCAAAAGAAAAGTATTTAAATAGCAGAAGTGGTTTATAACAATGTGAAAGTATTTATTGTCACTTTTGATCAATTTAATACATATTTCCTTAATAAAAGGATGAACTTATTTTAAAGAAACTGACCTCAAACTCTTGGACTTTTGTGTAGTTGTGATGTTTTAAACTCTTTTAGCATATAAACTGCTTATTCCAGCACACACACACACACACACACACACACGCACGCACGCATGCACGCACGCACGCACGCACACATCTCCAAAGGTTATTTTGAAGGGATTTATGTTGGTGTTACAAAAACTCAATCTATACAATACCTGCATCTCCATTCTCTGACACTGTTGACTCTGACACTACAGCTGATTTGTGGATGAGAGGAAAACAAGACAGTTTAGACAAACACAAGATAATGTGATGATGGACACACACTCTCACACACAAACAGAGTTTAGATGAATTTCATTCAGAAACTCATCACTCATAACATTCCGTAACCACCGTAAAACAGATCTGAGAAATCCAACACCAAACAACCCTTTAAAAGATGTTAAGCGTCAAAACAAAGAGCTGATGCATAATTTGAGCAAAGGTTAATGAAATACATAAATCTCAAACACACACTACAGACAAATCACCATCGATAGCCTATTTTCCCCACTACATACTACAAGCAATGCTAAAATGTACAATGTGTACAATGCATTTACAATAACTCACATGTTACTGTCTCAATTCGGCTCTCATTTAAACTATTTTATACATTTAATTTGAAAAGCACATTCTTGTAAAAATGACATTTACAACAAAAAGGCAATTTTCAGTTCAGTAACTTTTGAAAATCCCACAAGCCTTCAGTTTATTTATTTTTTATATTTTAGTTCTGTAAATGTAATGATTCATGTAGTTTATTCTATTGTTCTGTTTTTCATATTTACTTCAATTGTAAGTAATAATAATTCCAGAAACGAAAACTTACATGTTGTGTATCATAATGTATTTCATCATGTAAATGACTATGAATGTGACCTTATTTCTACCTCAAATTGCTATAGTGACACCAAAGAAAAATTAGCAGTTCAATTTTATGTCTCTACTTGAACCTTCAGAAGGTTCGGTCTTAACAAGTAACACAGCAGCAACAAGAGCAGCGTGAGCAGAGAGTGACAGCGCAGAATAAGAGCTGAAATCTAGATCCCTCGTAGCATATTAGGATTGATCGACTCTAAGGGCCGATGAAGAGCACAGGTTGTGCCATACCAGGAGCTTTCTTCTGCAGGTCCTCCCATGTCACCTCTGAAGTTACAAGACAAGGAGAAACAATCAATGCTCCTGCTTAACCCTTTAAATATCCAGCGCCTAGTAGTGACAGGGTAAAGTCGTCGTCAAAAAATAAAATAATAATTTTAATGTCAAATATCCACGGAAAGCTGATATTCTTGTGATTTCAACTATGTAAACCATTTTAAGATACAATAAACACAGCATGTACAATCTGTGTCTTTATCAGACCACTTTTTGTTGACATAATGAAGACATGCATGATAGTACAGACATACATAGGAATAACACAGTAGGGATGCAATATAACACCAATATAAGAAAAAAAAACACAAATTAAATAATGTACTGTGTACAGAAATAGAAATATAGGAAAAAAATGTATTTAGATTATAAATTATAAATATATATGTAGTTTCAAAAGTGTACACATTTTGGATTCTATAAATAAATGTCTCTATAATGTGTTTATGCTTCAGTTACTATGTGTCAGAAATTATTGACAGTGAATCTGGATGAGAAATTGAATAGCTCTAAGTGTAACCTTTCATTAGAGCCCAAAATGATGACTGTATATTAAAGCATTCAAGAATTACAGCATTGTATGTGTCGTTGGTTACAAAGGGTCGTTTGGAGTCTCCCAAGTGTACATTTTTTGGAAGCGTCTAGACATAAAATTAGATAAACGTGTAAAACACTAATTTTCTAATATATTGTTTATAAAATGGTAAATTTGGCTTGGTAAGGCTTCATTCTGTGATCCAAATGTATTTTCCAGTTCATACCTCCCAGCTATAGTCATCTGCAGGCTTCTATTTACCAAAAAAATGCAGGCGGAATTATTTTTTTCTTTTTTTAGTCTATTCAAAGTGCTATTACTCAATATCAGTAAGACTGATATTGTACAGTGATTCTGACTGTTGATAAACAAACCTCAGAGTGTCACCTTTCAAAGGAGATCAACACCATGCATATCATCCAAATGGCTCAAGAACAGCATGCAATTTACTTTGGGTATGCCTTTTTTAGGCGTTTTAGGCAAATTTTACAGGAATCGTAAAGGGTTAACAAAGCTGTTAATTAGATGTGCATAGTACAGGCCTGCACATAGTGGCACATAAGGCACATTTAAACATGTTCAATTAAAAAATTTGCCCATTTTACCCTTTTAGTGTTGAAAAGGTTTTGTTTTTTCTCTCCATAAAAAAACATACCTTTTTTGTTACTAATTAATAAAACAATTACAAAAACAAAATGAAATAAAATATAAATGTATTATTTTAGGAATTTATTAGTGGTGATTTTATATAATTTATTTATTTTGTTTATATTTTATTTAAAAATACACAAAATGAAGCTTTAGTTGTAACTATTAAAGTGAAGCTTATTTTTTAAGTCATTTTTTTAAGGAGTGCTTTTCTCCAGGTGAATGAATTTATTCAGTTTACACATGGGTACAGTGGCTCAAAAAACATAATAATACCCAATTACCCTTAATTAAATTAATTTTAATTCCCAAAATCTAGAAAAATAGCACAGCTTGGTGTAAAACCAGTATTTCTGAAATTTTCAATAACAAAATAAGTTTCTTAATGGCATCACCAACACAATCATAGCATATTATACTACACTGTATATCTGATGGCAACCATATAAACAGTAATTACTGCAAATGTATACAACATCCACTTGCACTAAATCTATCCAGCACAAACAAACACAGTAAAACATCACAGAGAGATTCACATGCTCACACACACTTGCCTTTCCTCCCATTGACAGGTGGGGGAGCTACAGGCTTTTCCTGGGATTCTTGTGTGGGAAACAGCCCACACATAAACAGAGGGTGAATCAAAGGATCAGTGTTTCCCACAAACACACAGGTAAACTAACCAAGTTACACACACACACACACACGTGCTCAAGAGAAGTCACCAACACTATTAAAATAAAGTAAAGGAATTAATAAATATTGCTGTAAGCTAAATAAATAATGTAAAGAAACAGGCATTCAGCCTATGTTCAGAACAGCATAGTACTCCACTGTTTTTGTGCAGTGTGCAGTTTCTAGCATACTACCCACTGTAGTATTGAAATAATCGCAGGCAGTATACACAGACAGGGCCCTATGATTTATGCAATACAGAAAAGGAATACAGAATCGCAGAATCTATAAACTATAGTGGCATTTACTGCATAATGCAGAATGCCACAGCAAAGTTTGGATTAATAAAATCAAAAGTAGGGCTGTACACTTATTAAACAGCAAAAGGCTGTCTTTTAAATATGAAGTGTGCATGTTCTGCTTGTCTCTGTCTACTACACATACTGAAGCAGGCATTACGAATTTATGAATTTAACTGATTACCACAGTTTTTGACAATAAATTAGAATAAATAATAAAAAAATAGAAACCATTAAATAAAATTCTAATACAATTTTGTATGAATTCAATTGATTAACACTTCTTGATTATTCATATTTAATTAAACCATTAAAATATAATCCAGCGAAAAATAATAAGTCCCTAAGTGTATACTGTGCGGTACACATTAAGCAGTACACTAGTATTTGTAAGTTCTTTAGTGTATACTGTGCAGTACACATTAAGCATTACAATAGCATTTGTAAGTCCCTTAGTGTATACTGTGCAGTACACATTAAGCAGTACACTTGTATTTGTAAGTCCTTTAGTGTATACTGTGCGGTACGCATTATGCAGTACACTAGCATTTAAAAGGCCCTAAGTGTATACTGTGTGGTAACCAGTAAGTAGTACACTAGTATTCCATTCCAAACACGATTACTGTGCTTGTGTTCAGTTTATCTGCATTAACACACCTGGCACAGAAGCCTGCTGGACGAGCGGTGAGGGTGATGGTGATGATGATGGAGCAGCAGCAGGAGGAGGAGGAGGAGGAGAGGCGAGAGCAGGGGGAGGAGCAGGAGCTGGAGAGGGAGGGGCATGTGTGGGTGGGGGAGTGCCAACTGAAGAAGGCAGATGGGTGTGTGCAGGAGGGGGAGGAGCATGTGCAGGAGGAGGTACGGGGGCATGGGTGGCAGCAGGGTCCGTGACAGGAGACTCCATTCCCATACGAGCTTTGATGATGACAATGAAGACAACAGGATTGGCAGACACAGAGTTGTGGACAAAAAGACAAAAAGAAACACAAGAAAATTAACAAGAGGATCATATGGATGAATATTTATAAAATGTATTGATGCACAGAGAAAAAAATATATATATATCATAAGCCTTAAAATAGTTACAGGCTACTATACCAGATATTGTAAACCGAAATTTTGACATGAGAAAAAAGCAGTGTCCATATGAAATTATCCTATTCAATTCAAATCAATTCAACTCAAAGTTGCTTTTTTGGCATGACTGTAAAAAATACAATATTGCCAAAGCTTGAAATATCTACGGAGAAATGAAATTATCTACTTTAACTTATTTTTATAGTTTTATTTTAATTTATCATGTTTTCTTGTGATATAATATTTACTATTATCATAGTTTATAATAATGCAATTATTACTATTATTTGTATTTGTTTATTCTTATTATTTGATCCAATGGCTATCTTTGCTATGTAACAACAGCATTACCAGCCATTGCTTATTTGTCTTGTGCAGGTGGAGGGGGCGGGGCCGGGAGTTGTGAAGCCCCTCCCACCACTTCAAAATTCAGACAGAAATGAGAGAAGGAAAGAAGTATGCCATCAGACATGAAGATGAGAACAACAAAAATGTGAAAAGAAAAGCTAAAATAATGATCTATGCTAATTTACTCCACTTGGTCACTAAACATACTAACTACCAGTGTTGGGGAAGCTACTCTGAAACTGTAGCTTGACCAGCTACAAGCTATGTGTACATTAAAATAGATACATTCAAGCTACCCTTCTGAGAAAGCTACCCTTCTGAAAAACAACATTGAAACTACTTTATTTGTTTATTTTTATTATTATTTTAATGTTGTTGTTTTTTATTTTAACATTACAAATAACCGAATAATTGTTAATGAAGAATTATAATTAATAAAGTTATAAGTAAGATATTTGTTGTAAAACAGCATATTGTAATGCAAACTTGATTTCAAAGATTAGGGTGAATTTTATTTGATTGGGACACTTTTTTCCCCAAGTCATTTCAATTAAAAAAAGTGTCCCAATCGTTTGATTTTGTAAACTGTCCGATACACACAATAATGAAATACAGTTATTTAGTTACACCTCAAACTGACTGTCAAAGTGCAAAATTGCTACAAACGTAACATCAATGCGAGAACAAAATGTATGCAGCTTAAACTGGATGCAGAGGAGTCGTAAAATAAGCAGGTTAAACTCACAGCACATGCAGCATTTACTGACTGTGAATGGAGCCGCTCTGAGACGTCAATCATCAGCTGCGCACATGAACACGGCGCTTTGCTTGGAATCCCGCTGCAATCATACTTTGCCAAATGATAAGCACACTAACTATATCGCAATTTTATTTTCTGTTCGATTATTAGATTTCGTTACAAAATGAATCAGTTTAAAAGGCCTCCTGTATGTGCATTTAAATATTTGTTTTGGAAAAATTACAGTTGATTCATGTGAAATATCCACTCCTGTACATCCTTTGCAAAACCATTGACCTCTTGTCAGAGGACAGACTGTAAAGCCGCGAGATGCGTGATATATTAACAGATGGTGGTAATGAACAAATTTAGTCTGTGATCTAATCAGAAGAAAATGTTGTGCTGCTTCAATGCATTACAGGCTCGTGACTCGTCAGAACGCAAAACGGAATTTAGCGCTTCGTCGCATTACACCGCTACTTGCTGGGAAATAATAGTTAGCTACTGGAAAAGCTACACTGTTTTAAAAGTTGCTGAGCTACCATCACGCTACTGAAAAACTTAGTTACGTTAGTAGCTTCGCTACTTGTAACCTCCTGCTAGGAGCTTCGCTACTTGTAGCTAGCTACTCCCCAACACTGCCAACTACAGTATGCTACACTCTCAGAAATAAAGGTACAAAAGCTGTCACTGGGGCGGTACCTTTTCAAAAGGTACATGTTTGTACCTAAAGGGTCCATTTTGGTACCTCAAAAGGTACATATTAGTACTTAAAGTGTACATATTTGAACCTAATAGGTACAAAGTGTTCCTTTTGAAAAGGTACTGCCACAGTGACAGCTTTTGTACCTTTATTTCTGAGAGTGTACAGTAACCTCAAAAGCAAATACAATTTTGCAAACTGAATTATTCAATAAAATAAAAGTGTAGAGAGACCCATTGAAGTGTACTATATATACAGTCTATCAATAAACGTTGATGTAAATGGCTGAATATCAAGATCATATTTGCATTTGACTGATGTTAAACGTCCCATGTGTCCCAAATATAAAAGTTACCAGCCAGAGTCTGTGGAAGCTGGGACAGAACAGGGGGCGGAGCAGGAGGCTGAGGTACCACCCCTGTTCCTGCTTCATTGGTTGATGAGTTGTGCCAATCAAAAGAGAAATCAAACCAAAACGTCACTAGGTGACATGACCATCACTGTGACTGAGAGGATCACTGCTAGGAGTAGACTGCCATTTCTAAAACACAATATAAATATATGAGGAGTTTATTTGCAAAAACCGATAAATGCCACTTAAAAAAAAAAATTGCCGTCCATTATTGATCTGAACCCTAAACACGTTTTTGTCAAAAAAGCCTGTATTGTCCACTTTCAAGGCATCGCGAGTTCATGTTTTACTGCAGAAGCCGACAAACGCCCTTGTTGTTGTGAACAGAAGCCAAAAAGTAAATTTTAGCAAATCAGCGCGCTTTATTCAGGTCAGGTGACAAGGCTACTTTCCATTTGAAAAGACGTGCTAGCTGAGAGCAGTTTTGTCAAAGCTGACTTAAAGTGATCGAGGATGGATAATTTCGACGAACTTGATGAACCTGTGATGCCTTCAGGGCATAAAAGGAAATTAAAAGCTGAAAAGTTTTCATGGAACTTTGCAAAAGCTGCACGTTACATGGTGAGGGAAAAGCTCAGTGTATTGCTTGTAACACATCCATACAATCTATGACAACAACAGCAGCGTTTGTCAGGCATCCACATTGTCATCTGAGAAGATTACAAAGATTTAACGAGTGTTTTATTTTTTTACTCTAAAACATGAAATATGAAGTTATCTACTTTTGCCAAAAAAACAACTGTTAGAATGATCTGCTTTTGCTATAAAACAAACTTTTAATATGTAAAAAAAAAATACTTTCAATGAACTTTAATTTAGTAAATTACCTGTATTTTTTTAAGTTATTATTACTTAATCAAATCCATCCAACTGCAGTTTGTTTGATATTACTTGGAATGCGCAAAAAAAAAATGCTTTCTGAACATAAATAAAAAGGGAGTTATCGTTTTGCAAATGAACTCTATATATAAACGTCTGTCAACATTGCTCTTATGCTAATGATTAACCCTTCTAAGGTTGCAGAGCTGCTGCTATAAACATTCCAGAACTTAGCCTGGACATTCTGCAACTTAAATACTGCCAGAAGATGCTACTAACAATAAAGGTCTGAAATAAATTGCTTTTAGCTAAAAGAATTTCAATAAGGGCGCATTGATTTGTATGGAAGCCTGTTTATGCTATAGAATAAAGATACAAAAAATGTAATTGCGATAATTTATCTCACAGTTTTGACTATTTCTCACAATTTATATTTCATAATATTGAGTTAACATATCATAATTCAGACTTTTATCTCAGAATTGCTAGTTTGTATCTTGCAATTTGGACTTTTCTCCCAGAATCAAAAGTTTGGAACACAATTATGACTTTATTTCTCACAATTCCAAATAGTTGGTTTGCAATTTTGAGTTAAAATATTGTAATTCTTTCTCAGAATTGCTCAAAATTCTGACTTAATGTGCAAGTTTTCTATCTAACCATTTGTATTTATTTATTTTTTATAATTTGAAGTGCAGATTTGGTACGATATCCACTGTAGCAGATTTGGACATTAATCCAGACACAGACGAAGTACACAGACTACAGAGCATACATCTATAATGCTACACGTAAAGCACAACCGACTGTGCTAACATGGCTGAAGCACAAATTAATATATCTGTTCACTCCACTAAACGAATGTTAGAAGTTAGACCAATGATGACAGGTAAAGCTCACAGGTTGAATCAAACAGAGGAGATGATAAAGATGTAATTAGAAGACGGAGACAAGGCTAAACACACAAAAGCTAGTGCTTACAGACCTTCATAAGGCTCAGTAATGCCCTTGCCATCTTCTGGGGAAAAGGGTGGGGAAAAAAACAATCCATGCTGTGTTATGTAAAAGAGAATTATATTATTCTATTGTTACACAATATTCTTTACTTGTTGTTGGTTGTTTATAAATAAGCCATTTTTTGTAATATCTATTTTGCGATAGCAGTTGTTTCCTTTCCTTGTTTGCTGAATTTCTGTCAGTTACCCAATGGAATGCTTACTCTTATCGTCCATATAAACACATCTTGTGACTCTAAACCTGACCAATTTTACAAGTTTTCCACTCAAGCTCCACAAACCATGCAAGTTGGTAGAAGCCATGATCTACTCACTTCTGTCCGTGGAGCCCTTCGGTGGGACTTGCGGTAGCTGCCGACCTCTTCGACTCGATACTGGTGTGCTGGTGGGACTTGTTTGGACCGATCCGGTGCGTATGTTTGCCCTGCGGGACAGATGGAGTGTCAGGAATGAACATAAAGCATTTTATCTAAAGAAGTGTTGGTGGTCGAGTCATAAACCTGGCCAAAACACTGTTAGACTGACGCAGAGCACACTGGTGAGGACACTAATACAAACAAACCTAATAAATATGGTTATATTGGCAGTAGCATCATTTAATGAGACAATAGTGTCAGCAAATATAATGTCTTCATTCCACTTGAATTCTATAAAAAAGGGACACATACTCTGTACTATTACACAAAACAAGTCAATATTTGGCAGAGTTGTTTCTAAAACTTAAAGGAAGTAAAAACATTTGGTAAAATATATCAGGTAGATAAGGTACCTCAAAATACGTTGTACAGCAACCCAGATAAGACTAGGTGAATCTCATGAAACCTGACAAGTCATATTTCACTCCAATATCAAGAGATACATAAAAAGTAATATCATCAACAAAGCCTATTTTAGCCTATATATACACTGCTGTTCAAAAGGTTTATGATCAGTAAGCTTTTTTAAGTCTTTTATGCTCATCAAGGCTGTATTTATTTAATCAGAAATACAGACAAACTGTGATATTGTGAAATATTATTGTAATTTGTAATATTGATTTATTTCTGTGATGCAGCGCTGAATTTCATCAGCCATTACTCCAGTCTTGAGTGTCACATGATCTTCCAGAAATCATTCTAATATACTGATTTCATATCAGCGTTGAAACTTTTGTGCTGCTTAATATTTTTTGGGAACCTGTGACACTTTTTCTTTGATTCTTTGATTAATAAAAAGTTAAAAATAAATATTTTCCAACAAAACAAGTCTTTACTATCACTTTTTATCCATTTAACACATCCTTACTGAATAAAATAATACGTCTCGGGTTACTTGACCGTAACCCTGTTCCCTGAAAAAGCGGGAACGAGATGCTGCGCTGAAAGCGCTATGGGAACATTCTTTGTTTTGTTGAAGCACGTGTGTCAAACACGCCAAATTTTGGCTTTAATAACCTCGGTTAGGTGACGTCACTCGATCACGAACACCTGGAGGTTATAAATAGATGTGACGTGGAAACATCCTCAGGTCAAACTTTTGTCGGAAAGGACGTCCAGTCACGCTTACAGTGCGGCATTGAGGCGCAGCATCTCGTTCCCGCTTTTTCAGGGAACAGGGTTACGGTCAAGTAACCCGAGACGTTCCCTTATCAAAAGCTACTCTCGATGCTGCGCTGAAAGCGCTATGGGAACGAGAATACCAACGCTGCCGCACTGGAAGTGTCTGGACCCCCAACGTTGTGAAGTGTGTGCACAAACATTGAAGAGGTCTCAGATATGACTCTGGGATGTCGACTCAAGGACGTGCGAGCCTGGAGTAGCATGAACATCCAAACTATAGAATCTAACAAATGTGTGCGGAGAGGACCAACCTGCCGCATCACAAACTTGCTGCAAGGGGGCACCTCTTGCCAAAGCCATAGAAGATGCAACCCCCCTGGTTGAGTGGGCCCTAACTCGTAGAGGCGAAGCTTGACCACGCGCCTCATAGGCTAGGGCAATAGCATCCCTCACCCAATGCGATACAGTATGCTTCGTGGCAGCCGCCCCCCGGTTGCGGCCCCCATAGCATATGAAAAGCTGCTCCGACTTACGCCACTGGCTAGTGCGGTGGACGTAGATCTGAAGAGCACGTACTGGGCACAGTAAGTGAAGTCTTTCCTGCTCCGGTGTCGTGAACGGCGGAGGGCAGAAAGCTTCAAGAACGACCGGATTCATGGTCGAGAATGGAACTTTCGGAAGATAATTCTGGTGAGGATGCAAAATAACTTTGACCAGCCCAGGGGCAAAGTCTAGGCAGGATGGCGAGATTGACAGAGCCTGCAAATCCCCAATTCTCTTAAGAGAAGTAATGGCCATTAAAAAAAACATCTTTAGAGTCAGAAACCTAATAGGCGCTGACTCTAGTGGTTCGAAAGGGGTCATGACCAGACCCTCAAGCACAATAGCTAAATCCCACGAAGGGACTGTCGCTCAGTTGGGCGGCCTCAACCGCTTAGCTCCCCGAATGAAGCGGGCAACTAGAGGGTGCTTTCCCACAGAAACCCCGTCAATGAGAACATGGCAAGCCGAAATGGCGGCCACATAGATTCTGAGAGTACCAGGACATGTGCCTGAGGACAATTTCTCTTGCAGGAACTCCAGCACTGCAACAACTTGGCAGTGAACTGGGTCTACATGGTGTGCCATACACCAATTCTCGAAAATATGCCATTTGAAAGCATAAATCCTTCTAGTGGAGGGAGCCCTAGCGCTTAAAATAGTCTCTACTACATCGGGTGGAAGCCCAGCATCTCTCAGTTGGTCCCCCTCAGGGGCCAGACATGAAGGTTCCAGAGCTCGGGCCGGGGATGAAATACTGTCCCCTGTGCCTGAGATAGGAGATCTCTCCTGACCGGGATCGCCCACGGCGAGCCGTCGAGGAGGGATATTAGATCTGAGAACCATATTCTGGTCGGCCAGCGGGACGCTAACATTAAGAGGCGAGACCCCTGTTGACGGACCTTGGCCAGGACTCCCGGGAGCAGAGCGATCGGGGGAAATGCGTAAAGACCCCGTCTGGGCCACGTATGGGCCATAGCGTCCAGACCCAAGGGGGCTGGAGGAGTCAGAGAGAAGTAGAGGGGACATTGTGCTGTCTCCTGTGAAGCAAAGAGGTCCACCTCCGCTTGGTAAAATCTCTCCCAGATTTGACTGACTACTTCGGGGTGGAGTTTCCATTCCCCATGTGTCACAGCTTGTCTGGACAGAAAATCTGCTCCACATTCATGCCCGGGATGTAGATCGCCCTGAGGGACAGGAACTTGTCCTGTGCCCAAAGCAGAACCTGCTGCGCTAGTCTGTTCAGGCGGCGTGAACGCAGTCCGCCCTGGTGATTTATGTAAGAGACTTACATAAATCTAGGACATGGTAGCCTCTCAACTGCTGGAGGAAGTATTTCAGGGCCCGAAATAGAGCCATCATTTCGAGGCAATTGATGTGCCATTCGAGAAGATGGCCTCTCCAAATCCCTTGGGCTGGACGGCCATCCAAGACCGCACCCCAGCCCGTGAGGGAAGCGTCTGTCGTTAGCATCTTGCGACGACAACACGGACCTAGAGTGGGACCCAAAGTCAGAAACCGGGGTCTGAACCACATAGAAAGGGTATGAAGCCCCTGGCGCGTAACCCTTATTTGCCTCTGGGGATTGGCCCTTGGATGAAATCCCCTGGCTCTGAGCCACAACTGAAACGATCTCATCTGCAGGAGGCCCAAGGGTATCACCGTGGATGCAGCTGCCATGAGACCTAGAACCCTCTGAAGGTAATGAACAGTAATTCTCTGGCCTAGCTTGATGTTCTTTAGGGCATTTAGAATGGATTCGACGCGTGCAGGAGACAGCTGCGCCTGCATCGTGATCGAATCCCATACAACCCCCAAATACGTTGTCCTCTGAGCAGGAGAGAGAACCCGATACTGGTAAGCTTCGCCCCCGAAAGCGAACCTCAGGAACTTCCTGTGTTGTGGCAATATTTCTACGTGAAAATATGCGTCCTTGAGATCGATTGTCACGAACCAATCCCCGATTGGATCTGAGACACAATCATCTTGATTGTCAACATTTTGAACTTGTAAGATCTGAGGTAGCGGTTCAATCCGCGAAGATCTAAAATTGGACGCAACCCCCCATCTTTCTTGGGAACCAGAAAATACCGGCTGTAATAGCCTGACTCTCTGTCTGGCAGGGGAACATGTTCTATGGCCCCTTTGTCCAGCAGAGCTTGCAACTCCTGTGTCAACAAATGCACTCGTTCCAGTTTCACGGAAGTGGAGACCACGCCGTTGAAACGCGGAGGCCGATATGCAAACTGAATCCTGTAGCCCTTCTCTACAGTCCTTTCTACCCACGGAGATATATTTGGCAGTAGCTTCCACGCTGCCAGCTTCTCTGAAAGGGGCACTAGTTTTGACACTTCGCTTTGATGGGGGGATGTTAGATGTGTGGTGTCCTGAAATGTGGCAGGAAGCAACCGAACACGTAACATTTCGCTGGAGACCGCTGCTCCCCGAAACACCAGTGGCGATGGAGATTGAACAACGGCCTCCTGAGGGTGCCAGGAAGGAGTCTTTATTCTCTGTTGGAATTTTTCGCGCCCCTCCCAGGGGGGGCACACCCCCGGGGTCCTGGGCGCGCAAGCCTCAGGACCTTTTCTTGGAGGAGATGATGCTCCTCAGGTCCGGTCTCTTTGAGGCGGACTGTGAAGCGCGGCGAGCCGCACCCCAGTCTCTACGAGGGGGTGCTCGGCTCGCCACACTCTCCTTTTGTGCTTCACGCCTCAAAGGAACCGGTCCTGGTCGGGACCGGGTGGCCGACGTTCCCGACTCTTGAGCACGGCGGGGAAGAAACCTCACAAACGCCTCCTCATAGCGCTTTGCCTCCCGAAACCTAGTGGCGACGGTGTTAACGGCGTCGCCAAATAGGCCGGAAGGTGAGATGGGGGCATCAAGGAGAAAAGTGCGGTCTTTGTCCTTGATGCCCGTGAGGTTGAGCCACAGATGTCTCTCCGTGGAAACCATGGCAGCCATAGAACGGCCGATAGCACGGGCCATCTGCTTGGTCGCACGGAGAGACAAATCTGTGGCCCGTCGAAGTTCTAAAAATGCCTCTTCGTCAATTGACCCGCCTGTGCTCACATCTTTCAGCAGGTCAGCCTGGTATGCCTGCAAAACCGCCATAGTATGCAAAGCAGCACCAGCCTGACCCGCTGCTTGAAAGGCTTTCCCCACCAGTGAAGATGTTACTCTGCATGGCTTGGTGGGGAGAGTTGCTTTCTTTAATGATGATGAACTCCCAGGAGAGATAGCCCAGCGTCTCTTCAATCTGGGGCATCACCATATAGCCCCGTGCCTTTGCATCAACGATAGTCGAGTAGATCGACGTCGATGGCACAAAAACACGGGACGAATACGGTCTGTTCCATGAACGAGCTACCTCGTCATGGAGATCACCGAAGAAGGGGAGAGACCGTCGCTGAGGCCCCTCCCCCTGGCCACCCGACAGATATCTGTCGTCTAACTTTGACCGTTTGGAGGTCTCTTGCTCCTGCGGCCAGTCTAGATGTAATCGATCGACTGCCCGAGTAACCACCTCGAGTAACTCCTCATAAGCTTTTTCATCACGAGAGGAGCGCACTGAGGTGGCACTTTCCACCTCCCCAGAAGCAAGAGATGAAGTCTCGTCGGCCCGTTCAGAAGAAACGCCGAAGCGCGCTTGAGAAACGGACGCGAGGGCTTCATGATCCGGCGAGAGCGCGAGAGAAAGGGGTGAATCCGTCTCACGTGCCTCAGCCAGATCGACACGCGATCCCCTCGAGCTTTTAAAGAAGGCAAGCCGTGCGCGAAGCACCTTGATTGAGAGGAGATCGCAGTGATCGCACTCGCCCTCGAGCCCACGGATCGCGTGCTCTTCCCCCAAACACTCAAAGCAGAAAGCATGGAGATCTTCATCAGAGAGCTGCCTCTGACAAGGAGGTAAACATCTCCTCTCCTGATCTGCCATAGTGAGTAGTTTGTTTCCTCTTTTCTTTTCCTTCAATATTAGTTTCACACACACACACAATGCGGTCCTTGAAGACAAAAAGACCTGAGGATGTTTCCACGTCACATCTATTTATAACCTCCAGGTGTTCGTGATCGAGTGACGTCACCTAACCGAGGTTATTAAAGCCAAAATTTGGCGTGTTTGACACACGTGCTTCAACAACCGGTCGAACAAAGAATGTTCCCATAGCGCTTTCAGCGCAGCATTGAGAGTAGCTTTTGATAAGGGAACATTTCTTTAAAAAAAGAAAGAAAAAAATCACTGACCCCAAACTTCTGATTAGTATATTGTAACGAAACATTTATATTTTGAATAAACACTGTTCTTTTTAACTTTTATTTATCAAAGAATCCTGACATTTTTTCCCCAAAAATATTAAGCAGCACAAGTGTTTCCAACACTGATTATTTATGTGCATAAGAAACGTCTTTAAAAAACATAAAACATCTTACTGATCCCAAACCTTTGAACGGCACTGTATATAAATTGTAAAGTTTTACTAGTATAAAACTATTTTTAAATACATACATAAACAGTACCTTGAGAATATATTCATACCCCTTCCTTTGTTTCACATTTTGTTGTTGCTGCCTTATGTTAAACTGCTTTAAATGACTTTTCACCCCACATCAATCTACACTCTATACACCAAAATGACAAAGCAAAAACAGAATTGTCACAACTTCCTAAATGTATATGAAATAAAAAAAAATGTACATTGCATAAGTATTAATACCCTTAACCAAATATTTAGCTGGAGTACCTTTACAGCCTCAACTCTTTTTTGTTTGATGCGACAAGCTTTGCTCATCAGCATTTGGCAATTATCTGCTATTCTTCTCCTCACCTCTTCACACTCTCAAGCTGTCAGGTTGGATGGGGCAGATGCACATTTTCAGATTTCTCCAGAAATATTTAACTGGGTTTAATCCCAGGCTGTGTGTGGATGGACCACTCAAGGACATTCACAGAGTTGTGTATAAACCACTCTTGCTGTGTGTTTAGGTCCATTGTGCTGTTGGAAGGTAAACCTTCTGCCCAGTCTGAGGCTCTAAATGGTCTGGACTGGGTTTTTATTAAGGCTATCTCTATATTTTGGTGCACTAAGCTTTTCTTCTATTCTGATGAGTCCCTCAGTTCTGGTGCTTAGAATTGAGGTTCGTCAGACCTGATAATCTTGTTTCTCAGAGTCTGAGGGTCCTCTAGGTGCTTTTTTGTAATAAACACAGTTCTTTTTTACTTTTGTTTATCAAAGAACCCTGACATTTTCCCCAAAAATATTAAGCAGCACAACACTGATTATTTATGTGCATAAGAAGCATCTTTAAAAAACATAAAAAATCTTACTGATCCCAAACACTTAAATTCCAAGTGTGTTTTCTTTTGTCTTCACTGAGGAGAGGATTGAGTTTGGCCACATCTCCATAAAGTCCAGATCGGTGGAGTGTTGCAGTGATGTTTGTCCTTCTGTAGATTTCTCAGATCTGCATACATGATCATGGAGCTCAACTAGAGTGACCATCAGGTGGCCAGGAGGCCAGCTCTAAGAAGAATCCTGGTTGTTTAAAGGAGGTAGAACTTTTTCATATTTGGCGTCCAAACTCTGGAATAGCCTTCCTGATAACGTTCTGTATCTAGATTAAAGACATCTCTTTAGCCAAGCATTCACATAATGCATCTCATAATCTTTTACTGCAGCTATATCTGATCAAACGCATATTATTATTCTTTATTATTCGTTAGCTTGGGTTGAACTACATTTTTTTGCTTGGATGGAACAACAACTATGCTAATTATGTCTCTATTTGTTCTCTGTTTCTGCCACATTCAGTCTGGATCAACCCTTAAATGATCAGAGATGACCAAACACCTGAGAAGAGATGATGCCAACCCATCAGCAGACCTCAGAGGATGCCAACCCTCAGACAATATGAAGAGCTCTTTTCCAAAACGCGATAAACGCCAAATTAAAAAATGAGTTCGTCATGCCATTTTGCTGTGTACTGAACCTATTCACTGCTCCATCAATGTTTCATGCCAAATCGCTATATTTCCTTGTTTAAAATGTACTGCAAGATGCAGTTCTTTTCCAAACCACTATAAGCGCCGAACCTGTTTTTAGCCTAAATGCGATAAATCCTCTCGATCAATCAGAATTCATTCGATGCAATCCAACATGACGACGCTTTGAAGCATTTGTCTGTGCTCAGTCTTCAAAATGAGTGCTTTAAACTCTAATAACACTTTTGAGACCTACACCTGGGGGTAGAAAACGCAAACTGGACAAAGAAAATCACAAAAAATAAAAGGTGGTGTTTAACCGATTGACGCTAGAGGCTGTAGCCTTTGGCGTTCCTTGTTAGAGCGCCCGCATCCCTCACCGGAAACCCGGGTTCGAGACTCGCTCGGTGTGATGGTGCGGGCGGGTTACATCAACACAAGGCTGGTGCGACCGGTTTATAGTATGAGTCCCTGATGTCATATGTTGCATGTTCTCTTTTTTTAAAGACATAAACCAACATAAAAAAAAAGGATGGATTTGTAGCATTTTGAAAAAAAAAAGAAAAAACTTTGCATTTATAATCGACAATATTGTTGTTTCATTTAACAATCATTGTTTAACATGTTCAGACTGAGCCAACAGACCATTTTAACATGATAAATTGAATATTAACAAAATGTATGGGTCTAGGTAAAAAAATGTCATTTTCATGAAAACTATTAAAATGGATTTATAGCGTTTTGGAAAAGAGCTCTTCATATACAGAATTACCAAATTTAGCCATAAGTTAAATATATTAAGTTTATACCATATATAAATATATTGTGGAAACTTAATTTCCTGTAAAGCTGCTTTGCAACGATTGAATTGTAAAAAGCGCTATACAAAATAAACTTGAATTGAATTGGATTGTTTCAAACTTATTTCATTGAGGGTAACGGAGACTACATGCTTCTGTAAGCCTTCAATATAGGCATCCATACCTTCGTTATAGTGTATGGATTGATGTGGAAAAAAGTAATTTAAAGCAGTTGAACATAAGGCAGCAACATAAAATGTTAAAACAATGAGGGGTATGAATATTTTCGCAAGGCATTGTTCTTAAACAAACTGAATTACAGTAATACAAAGGTTTTTTTTTTGTGTGTGTAGTAAAATATGACCTAGCATGTTCGTATTATTTTGTCAGAAAAAATAAATAAAATATCTGTCCATAAAAGAGCATGCATTTAATAAATATGTCACAGTCATATGCATTTTAGCCACTCAAACAAAAATACATACGTGTAAAATGCACATCAAATCCACATTAAACACAATGATCTGTAAAGCACCTTTTGAGCTCAAGGTCACATCAGCTTTCAGTAAATGTGGCTCACGTCTCAAAATCAACTGTAGGCACATCCAAAAGCAAACGCATCAGTGAAAGTTCATGCGTAAATCTGACACATTTATGTAATTTCCTAGTGACTTTTATGACATGCGAGGGAAATCGTAAGTCAAAAGATGTGATGGAATCAGCATCAGCAGAGGTGATTGTGGTGGCTAAAGCTGCAAGGAAAGTGAAAAGGTCTGAATGCATGAGCACACGGTACTCATTGCAGCCCATAACTCAAAGCGTATACTGTTAAACAACAAATAAATAATGTTAGTAACACACACACACACACACAAAAAATTTATAAAAAGTAATACGAAACTGTACGATGCCAGGTACACACCATTATATCTCAAGAGGATATAACAGGTGTGTCTATAATCCAAATTAAACGAAGTTAGTAGCAACCATCATCACTACTCTCTACTCTACAAATGAAGATAAAATCATAAACAGCATCGTTACACAGGGTTAAAATAAGAGGAAGTGGAGAGAGGGGCATTCCAAGTGACAGGAAGCAGAAGGCATGGGTTCGTTTAGCGCTTTAGTGCTTGCTGTGATGGGTCGGGTCACCTCGTTAAGGCAGGAGAGGGAGGGGCGGATCTCCCTGATGGTAAGGACGGCATGGATCTCATATAGCCAGAGTCAGGCCGCTCGGATGAGCGGGAGCGAGTGTAGACAGGTGGCTCCATCATGGGCCGCTGGTCAGCTGACCTGGACCTGTAATGCTCATGTCTGTCCACCATGCTGCGGCTATACCTGCAGAACGTTAGTCAAAAAGCCATGCTCAGCCGAGCCCCAGTGCATTGTGGGATCACAGAGCGTCGCAACTGTGAAATTACGTCACTTGGCTAATAATTAGCACACCAAAAAAAAGTGGATTTGAGTTTTAGCACTGGCTGCTCAGGGAAATCATAAAACAAAGGAGATTTACCAAACTGAAACAACCAAAAATAAGTGTTAACCTACAAATTGACATAAACAAACATACAGAAGCTTCTGGAAGCTGCTTTAAAGAAAACAAGTGAACACATTTCATACTAACACAACTAAAAGCCCCGTGACTACAGTCTACTCTAATCCTATATAGTACTATGGGAATACTTGCACAAATTCTGCTGTATTACCTCAGATCTTCCTCATAATGTTCATGGTTAGCTGGGAACTCTGGGATATTGTCCTCTCTATGGAGGTGCATAAGAGAAGAACATACAATGCTAATTTAGCAGATCTTATGTTAGTTATTTGAAAAAGTAACTCAGGTTATTTGTTGTAAATTTAAAAGCAATGTGCTACTTGCCAGTAGAAAAAAGTAATCCGATTAGTAACTCGCCTTTCCCCAACACTGTTCATGACTATGACTCTTAACATACTTAAGTAGACTTCTAGAAAGTGCACTTTGTAATAATGTCAAATTAGAAGTTTTACATAATTATAAACATAATTACATAATTATTTTAAATATATTTTAGTCACATTTTAAATGTAATAAATTGCACCTCTATCATTACAAATGCATTATTACAATTATATTTAAATAAAGGACATAAAAGTTTTAATAGTTACATTCAATTTTAGTAGTTATAGTTTAACCATATTACAAAGTTAATATAAGTTATTATGAAATTACATATAAAGATGTACTTAGGTCCTAACTAAGTAGGTAAAAAAGCACTCTGAAGTTTAACTAATTACATTTAATATAAATTTAAACTATAATATGTTTTCATTTAATTGCAATTAATATGTAATTAAGTGTCTGAATACATTGCATTCAGTTCACACTTAAATATTTTTTAAAGTACATTTGTTTTACTTTTTCACAAGGGTATACTGATAAAATACAGTATAGTGTACCGTTCGAAGTGAGATTAAATTACTAGTTCAAATTTACCAACTAAAACTAAATATAATTACATTCGAAAAACTAGTTACTGTACTAAGATTCTAAGATGTTTCAGCTGTGCTACTGTGAATGCTAGTGACGATTATGAAATCTTCTATAATGTAAGAAGCCATTTTCCAGAATATCGAGAACATTAAAGACTTCTGTAAAAATGTAAAGGTCACAGGACAACTACACCATCTAAATCCAACTTGAGTCTGCACTGAATCTACAGCATTTAATGTAATTATACATTTCTGTATAATATACAGAATATAACATGATATATAACATGATTGGGCCATGGAGTAGATACATGATCGGGCCCATTATAATATCTTTAAATGGAGGATGAGGATTGATAGATTGGAATGAAGAAAGGAAAGTATGATTAGAATGAGCAACAGCTGAATAAGGGAAAGGGGTGAGGGTTAAGTCTGTAATTAGGATAAAGCAGTCCTATTATGGATGGCATGTCTCAACTAAAGTATCCAGATTTTACCTCTCAGGAGATTCACACGAGTCACTGTAAGCAGAGATTTGTCTATCTCTCCTCATCCTCCTGAGCACAAAATAACACACAATCAGATCCCATGTGCCAAATATTATTCTACCTGCCAAAAAAGAAGTCCAGCGCAGACCTAAGGTGCTGTGGATTCACATTTCCTCACGTTAACATATTCATTCTCAATATTCATATTCATTCATTCTCATGATATGGTTTGATATATCACTTGCTATTTTTCCAACATAATGGGACATTAAGATAACGGGACATTTACGGGTCACACTTTTGTTTGGGTACCAAATCTCACTATTAACTAACTATTAACTTTTACTTTTACTTTTTTCCTCAATATACTTCTAAGTAACTCCTAATAAGTACTGTATACTCCTAATTAGTACTGCTTATTAATAGTTAGTAAGATAGTTATTACGTGTATGTATGTTGTTGGATTAAAGGATCTAAAATATGGTCATGCAGAATAATGGTGTGTGCACACCAAAAGCGAAGCGAATATTTGCAGCACTTAACTCGCCCTAGACTACATGTTTTTCATGTTACTCACGTAAATAAAAACATAAAAACAGTTTTCTGATAAAACCGGATGTGCCAACAAACTTTCTCTGATTGGCTTGCGTGACAACGCGTCATGCAAATGTTCCGCTCAAGTAAAAAAAAATTCAACTCGCAAGAAATACATGATCGAGATGAATATCCCAATTTACATCATTCACATCACCATATGCAAATTCACATCTATTCACATCTTTGTATTGACTTTGTATTTAATCTACTTGTGTAAATAATTAGATTCACTTTTGGTGTGCACACAACATAAGGCATTCATTTGTGCTTTATTATGACTAATAAACAGCCAATATGCTAGTTATATGCATGCTAAATTGCAACTAGTAAAAACTGGTCTATAAACTAAATGATTACCTATTTGTGCATTTGGTAGACACTTTTATCTAAAGTGAATTACATTCTATTCAATGTATACATTTTATTGGTTCATCCATTCCATGGGAATCAAACCCATGACCTTGGTGTTGCTAGTGCCATGTTCTACTGTTGAAGCTACAGTAATCTCTCAGTAAATCTAAGATTTTCAAGAAATAAAAGACTGCCCATGCAAATCTCAATGCCACAGTGCAGGGTTGCTGTGAGTGATTGCAAGAACATGGCTAAGGGGTTCAGTGTGGCTTTTTAGCATGTTGTTTTTGCATTTCTAGGAGGATACCTACTTGTTAAAGTCAAAAGAGCCAATCAAAGTCAAATGTGTTTTATTGATGTTTCTCCCTGGCAATTATATACCTCGTCAACAAGCCGCCACATGATTTGAGGAAACAATCATGCATGTAACAACAAAATGCATGGGATAAATTATTGTATGTCTCAAAATGTTGTACTTACTATGAGCAATACTAACAGTGATGGATGATTTAGCAAACCTGTAGTTCAAACGATAGCATGGCAGTAGCAATGCCAACGTCATGGGTTCGAATCCCAGATAATGCCTGAAACATTCCAATATACAGAATACTTTGAATGAAATGTAAAGTAATATCATGGAAGTGCAACACAAATATATTAAGGACCAGTCAAATTTTCCGCAGGAAGGCAAATTTTCAGTGAAGAAATCAAGCTATTTCTATAGGAATTTTTGTATGAGGGGGAGAGATTTCCACACACAGATTTCACAAAGTGTTGAGCTGGTCACGTAAACACTCTTGTTTTGTAAGTGGCTTCTGTAGGTATGTTTACGTACACTGATTTTCAGTAATCAGAATTAATCCAATCTGATTTCAGATTCTGTAGTTCTGATTATATGAACTCTAAACTTTACAATACACTATTCATATTAATTTACATATGCATGACATATTCTGAACAAAACTTCATGGCACATACTGTGACCTATGACCTTTCTTAACAAATATTTAGAAAATAATTAGTCTCCTCCACTGTAAGCCTGGTGCCAGTATGTCTGCCCCCCCCCTCGAGAGGACAAAAGGCCCTCCTGAGAATCAACAAAAACTATCTCTTGCATATGTAACAGCAGCATCCGAGACGCAACACACAGTGTAGTTCACACCCTGTACTTACGGTCTCATCATCTTCCCTTGCTCCCCTTTTCTTCCCCCCTCTCCTCCTCACCTAGAACTCAGTGAAAACCCATGCAATGTAATGTATGTACAAAAAAGTAACTATACATGTTTGATATCATTTGAAATGTCTCAGTGCGCCTGGTAAAATGGTCTCATTCTCCCAATCATAATGAAAAGCTAAAAGAAGTTCTAAAGTATGAGAAGTGTAGTGTACAACTTAAAGGTGTGCCCTCCCCCTGATCTTCTATTCAAACCACCTCCTGTATGTAAATAAGTATTCTCTGCCACAGGATACCAAGAAGCCATTTGGTTGCAAATTCTAAAGTCTAATTATAATAACAAGATACCACCATTTGGTGGGCTTATTGAATTATCTGGGTTTATAAGGAAACGTGACACAAAGTCCTAGGCATCTGTAGGTTGACTGCCCACACAATCGCTGTGTGTAATTTTCATTGCCAGGTAGTAATTTCTACAAATTCTTCAATTCCTGAATTATTGTTATGTTATGGTTAACTGATGATTCTATTCTTGTAACATTGGAGTTTTGAATTATTGCTTCGATTACCTGGTCAATAAATTGTAACGTTTGATTCTATTTTGACTGCCTCTAAGATTGCTTTCTCCCTAATAGATTAGTGGATTCGTATATTTCCGCAAGCCTGCGTCAGTTTTAGCGACGGCTAATATCCGGCATCATTTCAAGTCTACTTGGATGCAGAGGTGGGTAAATAATTCCGTTTAGGGACGGCGAATCTCTGGTCAGACTAAACTCGGTGCGCCTATACCTCTGACTTTTGATTTAATGTTACTTTAAACAAGTACTTGACCAATCCAAAGCTATTACAAGTGTAGTACATTGATCTGCTAACATATCTAATAGTGGCCAAGAAACCTTTACTGAAGTAAACGATTGAACTAAAGTTCTGAGGGGGCTCCAAGGGGGTTATTCGATGTCTCTGATTGTGTACGTGTGAATTAACGGCAAATCTTAGATACATAACCATAATTTACCTCTGATTGATGACCGGGCCTGACGAGATTGTGTCCGTGAGACCTGTGAAAAACAGGGCCTCTAAGCGATATAGTTTCCCTACATCTGAGCGGATAAAGTAATAAAAAGAGCTGAAAAGAATAATCAATCATTCGTTCATATTTTAATGATGCACAGATATCATTAAAACCTTTTCATTTATGGAGTCAGGTGAAATAACGAGATAAAATATATAAGAAAAAGTGTTCCATTTAATCTTGTTGTGTCGTGAAAAAGGAAAGACAGTAATGCAAAAGGCCTTCACCGCTGAACGACTGCGTCATTATTGGGTCGAGCCGGGGCCTTACATCCACTGATCGGTTCATTAAAAAAATTAAAATAAATATACATCGTTTTGCTTTCGATCAGATCATTTCAAGTCTGCACCGACTGTGTTTACATGTTTACATGAAGATTTATAATCCAATTGAAGCATAAATCTGATTACTAATGGATTATTTGGTTGTATGTAAAAATATATTTTGAGCTGTGCTTCATGCATCACTTTTGACAATTTGTGCAGATTTGTGCTTTTGACCTTTTTGCCTGCAAAATTTTGCTATGTGACCACAC
Source organism: Gymnocypris eckloni scoliostomus (assembly GCA_027564155.1). Classification (NCBI taxonomy): domain Eukaryota; kingdom Metazoa; phylum Chordata; class Actinopteri; order Cypriniformes; family Cyprinidae; genus Gymnocypris; species Gymnocypris eckloni. The sequence goes on along the minus strand of CM050427.1, from coordinate 25,978,106 downwards.
CACATTAACATGAAAATGTTACAACAATTATATGTGAATCTATTGCACATCAGGGCCTGAAAGCTGGCTAGATCCACAATATCTGAGTCTCCACTGAGCCTACAAATACATCCTGAATACATGAAATTCCAAATTTCTAAATAATACATTTATATATATGCATGCTGAACATCCACTGTAGCCTGCATTTTTTTGACTGGCAGTCCTGCTACAGTGCCCTTTTAGCTTGGGACCGAAAAAACGAGTGCTCAGTCATCAAAACACCTCCTGCCTTCCAGAGAGCAGAGCTGAGGATAAAATTAATTACGCCACGGCGGGAAGGATGGAGTGGGAGCTGCTATGGACACATTGCACACATTTCCTTTGGGAAATATTGCTGGCACACTTAGTGGGGTAGTTGGAAAAGTTATAATCTGAACTTTATCATGTATGTTATCCTCCAGAGAGGAGCCGAAACGACTCCTGCACAAAGCTTTCTCAATGGGCAGAAGAATGACGCTACAGCGTTTTTCAAACCTTTACCACATTTCGCAAAGAAAATTATATTTAATGATATTGTCTTCTTTTCCACCCAGTAGAAAGTTTCCTAAAATGGATCCTAATCTACACTTTGTAAATCTGGTGACATAAATGTAGGGCTGAACGATGAATTGCATTCAACGGTGGTTATTTAACCTGAAAACAATTAATTTTAATTCAACACGCTTTCATTGTCATGATTGCCAGATTTAAAGTGTTTAAATTCCCCAATCAGAGCTTTTTTTCTTAAATCCATACATCCATACATTAGGTGGTTTACTTAATCTGCCCAACCTGGCAACCATGCACACGTGCTCTCTCTACATTACAGAAAAAGTGCTGATGAGCTAGCAAACATGAAAGCTGGAGTTTAGATATCTCTATTGGGATTTTCTGCTCAAATAAAACTGTAATACAGGCACTCTGCTTTCTTTCACACTATCACTTGTGCTGTTTGTAGTGACTAAATCCATAAGCAAAGCATGCAAGTTGAAATTATCTTAAATGCGCTTAAATGAAAGTGCAATGATTCTGATGAATTTACAGTATTTCATGTTTTTTTTTAGCAAATATATAATTAACCATTTAACCATTTTATCGTGCAGCCCTACTTATATTTGAGAGGTGCCACTAGCTGTTCTAGTCCAAACTACTACCCACAGCACTAATATTGAGCATCGTGAAAATGAGAGTGAACCGCTGTTTACTACCTGTCCATGCTATTGTAAGCCCCGTCTGAGAATGCACGGGCCATCCTAGTGGAGCACAGTAACCTGACCGCATCCTCCCGATAGAGGGGGCACGTACTATGAGTCAGAACAGAAACGAGAGTGAGGTGGTTAGAATTGGGTGGGGCAAGTGGGTTATATCTGGGTGTTAAGGGGAAGAGCTTTTCTACCCTCTTTTTTTTTGCACTTCCTCTCTGGAAGAAGGCACAGGTGAAGATCGCCCAAAGCACAAATGCAGGATATCAAGTAACATTGGGCCAAGAGAATTAGCAGATATGTGAAGCTATCAAAACTATCATTGATGTTGCCGTACACACCAGCAGCAAGACAGATTTGTTCATCCCACAGAAGTTTTCCAGTGGTGAGAATTAAAAATCTGCAAGTGTAACTATTTGTGTGCATTACTATTGCGCACTAGATAGTACTAACAAGTGGACAGTTACTGTGTTTTTAAAAGGAATTCACTAAACATTTTTCCACATACATACAGTATATACACACTAGTCAACATTTGAAGTGGATCAAAACCTTTCATAAAAGTTAACCTAAAACCAAAATGTGTTCTTTTCTTAGGACAACTTTGATGATTTTTTTAAACCACTTCAAATGTTGACTAGTGTATATATATATACACACACACTAGTCAAAAAAAACAAATAATTTTTTTATATATATATACAGGGGTGGCCAAAATCATTACAACACTAGTATTTTCACCAGCTCATTTTTTTTTAAGTCCGTTATTTATATCGTTTGCTGTAGTGTTTCAGTAGGAAATATTAGTTTACATTTCCAAACATTAATTTTGCAATTAATTGTCCACACAGAGATCTGATCTGATCATCACCGGTCTATATATATATATATATATATGAAGAGCTCTTTTCCAAAATGCTATAAATCCATTTTAATAGTTTTCATGAAAATGACATTTTTTTACCTATTTTGTTAATATTCAATTTATCATGTTAAAATGGTCTGTTGGCTCAGTCTGAACATGTTAAAAAATGTTTGTTAAACCCCCCCGGCTCTGCACCATCACACCGAGCGGGTCTCGAACCCGGGTTTCCGGGAAAAGAGCTCTTCATATATATATATATATATATATATATATATATATACACATTTAAATATATTATATGAAACAATTCTTATTTTAAATTGAAATAATATTTCACAATGTTAGTGTTTTTACTGTAGTTTAAATGTAAATTAATTTTAAATCAGATTAAATAACATAAAACAAACCAAAATCACATTTACAACAATACATTTGCAATATGAACAGATGTGACATTTATGTTATATAATAAATGTTTAAAAACTAAATATTGCCAAATTAAAACTGAAAGTCTTGAAATTAGATGAGTAATTTTGTATTTTTTTCTGCAAGCAAGAAGCGCTTTAGCAAAAATAAGTGCAAACTGACTGTATTACTGTATTACTAATGAGTCTAACTACTAAAACTGAAGAGCAAGTCCAAATTATTTCCTATGGTAACAGACAGTTTGTCACAAAATTATGTTGACGGAGCTTTGCTTGTATTGAAACTTGAGCTTTTTTAAAGTCTAAGAAAGTGAATGTTTCAGTAACAGATGTTTTCTTTTGTAGAAACATGACTCTGTTGTCCTAAGATGTGATATATTATGTATGAGTGCGTTCACTAGTCTTCATTTCATATTTATAATGAATAAAGAGACGATAGTAACCTCTTGTGTGGTGCTATGTGTGGGCAAGCTGTCACCTGCCAATCAACTACAAGCAGGGGCGAGTGGGCGGGTGAAAGTGAGAGGAGTGCTGTGATTGGACAGAAGGGGGAGGTGGGCAGGGCCGCGTAACACTGCTCTGGCCTGACAGAATACCTGGGGTCCTGGTAAGCGGGGTCGACGCTTGGCTGTCTGTGTCTGGTTTGAGGAGGGAGGGTAAGATACTGGCTGCAACCACAGGGAGTAAACAACAGAAATGTGGTTGAATGGAGCTATTGAATATGGAGCGATGGAAAGATAAACAAAAGTGAGAGATTGGCAGATAACATGAGAGAGTGATTTCAAACTGAAAAGAGGAGGAATACATTTTTTCCTGCTGTCTATTATTCTCTCTATGTGGCACATCATATTTCTCACACTGAATCTCTGTAATCATGTTATTTGAAATGACGAAGGTATATGAAACATTCCCATTTATGTTCCCAGGATCAACAAAGGCAATCTAGAAAACAATAAAGCTTTTAAGCGCAAGCGCTGTATGTAAACCGTGGCATCTGAGCATGTTTTGTGAACACATACATACCTGTCTGGTGAGTATCTGTCTTCAGACAGGCGATGTCGGAGGCCGTAAAGTGAGGGTCCTCCTCTCACACCGTGGTCTAAACTTCGACTGAAGGAGAGAAAATGAGAGCCCTGCTATGACAAAGAGCAGTAGTGACACTAGTGCTAGATTTAATTGTGAGCAGTGTTATTTAAAAATTATGTATATATTATTAATAATTATTCATTTCAATGAATGTTTGTTTTGTTTATTTTTAAATAACTTCAGATTTTTTTAATATTTCTATTTAGCCTTAATTTTATTTTATTTCTAGTTATTTTAGTAATTTAAGTAACTTGAAACTTTACTTTTTTGTAAAGGGCCTTAATTGAGCAAACAAATATGCGATTTGTTGCAGATGCTGATTTTTGTGCCCAAAAATACAATGAAACACTGAAAGATTGTAATGTAAATCAATGAGAACAGTATAGCAGATACTTACATAAAATTATATTAATATAAGTTTTCACTCTGAATCTCCCAACAATATGTCTTAGTGAGATCATATTTAAATGCTTAGTTTTATGATCAAAGCAAAAAAAAAATATGAATGAATGAATGATGCATTTAAAAAGCGCTTTATTGTGTATTGCTGTACACCCAAAGCGCTTTACAATCATGTGTGTGTGTGTGTGGGGTGGGGGGTTGGCTGGTGGTGGTTCTCTCCTGAACCACCACCAGTGTGCAGCATCCACTTGGATGATGCGACGGCTGCCACAGAACAATGGTGCCAGTGTGCTCACCACACACCAGCTACAGGTGGAGAGGAGAGAGAGTCATAGAGCCAATCAAGTGGATGGGGATTATTAGGAGGTCATGATTGATAAGGGCCAGTGGGGTGATTTTGTCCAGGACACCAGGGTTACACCCCTACTCTTTACTAGACGTGCCATGGGATGCTTAATGACCACAGAGAGTCAGTGCCTCGGTTTAACGTCTCATCTGAAAGACGATGCTTTTTGACAGTAAAGTGTCCCCGTCACTATACTGGGGCGTTAAAACCCACACAGACCACAGGGTGAGCACCCCCTGCTGGCCTCATTAACACCTCATATTGTATTGCAATGTAATGCAATACAATGATATACAATGAACAACACGATGAATTTTAGATTAGGATACACATATTACTTTGAGTTCTTATTGTTGCTTATTGAGAGTATGTAAGGGAGTTGTTGTAGTGGTGATGTTTAGGTATGGGCTTGGGTAAAGTGATCTAGAATATGGTCATGCATTAATTTGCACTTTATTAGCACTAATAAACAGCCCATATTCTAGTAATATGTATGGTAATAAACAACTAGTTAATAGTGAATAGGGTTCCCTGATCTAAAGTGTTACAAAAAAAAAACACAACTTGAAGCTGGATGTCTACATTTATACTGAAATGCCTTATACTTGCTATTGTTCTGAATATATAAAAATCATCTTAAATAGTCAAAACATCTAGTTAATAACATTTGCCACTCTAAAACCAACATTATTACGGATACTGAAAACGTTAAACGTGTAATTGTAACTATGTGCTTTAGAGGGATGAGGTATCTTTATTTCTATGAGGTTTACTAATAATTTCTGCACTCTGCTGTTTTGCTGATCTGATTAATGTAAACACACTGTTCACATGTGAAATAAGCAACAGCACGTTGTTCACTGAATTGTGTGTGCAGACAATCTGTACAGTTGTATTACTTATTAAGATCAGCCTGAAATGACCAGACATATTGTTAAAATATTAGCCACCAGTTTTTAATTCTGGGATCATGGAGTGAATGTTTGGAAAACCATCCTGATATCTTAGGCTTAGCATTAGTTAAAAATGTCCTATTGTTGGAAACAACGCCAATTCTCTCCTGTGCAGAAATGTTAAGCAATGTTATTTGTGTTTTGTTATTTGTTATTTTGTTTAGTTTTTAACAAGAACTTATTTGTAAGAATTCAATAAATTATTAAGTTATTTTATAATGACAGTACATTGAAGATTTGAAAATAACTATAAATAAACTATATTCAATTGTTGCTTTTTTTCCAGAAAGATGCATTGGTAACCATGACATTTTATTTTCAGATTTAACATTTGTAAATGGTCAAACTCAAAAGAGATAAAATAAAGAGTAACAATTCTGAAAATCTTTTAGAGCTCATAATTTGTTTAAAAATATATAACACACTGTATTACAAATTAATGAATACATCTACGGAAGTTCTAAGCGGCCATGTATTATTATATTTTTTACTTTCTTGTTCTCTCGTGATCACGACTTAATTTTCAGAACAAAAGTTGTTTTCTCGTTATCACAACTTAATTTTCTCATGATTTCGACATAACAAAAGTGGTTATTTTAACAATGATTGTTTGGTTTTTAAAACACAATGTATAGTGAGTCTACTGTTGCTATAGTAACAAACGCAACCTTGACAGGGACATTCTAAAATGGTTAACCTGGATTAAAGTGTTAATTGAGAGTGTTTTTAAAAGACAAAACTCAGTATTCACATTATTAGTAATTAATAATATATGTACAGACAAGAAGATGAGCCCATAATAAGAAGGCAATGCATTTAACGCATTTAGGGCCCTATTTTAACGATCTGAAACGCAAGTGTCAAAGCGCGCAAGTAACTTTGTGGGCGGGTCTCGGCGCTGTTGCTATTTTCCGGCGGGATAATGGCTCTTGCGCCCGGCGCAAATCTAAAATGGGTTGGTCTGAAGTAGCTTCATTATTCATAGGTGTGGTTTGGGCGTAACGTGAAATAAACCAATCAGAGCGTCATCCAACATTCCCTTTAAAGCAGGTGCGCAAGTTCCATTATGGATTGCTATTATTATGGCGTATTTACCAGGCGCACGCCAGGAGCGGTTCACAGCCGAGGAGACTGATGTTCTTGTAAGAGCAGTGAAAGACAGAGAAGTTGTGTTGTATGGGGATGGGAGAAACCCATCCAAAATAGCCGGTTAAACAGGCGTGGGAGGAAATAGCCACAATTGTTTCATCAGCTGGCATCCCCAGGACGTCGCACCAGTGCCGCAAGCGCTACAATGACATCATAAAGACGGGAAAGTCCAAGCTTGCCAGCATCAATCGGGCACGCCGTGTAACGGGAGGTGGATCTGCCTCTACTCAGGACCTGACGCCAGCAGAGGACATCGCTGCTGCCCACCCTCACCGCTGAAAGCGTTGAAGGATTTGGGGTTTTGAAATCGGCACCCAATCAGAAACGCAAGCAGTCCAACCCCAAGGTACACAAATTCACATACAAGGTTTCTTATGAAAATATTTAAATCGTTATTTACATGAAAAACATTTAACGCAGCCACAATAAAGAAAAACAATGTAACAGCTTCGCAGGAAGACCCTGGCCTCGCGAGCCATCTGAGGAGGAACAGCGCAACCATCAAGGTCCAGACCCACTACACGCCGTGGCAGCATTGCTAGACCGGAGGACCACCTTCCTGCAGCTCCAGCAAACCGGATTTGAAATGCTGGGCGGGAGCTGTCTGGGATGCGCAAAGTGTGAATGGCCGTCTTGACCGGATGGCGATGTTGCTGCGGCCTCTCGGGCGCATCTCCTCAAGCCTGGAGAGGATTGCTGCAGCCATGGAGCGTGGCCCTTCAAGCGCACCACCACCTCCTGTTGTGCCTCTTCCTCCTTCCCCACTCCATCTCCATCCACCCGTTCCACCAGGCGCATCGCGCAATGCCATTCCCGGACCCTCAGTCCAATAACTTTTCTGTTTAAATATTTTTAACCTCATTTTCCATTTGTATTTTTTTATCAATTACTGTTTGCTATTGATTTTCTTTTGACAAAATACAAAGAAATTTCACAAATAAATACTTTTGAATGTTTTGGACTCGTTCTCTCTGAATCACGAGTATGGTTATATTTTTGCAATGTAGTATAACATTAGACCGAGATGAATTTGCTTACCTCACTATAGACGATGCAGCAGTTCTTCTGTCAAATAAGCTCTCCTCTCCGTGCTGCTGCTGGGGCATTTGGGTTAAGTGGCATCGGCACATGCAGTTCACCATCACGTCTCCTTAAGTCCTCTAATATTTCCTCATCTATGTCAACAACACAACCTTGATTTATGGAAATGTTGTGTAAAACACAACACGCCACAAAGAATGCTGCGACCTTTTGAGGACTGTACTGTAAAGTGCCTCCTGATCTATCCAAACACCTGAAGCGCATTTTCAGTATGCCGAACGTTCGTTCAATTACACAGCGTGTTTGTGTGTGTTTTCTATTAAACTGCATTTCACGAATTGTTGCTGGCATCAAATATGGTGTCATCAGCCATGTCTTTAACGGATACCCGTTGTCCCTAACAGCCACCCATCCAACGGGGGATTCCCCTCGAAGATGGCAGGAATGGTAGAGTTTGCCAGTATGAATGAGTCGTGGCTCGAGCCAGGATAATTCGCAAAGACATGGGTGATTTTACTATAAGCATCGCAAATGACTTGTACGTTGATTGAATAGGTTCCCTTGCGGTTGATGTATACAAGTGCGTTTTCTGATGGGGCACGTAGCTGCACATGGGTGCAGTCTATAACACCAAGGACACCAGGGAACCCATACTTCGCACAAAATGTCTGCTTTGCTCTTTCCTGGTTGTCAGGTGTGACGGGAATTTGATGTATTCCCAGCATGTCGGACTAGACCTGATGTAACTGCATGTATAGCCGAACTTATGGCAGATTGTGAAATGCCTCCAATGGAGCTAAGGGGGTGCTGGAACGACCCAGATGCATAGAAATGCAATGCCGCTGTAACCTTTACTGCCACGGGGAAGGCATAGGGACATTGTGCATCAGTCTCAACTCATCTGCCAGGAGATGGCAGATGTCTGTCACAGCCTGTCGGGTCAGGCGTAGCTTTCTTATGCATTCCTCCTCACTGAGGGAGAGATAGGTCTGTCTGGGCCGGTATACCTCTCCTCCGGCGTCTAATTCGTTGTCCCAAGACATACTCCATCTCACTGTGCAAAAGAAAAAATATGAGCAAGCTCAACTTAACTGGTAAGTTGAAGACTAAGGTTTTAATGTACTTACATTATGGTAAAGGTGATTTCACAGTCTTTTTGTTCAGTTTTTCAGTTTTTCAGTCGATTTTTTTCCTGGTTCTTGACAGACAAACCAATTTGTCAGATGTCCTTATATACATATATGTCTTGCCACTATTGGGCAAACAGGTCTGATCCTTAATTACTACAATTTGCCTGAATAATTTGTAAGCTAGATTTATGCCTATTTTTTCACATCTTCGTGGCACACCACAATGATTTTTTTAGTGTAACAATTTATGATTTGCAAAAATAACTGTTGCATCTGTGTAGATTACATGAGCAAAGTGTATGCGCGTTGTGCACGCTATACATTATGGTCAAGCATGCGCCCTTAAAATAGCATAATGAACAACGCGCAACGCGCCACTGACTTTAGACTAGGTTTTTTCTGGTCAGTGGCCTAATTGTTTAATGGAACGGCAAAATAGCACCAGGGATTGTTTGCGCCGGAACACGCCTCCTTTTTTGCGCTGAACCGCCCAGGGAGCGCAAGTTCATTCACTAGTTTAGCGACGTGCTTCTGTGGAGGGAAAAGCGCGCTTTGCGCGGGTGCAAAATAGGAATGTCACATGCGTCGGTGTACAAAGTCAATTGCGCTGGGTGCAAGATAGGGCCCCAAGTGTTTTACCCATAGAAATAGGCTACAAGAAAAAGAGTTGCGCTTGCATCCTGGACTCATCTGTCTTTACATAGGCAATTATCATTTATTAATGATGTGTTTACTGAGTTTTAAAACACTCTTTAACGCATTAAGCAGCATTAAGTGTTTTGGAATGAGGTACTAATGATTGACAGATAACCGTATGCTCTTATGGATATTTCAGCAAATGTTGCTACACTTAGAAATAACATCTACAATAAAATAAATAGGCTAATCAAATAATGCAGATTTTGTCCAGAGTTAGGCTACGCTAAACATTTTATTTGTGTAATTAACATGTTTAAATAACATCAAACAACAAAGCTTTCAACACCGCAAATGCAGGCAGAACGCCTTAGAAGAATGCAAAGAAGAACTAAAAAATCTTAAGCTGCTTGGATTCAACTCACTTCGTTTTCCTTGTTCATTTGAAATAAAATTATATATAATAATATATTATAATACTTTGCTTGTGATCTTATTAGTCATGTAGGATAGGCTGCAATACCATGTGTGTTACAAGCTTGGATACTAGTGTGTGTGTGTGTGTGTGTGTGTGTGTGTGTGTGTGCGTGCGTGCGTGCGTGCGTGCGTGCGTGCGTGCGTGCATGCCTGCGTGCGTGTGCGTGTGTGTGTGTGTGTGTGTGCGCGCGGTTTACAAAGAAATTTAGAAAATACAAAATATTAGGCTACAACACAGTATAACAAAGCTGAACTAAATTATACACACATGTAAATCACATTTCTTATTAATATACATTTATTAACAATAAATATCAAAAATAAGAAAGATGCACATAACAAATAGCCTACGTCATTGTAAATTAGAAACTGTGATGAGTCCTGCAGCAGTATAACGCAAGATAACAGATACAATTTCAAGCAAAATTCATAAGTGATCATATCATAAGAAATCATGATCATAAGAAAACAACTTTTGTTATGTCGAGATCACCAGAAAACAACTTTTGTTATGTCGAGATCATGATAAAACTAAAGTCGTGATCACGAGAAAACAACTTTTGTTATGTCGAGGTCACGATAAAATTAAAGTTGTGATCACGAGAAAACAACTTTTGTTATGTCGAGATCATGATAAAATTAAAATCGTGATCATCAGAAAACAACTTTAGTTATGTCGAGATCACGATAAAACTAAAAGTCGTGATCATAAGAAAATAACTTTTGTATCGAGATCACAATAAAACTAAAGTCGTGATCACGAGAAAACAACTTTTGTTATGTCGAGGTCACGATAAAATTTAAGTTGTGATCACGAGAAAACAACTTTTGTTATGTCGAGATCATGATTAAATTAAAGTCTTGATCATAAGAAAACAACTTTTGTTATGTCGAGATCACGATAAAATTAAGTCATGATCACGAGAAAACAACTTTTGTTATGTCGAGATCACGAGAAAATTAAAGTCGTGATCATAAGAAAATAACTTTGGTTGTCGAGATCGCGAGAAAACAACTTTGGTTGTCGAGATCGCGAGAAAACAACTTTTGTTATGTTGAGATCACGAGAAAATTAAAGTCGTGATCAAAAGAAAACAACTTTTGTTATGTTGAGATCACGAGAAAATTAAAGTCGAGATCAAGAGAAAACAATGTCTAGGTTACTTACGTATATGGAGGGAACGGAGACGTTATGTCGTGATGACATAGGGATTTACCTGGAAGCCATGATCATCTCTGACTTAAGAGAGAACGCCAATGAAATTGGCTAGTGGATTTTGCATACCTGAGCCACTCCCCGTGCATACGGGGATCAAATCACTTTTATTGTCACATCAACACAGCAGGTGTGCCTTGGTGAGTGAAATTCTTGAGAGCGTGCTCCAGACAGTGCAGAAACAATTTACATATAGACAGTACATACTTACACAGAAGACAATGTGCAGAATGCACATACATATAGTCAGTACACACAGTGTACTATTAGACATACTTGCAGTTGTCAATACACATTATACACAAAATATACACTTTTTACATTATGTACACCTATTTACACAATGGTATGCTAAAAATAAATAAATAAATAATAATAAAAAATCAAAATAATAGTTGCAGCAGATTTACATAGGCCGGATACGCAATGTCATGGATGTGCGTTGCATGGTATCCAGTGGTAGCAGATAGATTGTTGTGTTTGTGCAGTGTGTGCGTGTAGTCCAGTTGAACTGTGTTAAAGTGCAGTGCATATTGTAAAGTGGGAGTGTGCTGTAGGGTGTTTTTCTGTTCATTAGCCTGATATACTGAGGGAAAAAGCTATCCCTCAGTCGGCTAGTGCAGGATCGGATGCTGCGGAAACGTCTCCCTGAGGGCAGTAGAGAGAGCAGTCTGTGGGACGGGTGGCTGGAGTCTTTGATAATCCTCCGGGCTTTCCTTGTACACCGCCTGGTGTAGATGTCCTGGAGGGAGGGAAGCTCACCTCCAACAATGTGGCAGGCAGTTCGCACGACCCTTTGCAGAGCTTTGCGGTTGCCAGCGGTGCTGTTTCCAAACCAGGCGGCGATGCAGCCGGTAAGGATGCTCTCCACAGTGCAGGTGTAGAAGGATCTGAGGATGCTGGGGCTCATTCCAAATTTCCTCAGCCGTCTCAGGAAGAAGAGGCACTGATGTACCTTCTGCAGCACTGCGTCTGTGTGAGCAGACCATGTGAGATCCTCGGTGATGTGAACGCCGAGGAACTTAAAGCTGTTTACCCACTCCACAGGTGTCTTGTCGATGGTGATGGGTGTGTGTTCTGTGCTCTGTCTCCTGAAATCCACCACCAGCTCCTTGGTCTTGTCGATGTTGAGTGAGAGGTGGTTCTCCAGACAACATTTAGTCAGGGTACTCACCTCCTCTCTGTAGGCCGTCTTATCGTTTTCGTTGATCAAGCCTATCACCGTTGTGTCATTTGCAAATTTGAGCTGTTTGTGGCTGTACAGTCGTGTGTGTACAGGGAGTACAGGAGTGGGCTGAGGATGCAGCCCTGCAGAGCACCAGTGTTGAGGGTCAGGGGAGATGAGGTGTTGTTGCCCATTCTGACCACCTGACTTCTGCCTGTCAGGAAGTCCAGGATCCAGCTGCACAGGGATCTGTTCAGTCCCAGGGTCTGGAGCTTCGCAACCAGTGTGGCAGGCACTATGGTGTTAAATGCTGAACTATAATCCACGAACAGCATCCTCACATAGGTGTTCTTATTTTCCAGGTGGGAGAGAGCAGTGTGCAAGGTGAAGGCAATAGCATCGTCTGTGGAATGGTTACTGCGGTATGCAAATTGTAGTGGGTCCAGTGAAGCAGGCAGCACAGAGCAGATGTAGTCTCTGACGAGCTTCTCAAAACACTTGCTGAAGATGGGTGTCAGAGCGATGAGCCTCCAGTCGTTTAAGCATGTGATTTAATTTTTTTTAGGTAGGGGCACAATGATGGATTTTTTGAAGCATGAGGGAACCACAGACAGAGAGGGGGAAAGATTGAAGATGTCTGTAAAAACCCCAGCTAGTTGGAATGCACATGCTCGGAGCACACGGCCTGGTATACCATCCGGACCCATGGCCTTTCGGATGTTCACCCGTTTGAAGGATCGGGTTACATCCGCGACAGAAAGAGTGGACTCACCTCCTCTGCAGCAGCCGCGGGAGCGCTCTCTGTGTAGGCGGTGTTGTCAGCCTCGAAACGAGCATAAAACTTGTTGAGCTCGTCCGGTAGAGAGGCGGCAATGTTCACAGTAGCTGGTTTGTTCCCTTTAAGGCCTGTGATGTTGTTGTTGATACCCTGCCACATGCTTCTTGGGTTGTTGTTGTTGAATTGTTTTTCAATGTTGTTTTTGTATTGTCGTTTGGGGGCTTTGATGGATCTCCTGAGATCGTAACTGGCTTGTTTCCGATCGTCAGTGTTTCCGGATTTAAAGGCAGATGTCCGCGCTGACAAGGGTGATCGAACATCGCTGTTAATCCACGGTTTTTGGTTGGGATAAATGCGATTGTTTTTGTCGGTACAACGTCCTCTATACACTTCCTGATAAAACATGTTACGGAATCTGAATACGCCTCTATGTCGTCATCAGACGCTGCCCGGAACATGTCCCAGTCCACGTGATCAAAACAGTCCTGTAGTATAGAGTCCGATTGGTCCGACCAGCATTGGAGTGTCCTGAGGGTGGGTGCTTCACGTTTCAGTTTCTGCCTATAAGCAGGCAGGAGCGGAACGGAAGAGTGATCCGATTTGCCGAAAGGTGGGCGGGGGAGGGATTTGTATGCGTCCCAGAAGGGAGTGTAGCAGTGATCTAGTGCGCGATCTCCACGCGTGTTGATGGTGATGTGTTGAAAGTATTTTGGAGCTATTGTTCTGAAGTTGGCTTTATTAAAGTCCCCCGTAACAACAAAAGCTGCATCTGGGTGCATGGTTTCCTGCTCACTTATATTCCCATACAGTTCCTTGAGTGCCTGGTCTGTGTTGGCTTGAGGGGGAATGTAAACAGCCGTGATTACGATCGCTGTAAATTCCCTTGGTAGCCAGAATGGTCAACACAGAAGCATATGAAATTCCAGATCAAGGGAGCAGAAGGATTTAATAGAGTGTATGTTCCTTTCATCACACCACGAGTTGTTAATATAGAAACAAACACCCCCACCTCTGCTTTTCCCTGTGAGCTCTTTCGTTCTGTCTGAGCGATGCACGGAGAAGCCCGTGAGCTTGATGGCTGAGTATGGAACCATTGCAGACATCCAGGTTTCTGTGAGGCGAATAGCGCAGCAGTCCCTTGTTTCTCGTTGGTATGAGATGCGCGCCCGCAGTTCACAGAGTTTGTTGTCCAGTGACTGAACGTCAGCCAGCAAAATGGTTGGAAGAGGAGGTCGGAAAGCATGTCTGCGTCCTCAGTCTGACGAGGATGCCAGCTCTCTTCCCTCTTTTCCGCTTGCGTTTTTTTCGGTCTTACAGCCCAGACGAAGGGCTCTGATGCGGTGTCTGTGAACAAAGCACCGTCATTCAAGAACTCAAAGTCTGGTTTGCATTGCGCGACGGAGGAACCAATGTTTATAAGCGTGTGTCTATCGTAGACAGTTATACAAACAACGTCTAACACGTAAAACAACAAAAAACAACAAATAAAACATACAAAAAACTGCTAAGTTTTCTTGGAGCTCGCAAAACACGGCTGCCATACTCGGTGCCATCTTGTTTCCTAAGGCACCAGAGCAGAGCGCGGTTGTGAGCCGCGCCCTGCTCCGAGAAACCGAGGGGGCTCGGGACTGGGCGGTCTTTTGACCTCCAGCCCGATGCTCATGGCTGCCCAGGCAAGCATGGCCGTCAGCTCTGGGTCCGGTGCGGCTGTGGTGACAACACCCGAGGGGGGCAGCCCCACCGCACCTTAATCCTCAGAGGACGTGAACCCATCCCCCAATGCTGCGATCGATATCCTATCCACGGATGGCGCACCGAATTAAATGCTGGGCGCCCCGTGGGACGGACCAGCAAAATCATCCAGGAACCAGACGGGATGTTCGCTACGTGAGGAGTAAGAGGTCCGTGGGGACGTATCCAGCAGAGAAGCTCTTACTGTCACCCTCAGATCTCCCAGAGTGCCAGCCGGTAGTCCTCTGCTCGAGCCAGAGAGAACAACAAGGGTGGCAGCAGAGGGTGCCAATCCTTTCAGAAAGGAAAGGCGAGATCGCAGCGAAATCATGCTCATACGCCCACAACAGGCACGTGAGTCATCCACGAACGCATCTTTAGCGTGTTGGAAGCCCAGACACTGAAGACAACAATCATTGGACAAAACGGCATTTTGAAAAAGACGCGATCGTCCGTGATTTGCTCTTTTAGAATTTGCTCTTTTAGTTGAAGTGCCCAGGGGAATCGCTGCTGAGAGGGACTCCGCTGACTACACCGTGGCGCCAACCAGGAACAAATAAGAGATGAAAGGCTTGTGGAGATCAGCACATTTCTCATCCACTCGGCTCCGAAGCAAATATCTAATCAGTGGATGCACCTGTCGCCCTTTTATACCCGTATGCACGGGGGGTGGCTCAGGTATGCAAAATCCACTAGCCAAATTCATTGCCGTTTTCTCTTAAGTCAGAGATGATCGGGGCTTCCAGGTAAATCCCTATGTCGTCACTACATAACTCGTAGTGACCGACAGATAGGGAACTTTTGTTATGTTGAGATAACGAGAAAATTAAAGTCGTGATCAAAAGAAAACAACTTTTGTTATGTCGAGATCACGATAAAATTAAAGTCGTGATCAAAAGAAAACAACTTTTGTTATGTCGAGATCACGATAAAAAAACTTTTGTTATGTCAAGATCACGAGAAAACAACTTTTGTTATGTCGAGATCACGAGAAAACAACTTTTGTTATGTCGAGATCACGATAAAATTAAAGTTGTGATCAAAAGTAAACAACTTTTGTTATGTCGAGATCACGATAAAATTAAGTCGTGATCATAAGAAAACAACTTTTGTTATGTCGAGATCACGATAAAATTAAGTCGTGATCACGAGAAAACAACTTTTGTTATGTCGAGATCACGAGAAAATTTAAGTCTTGATCATAAGAAAACAACTTTTGTTATGTCGAGATCACGATAAAATTAAGTTGTGATCACGAGAAAACAACTCGTTATGTCGAAATCACGAGAAAACAAGAAGGAAAAAAGAATAATGTATGGCCGATTAGAACTTCTGTATAAATCAGTGTATATGCAGTTATTTAATTAAAGTGTCAAGTTGATTTTTTATTTAAATTTTTTGTTCATGTAAGCTATAGCTTCTGACCTTTAAATCAAAATATACTCATGATTTTATGGCATCAGTTACTGCTTTATTTAATCAGATACACAGTCTAAATATTATTAGTGTATTTTGCATTCAATTTAGTAAAAGTAGGCCAACAGCGGCCCCTATATAAATAAAACTCCTTATTAAGCGGGCATTAGGACCCGGGGGAGGCTGCCGCTGCTTCCGCTGCACGTGCTATTACTGTTTACTCTATTGCACACCGAAGACGTCATTCTGTACATACATTCTCAGTTTAAATGAAGTGATCCAAAACAGCGAATCTACATCATTCAGGCAAAACTTTGCTTCAAGAATGAGCCATGCTGCTGATGTGATCTAATCACTAGCACACCCTGAGCACATGTGAGTTAATGTATTCCTCTAATCGGCAAGACATACCGGCCTAATTTTTCATATTGAGCCGATGCCGATATGTACATTTAAAGCCATTATTGGCTGCTTTCCGATACTGGTCCATTAATATCGTGCATCCCAAATTTATCCATTTGATGTCAGAAAGTATGATAATTGTTTCAATAAATCATTTTTTTGTCTTTGGAAGGAAGTCTGTAGTATGTTTTATGATATGACCTCTTGACCCATATCAAATGGCTCTTAGTTGTTTGTACCTTTGCAGTGGAGGGATGCTGGGTGAGCGTGAGCATGTGTGGGTCATGTCTGATTGGGAACAGTGATTGGACGACATCACCTGCTCAGGGACAGACAGAGAGGAGCTCTGGAAATCCCTGCCATTGTGCCGGTAATCTGAGGCAAACACAACACAACAGACATTTACTTCAGAAATGCCATTTACCGTAAGAACCAAATAATACCAAATTATAAATCATACATTCACATTCCCTGAAAAACAGGAACAAAGAATCTTCTAATACAATGGCATTCAGACATTTTTAGGTGTCCAAAGACTTCTTATAAGAACTGTATGTGGTCTAACAAACTGACCTATGTTTTACAGTGATATCAACACTTCATTCAGGAACATGAAAACACCTTAAAAAGTGAACAGAACCAATGCAGTCAGTGTGAAATGACGGTGAGAATTTTCCGTGTGCTGAAATGGGAGACTAAATTTCACAGTAAATCTTCTCTTTGACAATATCTTTAATTTGATTTGTTGATAAGCATGTGTGAATGGGACAAGATCATTCGAAAAGATCATTACAGACACACTTATTCACTTATTCAGATCAGGTTGTGCCCCATTAAACCAGTGTTCAAAAGTTTGGGGTCAGATTTTTGAAAGAGGTTAATACTTTAATTATACAGAGACACGTTAAATTGATCAAAAGTGTCAGTAAAGACATTTATAACATTACAAAATATTTTTATTTCAAATAAATGCTGTACTTTTGACCTTTCTATTCATCGGTGAATCCTTGTCTCCCCTTTAAAAATATATTTACATAGAAACGAGTTTTAAATTGCAAAGATATTTCACAATATTCATGTTTTTACTGTATTTTTTATCAAATAAATGCAGTCTTGGTGAGCAGAAGATGCTTCTTTCTAAAACATTTTTAAAAAATCTTACTGACCCCAAACTTTTGAACAGTATTCTATAGAACAGTATTACATTTCACTCATATTATGGTGCAAAGTGTGCACAAAAGTGCAAAAAGAGCCCTAAAATATACAGTATATATTTTGTGTTTGTTACAAATACTCCTAATAGTTATATTATAAATGTATTGATGTGTATGTAATAAATGTATTGACATGTAGGTAATTATTAATTTAACTTTAAAGGAGTGAATCAAATGCTTTCAAGCACACTCAAGCCTTCAGTTTTGTAAGTACACCGGGCTCTAAAACAGGTGACTTAGCTGTACCTAAGATAACACCAATCCCATCTTCACAGTCGTAGTCAGAGAACTCGCAGTCACTGAATCTCTGTGACCCTGAGAGAGAGAAACAGAGAAATGAACGGTGGAGAAACAGATCACAAGAATCATAATGAAGAAAAGACCCTCTTGACTGTTGTAATTCAAAGGACAGTTCATGTGAGGTAAAGTAATCTAGCTAGGATTTTAACACAGCAGACACACATAATAAACTAACATTATGTTATTATAGCAGGTAATATGGGATGAATCAATATATAAATTATTATAATCATTTATTTTATATGTAGAAGTATTTTTTATACAAATATTTTTTATAATTTAGATTATAATTGTTATAATTTGTAACTGATATATTTTATAAATGCTAGTTATTTTTATTTAAAAATATATTTTATTATTATTTTAGTGGCTAAAGCAAATTATTCACGTTAAGTGAAATCAGCAATCAAAAAATGTTTTGTGTATTTCAAAGTAGCTCATGTTAAAAATCACATTGATAACAGACACAGTGTTCAGACTCAAATAATACAAACAATATCAGTGTGAGCAGAACCGAGCGCCGTGAGGTTTGCTATCATTTAGTCTGAAATAAAAACAGTGATACACAGCAACAAACACTAACCACAGAAAGGTTTGTGAGAGGCTAGGAAAAGCGTGAGCAGGCCACACTCAGGACTGTTAACTAGGCTTCTTTTCTTTATATTGTAATGTGAAGATCAGGCCTAAACAGGCAGATAAGCTGTACAATGTGTACTGGTGGCATGTAGCAGCAGTGATGTGCGTCAGCAGGCTGTGAGGGACAGCTTGGGTTTCTGAAGAGCATGAGGCAGAAGTGAGACGAGATCACACTTTGAGAGTATAGAGGAGAGTAAAATCACACTGCTGGACAATCACATGCTAGCTGGAGCAAGCAGGGCAAAGTTACCTGAGTTGTACAAATATGGACCCTTGTCTGAAAATGTGTCAGTGGTGGATAGGCAGTAATATTTTTTGAAGGAAACAAAACATGAAAACAAGAAACATCAACAAAAACAAACATACATAAAATATAAACATATTCGTTCTGGACATAAAACAATACAGAACATTCGTACCAGAGCAAGCCTGTAAATTGCCTACAATCAAACTCGCAAAGTTTTGTATTCTGATTTTTTGTATTAATTTTCAAAAAGTTAAAGTTCTTTAAATTTTAAACAAATAACAGACTACCCTTCAAAAGTTTGGGGTCCGTTTTTTTATTACTTAATATTTTTTAATCAATACTTTTATTTATACTTTTATCAATACGTTAATAATATGAATTTTATTCAGCAAGGATTCATGATAATTATGTTTCTTGAGCAGCAAATCAGTATATTAGAATGATTTCTGAAGGATCGTGTGACACTGAAGACTGGAGTAATGATACTGAGAATCAGCTTTGATCACAGAAATAAATTATATTTTAAAATATATTCACATAGAAAACAGATATTTTAAATTGTAATAATATGTCATAATATTTCAGACTTTACTGTATTTTTGATCAAATAAATGCAGCCTTGGTAACCAGAAGAGAATACTTTCAAAAACATTAAAAGAATCTTATTTTTGAATATCTCCATGTAATACAGTGCAATTCAAAAATTATTTTATGATTGACACAAATGGTAAACCAAAAACAAAATTATGACGAATGACTGACGTAAAAATCACACAGAAGTTTATTTCCGCATATAAAAATGGCCCAGACTCCATTTGAAAATGTGTTTTGAAAGTGTGATCTCAATCTGATTGTGAAAATCAAAAGATCACACTCAAATGTAGTGTGAACGCTTAAAATGACAGTTCACCCCAAAATGAAACTTCTGTCATCATTTACTCACCCTCACCTTGTTTGAAACCTGTAGTTTTTTCTTTCTTCTGCTGAACACAAAAGGAGATATTTCAAAAAACAGTTGACAGTAGCCATTGACTTCCATTGTATATATATATTTTTCATACTATGGAAGTCATCGGATTCCAGCAACTTGAGGATGAGTAAATGACAGAATTTTCATTTTCGGGTGAACTATCTCTTTAATGCAAGTAATGCATTATGTTACTTCTTCTATACGTTTTGTCCCCTGGGCTGGGCTTGTTTATTAAAATAAAAAGTTTCAATTTTGGCAACTCTAAAGGCCCTTTCACACCAAAAGTAAAATGAATAAGCGAGTGAGTACACGGAAAAACAAAAGTAACTTAAGTTACACATTTTAAAAAGTAACTAAAAAACTTTAACTGTAAATTTAAAAGTAATGCGCTACTTTACTAGTTACTTGAAAAAAGTAATCTGATTATGTAACTCAAATTACTTGAAATGCATTACCACCAACATATTAATATGTACCGTCTAGCTTTTGTATCGCAGGGTCAGCTTTGTTTTTCTTCCGGAGAGTGTGTGCTTGTGTTTGCTGTAACATACGTACTCTGTAACCTGCGTGTCAGGCTCTCTCCGTGCAGGAGGCGTCTCTGCATGTAGGGCGAGGGGTTCGGCAGCGGCATTGAGGACAGGTCGTGTGTTTGGAGCATATACCAGTGAGGCTGATCGTCCAACAGTGCCGTCTCCAGCTCGATCAGAATCTACACACAAAAACACACAAGCATCAAACTAGGCTGGGGCAAAATGACCTAAAATCAAAACCCAATTAATTGAACACTTTACCTTGATTACGATTATTTATATATATATATTTTTTTTTTTTCATAGTTAGTTAAAAGTTTGCAAAAATCCATACTTTTCCAGACTCAAATTTCCAAACCTCTCGGTAGATTTTCATACCATTTTTATGGTTCATAGAGCATTGTTTCCAGCCTTCTATTTGGTATATAGTACAGTCACCTGTAAATACTTTTATTTTCTGAGTATTTCTTTTGTTTTGTTTTTCTTGAATGACAACATTCCTTAATAACACAAGAAACTTTTTTGTGCCCTCAAAAAACTATTCACGTGAATGGGAATGTTTTGTATGCTTACGCATTACAATTTCTTGTTTTATATAACCTATTGTGTATCACTGCCATCTTATGAATAAAACAAGAGCATGGATGCACATGGGTGGCTCAGTGTGCATTATCCTATATGCTAAATTTCTTGGTTTCTTGTGCCCACATAAAAGTCTGTATATTTGTATTATTTTTTGCCTTGGGTCTTGCCTTCAGTCCTTGAGGTTATGTAATACGGTGCTAAGAATATACTGTGAAGAAACCCCAAAATGCTTATAAGTTATAACCTGCATTTTGCATAATGAAAATGTGCACCTTGAATTCATTCAGTCATATTTGGCGATCACTAAAGAACCACTAAACAGCTGCCATGAAACCTCACTTCTTGTATGATACATTTATTTTCATTAAATTCTTAATTTTCTATTATAAAAAAAAATCTAAATAAGAGAAGAAAGTCTGGAAATACAAATATTTTTCCATACTCTGCTTTATTTTGTCCATAATTTTCCAGACCTGTAAAATACTTAAATCAAATTCCATAGTTTTCTAAACCACATAGTGGTCACATAGTGCTAATCCCATCCTGAGGTGGGATTTTTTTTTTATGAAAGAGTGCATTTCTCATCTTTCATTTTTTTTTGCAAACAACCCTTAACTGATCTGAGATGACCGAACACCTGAGAAGAGATGATGCCAACCCCTCGGAGGACCTCAGAGGAAGCCAACCATCAGACAGTATACAGAATTACCAAATTTAGCCACAAGATAAATATATTTAATATTGAAATATATCTTTAACAATATAAATCTATTGTGGAAACTTAATTTCTTGTAAAGCTGCTTTGCAACGAATTACTTGCATCCCCTGAAAACATATGTTTTAAATAATGAATGTAAATAGGTTCTTTTTTATTTATTTTTTTAAGTGAAATGCATAATGCCTACTCTTTTGTTGGTGTCAAATGTGACCTTGGACCACAAAACCAGTCTTAAGTATGGGGTATATTTGTAGCAAAAGCCAAAAAATACATTGTATGTGTCAAAATTATTGATTTTTCTTCTATGCCAAAAATCATTAATATAATAAGATGTTCCATGAAGATATTTTGTAAATTTCATACTTTAAATATATAAAAACTTAATTTTTAATTAGTAATATGCATTGCTAAGAACTTCAGTTGGACAACTTTAAAGGTGATTTTCTCAAATATTTAGATTTGTTTTAGTACCCTCAGATACCAGATTTTCAAATAGTTGTATCTTGGCCAAATATTGTCCAATCCTAGCAAACCATACATCAATGGAATGTTTATTTATTCAGCCCCAGATTATGTATAAATATCAACTTAAAAATGACCCTTATTTTTGTTTTGTGGTCCGGGGTCACAAATACAAAAGTTGCCATGCCAACCTGCTACTGTTAACAAAAGCTTGCTACACTTGCCCCACCTCTGGAGCCTTCTGATTGGTCCACTGTTTTGGAACTGACATTGATGAGCGGCTCTGTGTGTAAAAGTGTAAATTCTTGTAACGCACCGGTCACGTCCGTATAGCGCCGACTATTGTAGTATGTTTTTAAGGGGAAAGTATTAATAGGATAAAAAAAATATATAATAACTGACATGGCAAAATTACATTGGTTAGAGTTTCTTAATTACATTTACATTTATGCATTTAGCAGACGCTTTTATCCAAAGCAACTTACAATTGCATTCAGGTTATACATTTTCATTAGTATGTGTGTTCCCTGGGAATCGAACCCACAACCTATTGCACTGCTGACGCAATGCTCTACCACTGAGCCACACAGGAACTAATTTCAATTTCAATTACTTTTCAATTAATCGTGCAGTCCTACATCAAACACACATCCGTTAATCCTGACTTACATTGTTTTATGAGTTTAAGATGCAGCTCAAATGTGGAATATTTCTTCAAAATCTAAGACAAAAACATCAAGGAAGGCACAAAATAGTTTTATACTTGATTTTAAACATACATTTCTATATTGATATATTTTTATATCAATTATAGTCTTATATTGATGCCACAGCAGCTATACAGAGTAAATATTGTGCAATCTTTTCAGGACGGAGCGGGTCTCTCACCTCTCCCAGGAACTCGCTCTCCTCCTCTCGGACTCTGGCCTGGTCCCAAAGTGTGATCTCCAGCATGCGCTCCCTGAACTCTCGTCTGTGCACCGGCAAGTACATGAACGTCTGGTTCCACTTGGGCTCAAGAGATTTCTTTACTGTTTTTGTTCTCCTCTTGCTTTTATCACTGAGAAGAGCAGGTGAGATCATGATTTACAGCTGCTGATGTGACTTTACAGACCCACAGAGACACTAAACCAATCCAAGGACCCCCAATTTGAAACTTGTCATTAATAGCACACATTTATAGACACCATTACACCTAATTATTCATTCATTCATATTTCATTTCAGAATTTAATTTTTTGGTTAAACTTTATTTTAAGGTGTCCTTGTTACAGTAAGTACTGAGTACTGTAAGTATTAATAAGTATTATTAAGTACATTAAGAGTAAGTATTAATTAACTACATTTACTAACTATATGGTTAGGATTAGTATTAGGGTTTGGCTTAGGGTTACTTGCATGTAATTATGCATAATTAATTGTTTTTATAATAGTAAGTACATGTAACGTAAAAAGGACACCTTAAAATAGAGTGTTACCGATTTTTTTAGTTTCTTACTTATAAAATGGAATGTATAGCTTTGTAGTTATTATTTTATTATCTGGGTTGCTAAATATCTTGCATTCATTTTCCCCAGGTTAAAACGTATTCTACAAATGAAGTATTCTGAGGATTGCAGTGTATTTCGCTAGGTTTTGAAGTCTTGCCCTTCCTGAAAATACTCAGTCAGTTTACTATAAAGATTGATAATTAAGTAATTATGTCAATTTGATTTTGAAGACTTCATGTGCTCACTGTGGATATACACAAATATCTGCACTTCAGCTTTGCTTTACCTCTTTAAAATTCTACTTTGAGGATTCTCCAACCTCAGTTTATTGTTCAGTTTTAGAGTCTTCAATATTATGTGCTGTGTTATTACCAATACAGAAGCAATAGCTGATGTTATGACTGTTGTTGTTGATTTTTTCCCACCCTCTACTAAAGAAAATTAATAACAAAATGTAATAGAAATATTTAGACATTTTAAAATATAACTTAAGTAATTTTGATATAAATATACATTAATTGTTTTTTATGTTTTATATTTTATTGTGGAGAATTACATAATTTTTATTTAAATCTGTTCTTTTAAAATTTGTATGCATTAAAGAATTTTGAAAAACACCTAATCTGCATATTAGAATGATTTCTGTGACTGAAGACTGGAGAAATTATGCTGAAAACTCAGCTTTGCATCAGATGAATAAATTACATTTTAAAATATATTCAAATAGACAATGGTTATTTTAAATATATATATATATATATACAATATCATTTTTTTGCTGCATTTTAAATAAATACATAAAATAGAGCTAGATTGGGGATAAGAGTCTAGTTTTGAAAACAAAAAGATTATAATTTTAAATCCTTATAACCTTACATTTAAATACCTAAAGTTATTTTAAAGGACAAAAACGTACTCTGTTACTGTCGTAACCTCGGTCGCCTGAGATACGGAATAAGTACATATGGGAAAAAGCTCCTGCAGGAAGTGCAGAACCACCGATAACTCTGAGGTAGACAGGTTTTCACAGAGGCACCATGTGGAGATAGCAGACTCCACTTTAAGTGCATAGAGACCCTTTGAAGACAGGGCTCTGGCCTCAGAAATGGTGTTTAACACTCGCTCTGGGAGGCTGGTAGGCTCCAGTAGAGCAGTCAAAAGTGAAGAGCCCACAGCTCGGGCCGAGGGTGCCATATTGTCCCGTTCACTTGAGAGAGGAGATCTCGTCTCAGGGGCACGGGCCAGGGGGCTGCTACCTGCAGCTGAGTCAGCTCTGACAACCAAGGTTGGTTTTCCCAAAGGGGGGCCAGTAAGAGAACTGTCATCTGAACAAATCATCTGAACTGTCTGCAGATGGAGCATCCACTCCTCTAAGGGGACATTGCTCCGAGATAACATATCTGGTTCAATTTGCCCGGTAAATGCGCTGCTCTCAGCGAGCGTAGGTTGAGCTGAGCCCACTCCAGAAGGCGCTCTACCAGAATGAAGAGGCGCTTCGAGGAGAGACCTCTCTGGTGATTTACATAGGGCACCACGGACAGCGGATCAGCTGTCATGAGCGGATCAGCACATGGCGCCCTATTAGGTCCGGCAGGAAGAACTGGCAAGCTCGACATACTCTGCTAGCATCTCCAAGCAGTTTATGTGGAAGCCTTTTTCCACTCTTGACCAATGGCCGGAAGCCGGTTTGCCTTCGTACAGCGCCCCCCCCCCAACCTGTGTTGGAGGCATCTGTTGTGACAAGCTTCCTGTTGCATACCATTCCCATGGCCATGCCCTTCTCCATCAAGCGAGGGTTCCTCCAGGGGGCTAAGGCTGTTACACAGGCCTGGCTCACCCTGATATGTAGGCGTCCGTGATGCCATTAATGGGGTGTATACCCACGGTTTCAACCAGCGTTGAAGGGGCTGCATGTAAAGCTGGCCCGGCTGTAGCACTGGTGATACTATTGAATAACCTAGTTTTATTATCCCCATAACCCACTCTGACACTCAGGGGATGGCCTGCCAGGCCTCGGCCCGCGTGGCAAGGCGTTGGATTGACTCGAGTGACCCACTGCACGGGGGCAGGGCACTCATGACGAACGGAAGAGGAATTTTGCTCTCTTTTTGAGAATGTTTGTTTTGTATTTTTCCCACTATTACAGCGGGCGGTTGCTTGGGCACTTGTATGGGCCCTGTATTCGCAACAAACACATTTCCCTCTGCACCCGGAGATGAACGTGGTGAAAAGAGGTTTAAGAGAGGCTGTTTGGTGGGCGGTCCGGCCGTGACGGGACTTGGCGTCTCCTCTTCTTGTCCTGCAGATCAGGAAGACGCTGGAGGTGCCGGTTCAAAACACTATCTTAGGTCAGGGGCCCTGGCGCTTTGGAAGAGGGTGGCGTCTGGCTGAGCGGGAACGCCCGCCTGCTGAGTCTTGGCAGGCTGAGGGGCGGGAGCGGCAGGCGCAGGCTTCGCAGGCATGCTGTGTTGGCGCAGGCTTAAGGCGACTAGAAGCAACTGTGGAGCTAAAGCGCTTTGGCAGGAAGTGTCGCAAGTGACGAATTCTGTGCTGCTGCAAAGCGCTCAGCAAATCCTTCTACTGTGGGTAAAAAGAGGCCTCTGGGGGAAATCGGAGCAACAAGGAAGGAGACCTTGTCATCTGGACCTCCCTATCGCCTAGGCGGTGGTCTTGGTGGCGCGCAGGGCCAGGTCTGTTGCGTTTGTTTTTTATGCACTGCACGAATCAATAGTCATGCAGTTTCACTGTGAGATTAAATGAGGCTTCAGTTCAGAAGAAAAATGATTTTTCCCATATGTGCCTTTTATCAAGACACAGTACGTGTGGAGTATCGACAGGGAACTGGATATTTCTGAACTATGGCATACCTTCTGTCAGGGAGGAAGTAGATTTTGACGTATGGATTTCTAGGTCGCCCATCTTCTCGTGAAGGCAGGTCTTTGGCGCCCAGGATAGTGACGATGAGCTGATGTCCTACTTTATCATACCACAGCTTGACCTGCAGGAAGAGATGGGCTCTGTTAGGAGGTCTGTGAGAAGAGCTCACCCCAGAAGGTCCAGGGCAGACCTGCAGAGCCCCTTATGCATTGTAAGCAGCATCACATGCTTGGCAGATCTTTACCAGAGCAGGAACAGCACCAGCACACACCAACTACATCAAGCTGACTACCTCTCAACTCCTCAGTCTATTCATCAGCTAAATTCACCACTGAAACAAATACGAAATTCAACTATTTCTAAACATTGAATCACATAGTTTGTCAGCAGAGTGTTTAAGGGGTCTGAGTTTATACTGTACTCAATATTCCAGGTTAAATACAGCTTTATTACTACAGACAATAATTTTGACTTGCATCTCAGTTTGTAACCTATTTTTAGTTTTTTGTAAACAGTACTGTAATTACTACAGGGCAAGGCGCTGTTCCAGTATAAATTATTACATTTAAAAATGTATACTGGAAATATTACTGTCTTGCAGTGTTGTTATTGTTAACTACAACAAAAAATATTATAAAACAGAAAATTGAATATTAGTAAATTATATATATATATAAAACACACACACACACACACACACACGCACATATGTATATGTATATATATATATAATATTAAACAATCTTAAAAAAAATAAAAAAAACTTTCATGCCCGCTCTTAATGCAATGTTTTTCCCTTCTGGAGCATCAGTGAGCATTTGAATCTTCTGTAATATTTGCAAATGAGTCCCTCAGTTCTCCTCGATGTGAGAAGATGGATCTCAAAATCATACAGTCATTGTCGGAAAGGGTTCAAACACACAAGAATGCTGGAAAACCAAATAATTTGTGGGACCTGAAGGATTTTCTGAAGAAAAGCAGAGAGTTTAACTGTCCAGGACAAACAAAGGACTCATGAACAATTATCACTAAACAAAAAAACAGCTGTGGATCATTCAGGTAACAACATAGTATTAAGCATTAAGCATATGTACACTTTTAAAAGGGGTAATTTGTATAAATTCAACTATTATTTTCTCTTGTAGACTACATGTAAACATCTTTTATGTGAAATATCTTATTCAGGTCAGTACTAAATAAACAATAGCATGCATTTTGGATGATCCCTCTTACTTGGTAAAATAATAAACATTTTGCAGATTCTGCAAGGTGTTTGTAAACTTTTGACTTCAACTGTGTGTATGTATGTATGTATGTATAGATATTAGGGGTGGGCATAGATTAATTTTTTTAATCTAGATTAATCTAGATTAATTTTGGAATTAATCTAGATTAATCTAGATTAAAATGTCTCATTTGAATTCTGCCAAGGCATTCAGAATATGTTGCTACAAATAATGACTCAAAGTAAGTCTTTGAGAACGGGTTTTCAAGCCAGGTGGCGCATGATTTGAGGGGCGCATCTCCTGTTTCCAAAATGCATCACAAGCTGCTTGAGAAAGCTGTTCTACTATGATAATTGGTGATGAAAATAAACTATGTTCAATAAGATGTACTTGTGTTTACTAACTGTTTATTCAGTTAAACATGAATTTTGAACTGTAGGCCTACATAAGAGGTCGTGATGAACTGTTTACAGTTTCCATTGGGAAGCTTAAAATACATTTTCCTGAAGCAAACCCGGCGGCTCACTTCATAAGCTGCATCCATGTTATCGTCACGCCTGATGTGGTAATTTCACAGTAACGTTAGGCATACACACAGGTTCAAGCAGAGGGTGACACATGAATTCTCAAGTTCACATGAGACCTAAAGCGCATCCTGTTTGCTTAAAAGAAGCTGTCGTTGTTATTCTGAGTGCACACAGAACGTAGAGTCTTTACAGATTCGAAAGATGTATTAGGCTACTTTTATCTGTATGACCAAAATGACGGAGATTTTAAGAGCAAGTGAGCGCACTCAACCAATGTCCAGGGTAACACGCTGATCCACACAACACTCCAATAGACTAGTTTGTTGGAGTTTTCTCTAGGTTAACATCATATTGAGACATGCATGCAGTTGCAACTACATACATCTTTCAGATGAAAAGCCATATTTGAAGGTTGATGAATGATAGGTGAGGCTAATGGATGTCACTGCCCGATTGTATAACCACATAGACCAGCCGTTAACAATCTGTCCATCACGGACTGTGGAGCCTCTAGTTCAATGACTGCTCTCGCCCATCTACAGTGCAATTCGCTAGGTATACATCCGCTAAAATATCAGGGTGAAAGTCATCATAGACCTTGCGTAGTATAGACCCAGCTCCCAACCCAACTTTGAGAATAGATTAACGGCGATATTTTTTATATGCCAATAAGAGTCTCGCTAACGCAGCACGTTAACGCCATAAAACCCACCACTAAATATATATATATATATATATACATACAGTATATATGTGTCACACATATATTCTCAAGTCCAGTCCTCTTGCTTCTGCACATTTTGTATGTTTCTCTTATTGCTTCAGACATTTGTTCTATTCGTTGTATATATTTACAGAGGTATTTAATGTCACACTTGTCCATGTGTGAAGACGTTGCGCAGCACAAATCCATGAATGAATGTTCCGATGTGAAGTAAATGTCAACGGGTTTCCCCTGCTCAAGGAGTAGGGAGCATTGGACACTGTGTAAGGAGCATGTCATTCGGAACACAGTTC
This sequence comes from Gymnocypris eckloni scoliostomus, assembly GCA_027564155.1. Classification (NCBI taxonomy): domain Eukaryota; kingdom Metazoa; phylum Chordata; class Actinopteri; order Cypriniformes; family Cyprinidae; genus Gymnocypris; species Gymnocypris eckloni. Next base: position 25,948,866 of record CM050427.1, on the reverse strand, counting down.
ATGCACGGAGCTCACTTCTAACGAGCTGGTTATCTGAATCAGGTGTGTTAACTTAAGCCCAATTCACACCACAGACAAACGCCAACAAACTCCAACAAACAAGTTGGCCATTGGATTTAGAATCTTATGAAAAAGAGTTGTCATGTTCAGACTGCACCAACAGACACCGACCAACTCTCACTGACTGATGAGAAAATGGATGATCCTATATCTATAAGCATGTTCAGTCGGGTGAAAACAAACTCCAACCAATGTCAACAGGGGTAACACACTGATCCAACAAACTCCAACAGACTAGTTTGTTGGAGTTTGTCTGTGCGGTGTGAATTGGCCTTTAGTGAGACATGCAAAATATGCAGGGGGGGGGGGGGGCAACATTCCACAGGCCACAATCAACAACCTGAACAACTCTATGTGAGAGAGATGTGTTGCACTGCGTGAGGCTAATGGTGGTCACACCAGATACTGACTGACCCCCCCAATACAGTATAACGGCACATTTTAGAGTGGTCCTTTTATTGTGGCCAGCCTAAGGCAATGAACATGCTGTCTAATCAGCATCTTGATATGCCACACCTGTGAGGTGGATGGATTATCTCGACAAAGGAGAAGTGTTCACTAACACAGATTTAGACAGATTTGTGAACAATATTTGAGAGAAATAGACCTTTTGTGTACATAGAAAACGTTCAGCTCATGTAAAATGGGGGCAAAAACAAAAGTGTTGTGTTTATAATTTTCGTATAAGAAAATAATAATTTTACAAAAATTATAATTTTGTATAAGAAAATAAAAATATACATGACCAAAGCACATAACAACATTGGTAAAAACTAAAATTAACAAAATTACAGACCATTCAAAATGTCAATAAATAATATAATAGGATATGACAATTTACAGAAAAATAGCTTTCACATAAATTCATGCTTGTTTCATTCTTGCCCAATAGAGCTAATTCTCAAAATGATCCCAATAATGTAAATGCATTTTTATTTTACAAACTGAGGGAGGAGTTTCTGGAATAATCGGCAGTATGCCACTGATGGAGAACAATAGACTTAAAATTGCATTGAACCCAGAATATTCTTGTCTATGATTTATGCCATCTGGCCTGTTGGGATGCAGGTGAGACGATGTGAACAGTTGTTAGTGTGCTGCCAGTCTGGGCTGTGGAATATCCCATCCCTTATTGGTATGAGTGTGTGTCTGTCACAGGTCTCGTCCAATCAGATGACCCAAGTAATCACAATTTGTCACAATTACTCTAAAACTGACAGACAAAAGCCCAGCAATCCAAATCAAATAACATACCACACAACACAACACAACAGACTCTGCAAAGGACAAAATGTAACAAAATGAAAAATGCTCAAACTTTGTGTGATTATCTGATTTCAACCCAAAGCAGAATTTAAATGAAGCAGCTTTGAAAGTCTCAGTAGCAGCTTTTGGGAACGAATTCAACTAAAGTTTCAATCTCACACATGCATCTATTATTACACAGTAAATAAATCCTAAAAAAAACTGTAAAATGAGGAAGGGCGAAAACTGGAAGACTACAGGAAGGTTATAAAATATGGAGAACAAAATTATTCTGAATAAATAAATTCTTCCAAAAATAAATGTAATAATTGATTGTGAAATAAATCAAAAGTTTAATGTACTTAATTACAGGACGACTAAAAACACATCTCATCCATCTTTATTTGACCCTCTAACTCTAGCACTCTCTATTCTAATTTGATTTAATCTAATCTGTCTTCTTTTTATATTTAAAAAACACAGACACATTTGACCCTCTATCAATAGCTAAATTAATCTCTAACTGCTAGCGTTTCTTGTAAAACTAACACTAAGTTTCTTTTTTCTATATTCTATATACTAATGTTCTTAAAAAAAAAAAAAAAAAATATATATATATATATATATATATATTATTTTTATATTTAAATCAGTGTTAATTACTTAAATGTGCCTATTTATTTACTAAATAATACAATTTAGTAAGGTCTGTGCTTTTATTAATTGATTACATCAAGAAACAGTACAAAATCCATTTTTGTCTAAAACTCAATTGGTTCTCCAAACCAATATTAATTTTTTCTTTGTGGAACAGATTGTTTTATTTATTTTAAATAAACAAGTATATATATATTAATATAATATTAATTATTTAATATTTGTATTATTTCAATATTTATTCTTTTATTTTTATATCACTGCATGTTTTATGTCAATTATATATTGCCAATTTTAATCTTTTGAATTCCACATAAGAAAAAAAGCCATACAGGTTTGCCTGTCTTTGGTACAATTTGTTTATTATCTATGAAGTTTAGAGAAATTCTCTACATTGGAAAATGCAATATTATCTCAAAAGTATGGTAAATAGCATACTGTCTCTCTTCATTGTAACACAAAACATAATATGTGATTGTACGGATCAAATCTGGGCGTCATTTGTGCTAACAATTATAAAATAATTGAATTTATCATACTAAATTTAAACTAGTAATACATATGCATTTCATACAAACAATTGTCTATACAACATAATACAAATATAACGTTCCATGTTACATGACTAAGAATGAAAAATATCTGTCAGGGATTTAATTTAGAGAGCGATGCTAAAACCATGCCACATTTAAAAAGTGAGGAATAAACTATTAAAAACAGTATATAATTCATGCAGAATATTTCAGCCTCAGCAAGACGGCCATCCAATTAATTAAGCACAATTAATACTGTAATAATGAAATAGCTCTTATCAATTATGGTTATAAATCGCAAGGGCAATGACGTATAACTTTGGGTAAAAAATGTAATCTGAACAAAAGAACAAAGGCGGAGAAACTTGGAGTGCCGCCGTTTTCTGTAGTACATTTTCCAAATAATGCACAGAGAGAGAGAGAGTAATGAAAGATTGAGAAAGACTGCCAGAAATCAAAATAAAAGATTAAAAAGAGACTGATCAGAGAAAGAGAGGGAAGTCTGATGATGTTACCTGGACCCTAGGGACAAAAGGTTTTTCTACTAAGGCATGGACTCTGGATAAGCAAAATTAACAATGAAAACAAAAGCAATACAACTAAACCAAAACTGCACAGAGGCACAAAATCAAATCTCCCATCTGAGAAGAGATTTAGCCTAACTGAGTGACGTAAAACAGCTTTTATTCAATTATCAGACTGTTTCATACTCAAACATTACCAGAATCATACAACATAAATAAACGTAAGCCTGTATGAGTACTGAAATGTGTTAAAACATTATTCATAATCATAATAGAAAAGAAGTGTTAAAACCACAGCGACACAACACAAGTATGTAATTTTAATATACTTTTAAAACAACATACATATATATATATATATATATATATATATATATATATATGTATTTGTAAACCTTGTAGGAATCCTTGGCATTATGCAATAAATGTCTAATAAAGGCAGGTTTTTGCCTTTAATTTAGTATTTTCTGTGACCTAATCCAAAGTGAGAATTATTTACTCCTGATAACCATTAATAACTCCTTTACTACTGACTGTATGTCACACAGAGCGCTCCTACGGCTCCCTCTCCTGGTCATCGACGGGAACCGTCACCCGAATATTAGTTTAACTACATCTCCCAGCAGCCCCGTACCTGGCACTGATCATTAGTCACACCTGTCGCCAATTTACCTGGGCTATTTAACCAGCCATCTGGCGCTGGCTCAGTGCGAAGTCTTGTTTTGCCCTTGCTAACATTTCCGAGCGTTTTTCCCTAGTGTGTTCACCTGTGTACTACCTGGACTGTTGATTCTCTTCTGACCGTTTGCTGCCTGCCTTATTGACCTCGCCTGCCTACTGTTTATCCTCTCTGTCTGCTGCCTGCCCTGACCCATTGCTCGGCCTCTGTTTATGAATCTGCCTTGTCTACGTTGCCCTTGATACTGCTCTTTGTGTTAATAAAGCTGCAAATGGATCACAACGTCACTGACCCATCATTACACTGTACATCACTTAGGTATGTTTAACAAATTGTTAACAAATGATAATAAAACATAAAACTCTTCTTTACATTTGAGCCGATTACACAATAATAATTTGTTAACTATTGTGCAGATGAATGAAGAACTCACTATCTGTAAATTGCATATTAATGTATTAACAATGCAGAGACTACAGTCAATAAACTATGAATTATCAATAATATAAGTTTGCAAATCATTTTGTTACTCTATACTTATTATAAAGTGTCATATTATTACTATTTTAAAAAAATATAATACAAATATAGTTCCATGTTACGTTATAAAGAATGAAAAAAATTGTTGTCTACTTTAAATATTTAACGTTAATTAAAAAGTTTTAGATACTTCTGATGTTATAAAAAAAAAAAAAAAAAACACCGTACCACATTTAAAAAGAGAGTAAAAAAAATGTCACTTTAAACTATTAAATGGTTACCCTTAAGGTTGCGCCTAAAACATTTTAATGCATTGGTTGCGTTTCTCAATAACAAATAAATAAACAACAACATACAGCAATTATCTGTGTGTGTGTGTGTGTGTGTGGGGGCATGTTTATGTGGTTTATGAGGACACACATTTGTATAATGACATGGGTATAACATAGGTATTACAAGGAGAAGGTGATTTATGAGGACATTTTCAGTGTCCCCATAATTTAAAACGCTTATAAATCATACAGAGTGAGTTTTTTTGAGGGAAAATATAAATGCACCGTCTCCTGTGAGGGCTAATGTGTGTATGTGTGTGTGTGTGTGTGTGTGTGTGTGTGTGTGTGTGTGTGTGTGTGTGTGTGTGTGTGTGTGTGTGTGTGTGTGTGTGTGTGTGTGTGTGTGTGTGTGTGTGTGTGTACAAATATTTTAGGATAAATCTCCCTCATTCCAAATATTTAGAGAATCCTCAAACATTTTGTTCATTAGGACACCAACAGCAATTAAATAAGGCATTTTTATGATTCTAAATTTGGAAGAGGGAGAGTTTTAACTCTTACAATTAAGCAAACGTGTAATATTTATGTGTAAATATTATTATAATTATTGTGCCTGCAATGACCATGTGAAACATCTTTATATAGAATTTGTCACACTGGAAGACCATTAATTTTACCAGTGAAATAAAAAATGTGTGTAGACCAGAGGTTGCGTTAGACTTTAACATTTTCTGTCATTTTGACAGACAGGGTCATTAAAATTCCGTCATAATCTATTATTACCGGTCATATTAATTTTCATAATTTAGCTATAATAACACATTTAATTGCTTATATTTTGGTTCTCACTTTAATTTTGAGTAATGAACCTACAGGACGAGCATATAGGTTTATGGATTTATTTATTTATGATGAGAATAGATGAACAGATTGTGCGTCACTTTTCATGTTCAACACCACAGTGACAGCGAGGCCACTGTAAACAACAACATATGCCAGGGGCTCGGTAAAAAAAAAAAAATTCTCGATTTTAATAGATTCTAATTTTTATGAACCAATATTGATTATTAAAGGTGCAGTGTGTAGATTTTGACGGCATCTAGCAGTTGATGTTGCGAATTGCAACCAATGGCTCAGTCACCCGCTCGCCCCTCCCTTTAGAGAAGCTACGGTGGCCGATACAGGGCTAAGATGCCATCGTCTGAGACCACAGAGAGGCATGAGTTTTCTTTACAAAGGTAAATTAAAGAATTATATTTAGTTAATTATTCAATAAACCGATGTCATTGTGAATATTACTGTACTCACTGGAGCACACTCGCCATCAACTGGACAGGGCTGGGAATTACAGTTGTAAATTACAATAGATCACTCTCACGCCTGTTTCACACATACACTCCATTTGATGTGCATATTTTTTTCCGCACCCATGTTAATGGATCAGAGCGTTCACACTGCACGCGGTTGCAGTCCGGTGGTGCGCTCCAGGAGTGGTGCGTCTGCAGCAGTGCAGATATCATTTCCACAAAGAGTCTATTTTTGCTATACTGCATGCGCTGAATTAAAGTGACAGCGCTTTGTTCACGGTAAAAATTAACAAGGATTGACATGGGAATGTAGTAATTTCACAATAAATAGATATAATTAAAGTCTACTGTGTTTAACAGGCTTTTTTGCTAGGTTTAAAACAAATAAAATTATTTTAGATAAACAAGGCAACATGTGCACTTGTGTCTTGTGGAGGTAGAAAAACAAAGTCCTTTAAGACCCGTAGAACTGTTTGTAATAAAAAATTTAATGTAAAAGGCAGGAAAGCCGACTGTTTCTGTCTGTGGTAAGTTTTAATTTCAATAGTTGTGAAAAATAGGCTGTATGCTGTGTTTAAATGTGTTTTCACTTGCTTGAGTGTATACAAAATATACAAATCCAGAAGCCAAATTAATTTAATACATTAATAGCGATTTTGCTTTAAGACCCGCAAGACTGTTTGTAATAAAGATTTAAATGTAAAAGGCATGATAGCCGACTGTTTCTGTCAGTGGTTTTGATTAAAATATTTGTGATAGCCTAACACAACATGGGCTATATACTGTGTTTAAATTTGTTTCCACTTGCTTGAGCAACATAATATACAAATCTATAGCCAAACGCATTTAATATGTTGTTTATATTAATTGAGGTTAAATGTGAATGTCTATAACAGATTGTGTAACTGTGCTGTGATAAAAGAGGATCACAATGCTGAAAAAGTACTTTCAGTATAGGCTAACAACGTTTGGATTTGAAATCAAAATGATGGATAAATACTGTGTTTGTGGTAAACAGCCGCGGATCAGGAGCGGACTGCAAACGCGTCCTGTGTGAAAGCACAATGAGTTTGTGCTGCTTCTGCACAGCATACGTAATGCACACGGCACGCATACACACTGCAGACGGAGCATGTGTGAAACAGGCTTCAGTGCAATCTGTCAAAATAACACATTTTTCCGTCACTGCTAAAAAAACTTCCGTCAATGATGGAAACATTTTCGGTTAACGCGACCTCTGGTGTAGACATACTCTGTCTGCTTTTACATACACTGGTCAAATACTGTCCAAAAGTTTTGTGTCAGTAATTTTTTTAGTCTCTTATGCTCACCAAGGTTGCAAATGTTTGTTTAAAAATACAGTAAAAAAAATAGCAATATTGTCAAATATTTTTACTATTTAAAATAACTATGTTTTCTATGTGAATATATGAGAAGATGTAATTTATTCATGTGATCAAAGCTGAATTTTCAGCAGCATTTCTCCAGTCTTCAGTGTTAAATGATCCTTCAGAAATCATTCTAATATGCTGATTTGCTGCTCAATAAACACATCTGATTATTATCGATGTTGAAAACAGCTGTGCTGCTTATAGTTATGGATTCTTTGTTGAATAGAAAGCATTTATTTAAAACCGAAATCTTTTGTAGCATTTGACATGTCTTTTTTACTGTCTCTTTTGATCAATTTAATGCATCCTTTCTCAATAAAAGTATATGTTTAAAAAACTTTTGAACAGTAGTGTAAATTATAGCTTAAATTCTTAATGTTAAAAAAGTAGTCCATGTCCATTTTTCAACTCTGCACACTGAAGACATATTTCACACTGTGAAATAATTGCTAAAACTCAAAGCTAGCGGCATTTCATCAGTGAAGCCCTGAGACGAGCTGCAAAAGAAAAGCACAAGAAGTCTAGAGATCAGGCACAAGTGCAGACACTGGTACTCACTGAGAGCTGTCCGGACGGATACTGAGGGTTGTCCCAGTGCATGCCAGGACTCATGGGGGATGTGACAGAGATGGAAGGGCCCATCTTTTGAGATTCAAAGGAACTTGAACCTGAAAAATCGACAAAGAACACTTAAATTGATCTTCCTTCTGACAATTGCAGTGCTAAAGTATTGATATGTTTTATAGATCAAAACTAGCAAAACTTACTTGAATCAGGTTGTCCATGTGTGCTCTCTGGTATTCTAGTGACATCTCTACAAGAAAACAGTTAAGGCATTTTAATGATAGCAGGTGCATGTCTGTATATAAAAACTCAGAGCCTCCCATCTCAGAAGGTTATATAGCTGGGTCATATAGCTAAAATGTAAGTCTTTGAATTCTGATATTTATGTATATTCCTTGAAATTGTTTAAAAAAATCATTTCAACCAAACAACCACTGTAGTTAAGATTAATAGATTAATATTATTAAATCAAGAAGTAAAATACAGTAAATGTAATTTAAAATAATTAAGACTATTTTTCTATAAATTAACAAGCAAAATAATTATATTTAATCATTTTTATTTATATATGCCATAGTTATAAACGGCAATATTTACATACACTACTGCAGCTCAGAAGTCTGAAATAATTCTATAAGAAGTCTCTTATGCTCACCATTTTCAACATTGATAATAAAACACATTTCATTAAGCATCAAATCAGCATATTATGATTTCTGAAGGATCATGTGACACTGGAGTAATGATGCTGAACATTTGGCTTTGGAATCACAGGAATAAATTACATAAAAAAAGAAAACAGTTATTTTAAATTGTATTAATATTCCAAATATGACCGTTTTTACTGTATTTTTATAAAAAAAGTGCACAAAAGGGATTCATTTAAAAAAAGTAAAATATCATAATTATTACAAACTTTTGACTGGCAGTGTATATAGTATATATTTGTACTAAAGCATTTTAAAGCATGAGAAATGCCACATGGGAAAATTTTAAAAATGATGACGAGTCTTTGAATTTTATTTTAATTCATTGAATTGCGGCTTCTACACCGTTGTCTACAGCAGGTGCGACAGTTGTCGTGTTGTGCCGCGCTGCACCAGCTAAAGTCTGTCTACACTGGTAAAGAGCAAAGGCAAGAAGTAGGACCGTCTAAATATCGGATCAGCTTTCCAGCGCTGGAGAGAACTTAAAGAGCGGGAAGGCCTGCGATCGGATGCAGATTTTGCTATGTTTCTTCTCGATTGGTGAGTAACATTGGTTTTGCTTTGTTTCACAGAACTGTCGTTGCCTGGTTTGCATTAGAGGCTGACATTTTTTCGGGAATCCCACGGGTCACGGGAATCCCGGAATCCCGCGAGATGGGAAAAAAATCGCTACGAATAACGTGATTGGGACGGGAGAGGAAAAAATTTAATCGGGAGTGGGCGGGACCGGGAATAGTAATGATACCCAACTTTACACACAAATATACCTTTTATATAAATAAACGATAAACTGTATATTTTAATTCTGAACTCAATTCTAGTTGCCCTGTCTCTTTATGCTCTCCTCCTGTTTGCTTTGGTGTGGCTGGTTAAGTGAATGACGCAGTCCGTGATGGACAGATTGTTAACGGCTGGTCTATGTGGTAATACACTCGGGCAGGACATCCAAACGCTCACCTAACATTCATCAACCTCAAATATGGCTTTTCATCTGAAAGATGTATGTAGTAGCAACTTTACATGGCCGCTCAATATGATGTTAACCTAGAGAAATGTGCGCTATTGAAGTGTTTGTGTGGAGAGTGGAAGCACGTTTGCTGCAGGACAGGCTCCGGTGCACTCACTTGCTCTTAAAATCTCCGTAATTTTTGGTCATACAGATAAAAGTAGCCTAATACATCTTTCGAATCTGTAAAGACTCTACGTTTATTTGTGTGCACTCAGAATAACAAAGAAACGTTGCACTTTTAAGCAAACAGGGTGCGCTTTAGGTCTCATGTGAACTTAAGCGAGAAACTTCGAAACTCCGTCTTTGAAAAATATATCTATATGTAACACCCCCTCCCAGGTCCACACCACCACAACTCGTTCTTGCTCCGAGCGGGTCTCGAACCCAGGATTCCGGCGCAGGAGGCAGGCGCTCTAACAAGGAACGCCAAAGGTTACAGCTGCTAGAGCGCTTCTTTTTGAGGTCAGGGGAGTGAGGTTTACACACAGCCCTTACTGGCATACATCCGTTACATATCGAGGGTGAAATGTATAAAAAAACAAAACAAAAAAAACAATAGAAGCCGTGTGTGTTAGCATGGACGATTTACATGAAATTTAATCTGTGCAACACTGTGCATAAGATGGCTTTCAGTTCAATATAATAACAAAAATCTACATTTGGGGGTTTTATTCAACTAATAAGGTGGGCACGCTGTGATCTGTACTATATTTTTTCTGTAACTGACAGATTTCGGCAAAAAAATTAAAAATACAACACGGGAGTGGGGGGAATGGGAGTCATTCTTCCGGGAGTGGAACGGGACGGGATTTCCCCCCAGTTTTTTCGTGGGATTGGGACGGGAAGAGATACATTTTTGTGGGAGTGGGATGGGAGAGGTTTGAGAATTCACTCCCGTGTCACCCTCTAGTTTGCATACGTATGTGTGGGGTGGAGATATCAAAATAGGGTAGGGGTAGGGGCGTGTTTGTTTTGGTGATTTCAAATATCAACATTGGCTTCCAGAAATCGCTTACCCCACCTTTAATGGTTTAAGGTGGAAAATGCCTAGCATTGAAAGTAACAAAAAGTAATTTCTAATTATGTCAATATGTCCCCCTAAAGCACAAACCTGAAGCAGGACTTTCATTTCAAGCAGTGAATATGTTTCTATGTGTGAGTGTGTATGTGGATATAAGCATTCATATATTGGGCTCCCACAGGCTATTCTTCTTCATAAAGCTCTATTGTCAAAGAAAATGTGCTCTGTGTCCCTGAACTGACACATTGAGTATTGTAATGATCCATCACCCGCTTCACTCACCCGATGGGCCGCGAGACCACCAGCTCCACCTGTGGCTCTGGCTTGGATTCTAGAATGATATTGTAAACTTCCTTGAATGTGGCTCCCTGTAAGACCCTCCCGTTCCACTCCAGGACCTGATCACCTGAGGACCGACACAACAACGCATCAATACAACACGGAATATGAGCTGACCAATGGAAGTTAAAGGGATATTTCGCCCAAAAATTTTAATTCTGTTATCATTAACTCACTCTCATATTGTTCTAAACAAATAAGACTTTCATTCAACTTCGAAACACAAATAATGACATTTTTAATGAAAACTGAGAGATTTCTGTGCCTCCACTCATGTGCCTCCATACATGTTCCAAGTTCATGCAACCAAAATTTGAAGCTTCACAAAGTTCTTAAAGACATTGCGAAATAAATCCATGTAGTGTAAAATTTCTGTTTAAACTTAAAAAACATGAGCTCATCTGCTGCCTTAAATTTGTTAAGTATAATCAACTTAGTTGTAAAAATCATTGTCATTATAACCAAAATCAAATCAACAACAACAAAAATGAATTGAAAGAGTTGAATTTCATACGTTATAAATAAGTTGGAACTGCTCAAATTGTTTTCCTGATTTATTGTAAAAACGTACATTACCATGACTTACTGTTCATCATTTATTACAGTGTATGAATCGAGTAGTTTAATAAAAGCAAATGGAGATATTTTTAATGAAACCTTTTCTTTTCTTTCTATTTCTGTCTCTCTAGTGAAAGTCGATTCCACCCAAACTTTCAGTCTTCATAGAGTACATAAAGACATCGTAAAGATAACCAGTATGAATAAAGTAGTTTAACTGAAACACAAATGATGATGTAATGAAACCTAAGTGATTTCTATTCCTCATTCGAAAGTTAATTTCACAAAAACGTTTAAGCTTTAAAAAGTTAATAAAGTTATTGTAAAAGTAATAAATATGAAGATACTTAAATGTAATGTCTATTTATGTCCTTCCACTGAATGTCTATGTAACCAAAATATTTAATCTTCAAAAAGTTCATAAAAACAGCTTAAGTCATTAATTTGCATTTATCCAAAGTGACTTACATTACATTTAAGGTACATATTTACATTTGATCAGTTTTTGTGTTCCCTGGGAATCAAACCTACGTAAGTATGTACCTTGAATGTAATGCAAGTCAATTTAGATAAAAGCATCTGCCATGTTAATTAAATACTTTTAGTGTCTTTATGAACTTTTTGCATATTGTTTGTAAACTGCACACATGTAAATAACATATCTGTACATTCATTGAAACAATGAAATATAATTTTCTACACTTCTGTATATTGTGCATTATTTAATTGTCTGTTTTTCTTATATTAGTGTTATATTCCATCTCTGCTGCGTTATTCCTATGTATGTCTGCACTATGTCTGTACTTTCTTCTGCACTGGAAGCTTCTGTCACCAAGTCAAATTCCTTGTGTGTGTAAACATACTTGATAATTGTCACAAATGAAGCCTCCTTAGCGCCTCCTCCGCACCATCAGAGGGAACACTCACCAGAATATTGACTGTCTCTCTTTCGAACTTCAATTCCCAGCACCGCACACAACTGGGACTGATTGCACACACACCTGTTCATCATTACATCCTCTCCATATAAGCACACCACTCACGTTCATCCCCGCGAAGTCTTGATTTGCTATGGTGATCATTTCTGAGCGTTTGTTATTGTGGATTGCTTACTCTGTTATGACCTGGACTGTTTCTCGTTTCTGTGATTCTCTGCCGCCTGCCCCGACTCGTATCTGTTTACTGGACTGTGATTCTCTGCCGCCTGCCCTGATCTTCGCCTGTATTGTTAACGCTCTCTACTCGCCGTTACGGCTGTTTGTCTGTACTGCGCTACTGTTTAATAAACTGCACATGGATCCTCAACCTACTGACTCTTCATTACAGAAGACTTAGCCGCCCAGCGATCCAGCAGTCGTCATGCAGTTGTCAACCGAGCTATCTGCCCAAGCTAATCAACTCGCCATACACCAGCACCAGCTCACCCGACTCACCTCTCTCACCGAGGAGCTTGTCAACGCATTGCAGAATCTCCGCGTAGCAGCACCGCAGCCCGAACCCGCCTCGGCTGGAGCGGCCGCTCCAGTATATGCCATGCCAAGCCAAAGCCCTGCTGTAAGTCCACGCCTTGCCTTTCCTGATAAATTCGACGGAGATCCATCAAAATGTAAGGGATTTCTTTTACAATGTTCCCTGTTTATTAACCAACAACCCATGCTGTATCCTATGGATTTGGGGAAGATGTCTTTTGTGTGCTCGCTGTTAACTGGAAGGGCATTAGAGTGGGCCACCGCGGTGTGGAGAACAGAGAGCTCAATATTGCCCTCATTTCAAGTGTTCGTACAGCGCTTTAAAGAGGTTTTTGATCATCCCGCAGGAGGAAAGAGTGCTGGTGAACAACTTCTCATGTTAAACCAGGGAAGAAGGGCGGCAGCCGAATATGCCTTATCCTTCCGCACTCTCGCTGCACAAACCGACTGGACTGAGGATGCTTTAAAACTACTGTTCCGAAAGGGATTAAATCTGGAACTTCAATCGGAGCTGGCGTGTCGCGATGAGGGAAGGACCCTGAGTGAGTTCATTGAACTATCCATCCAGATAGATAACCTAATAAGGTCACGACGACCCACTCATACTCTGGCTAACAATAACCCCATTTTTGCGACCGATCATGAGCCCATGCAACTCGGATACACACACTTGACACCGGAAGAACGAGAACGTCGGCTACAGCATCATCTCTGCTTGTATTGTGGAAAAGCCGGCCATCTCAAAATGTCATGCCCCGTTCGTCCTCGCAGCCCGCATTCAAGATCGGTGAGTTCCTGTTTCCAGTTCAGTCAATCTACTTCCAGTTTTAAAATTCCCATAACACTTACCAGCAGAGATAAAACGATCTGTACTAATGCCTTGCTAGATTCAGGAGCTGCTGGTAATTTCATCTCTGCTGAATTTGCTCATCAACACAATTTGAAATTAACCCCTTGTGATTCTCGGTTGGCAGTGGAAGCAATAGACGGCCGACCCCTCGGCGGGGGTAGAATCGCTCACCTCACAGAGGAGATCCACATGCAGATAGGAGCCCTGCATCATGAAAACATCAGATTCTACATCGTCTTTTCACCTCATCATCCAGTAATTCTCGGTTTGCCATGGCTCCGCAGTCACAACCCTCACATCTCCTGGAGGGAGGGGCAGATCATTCATTGGAACAGCACCTGCCATGAGCACTGTCTTACTCCCATCACGCCACTTCCCTTACAGTCAGTCCTTCTCGCCTCACAGAACCCAGACTTCCCAGGCTTGCCTACCAAATACGCCGACCTCTCCGAAGCATTCAGCAAGCTCAAAGCCTCTCAGCTACCACCACACCGCTTGAGTGACTGCTCGATTGAACTACTCCCAGGTGCCACACTACCCAAGGGTAGAATTTTCCCTTTGTCTCAGCCTGAAGCAGAATCCATGAGGGCCTACATAGAGGAGGAAGTGACTAAGGGGTTTATCAGACCTTCAACCTCACCCGCATCAGCAGGATTCTTCTTTGTGAAAAAGAAAGATGGAGGCCTTCGACCCTGTATCGATTACAATGAGATCACTGTCAAGTTCAGGTACCCTTACCTCTAGTTCCGTCTGCCCTTGAGCAGCTTCGTCCAAAGCCAAATACTTCACTAAACTAGATCTACGTTGTGCCTATAATTTGATCCGAATCAAGGATGGAGATGAATGGAAGACGGCATTCTCTACTTCCACGGGCCACTATGAATATTTAGTTATGCCGTTTGGCCTGTCCAACAGTCCCTCAGTGTTCCAATCCTTCATTAATGATGTGTTCCGTGATATGTTAAACCGTGGGTGATTGTTTACATTGATGATATTCTGATATATTCTAATTCCTTGGAAGAACACACTCAACACGTGAGATCTGTCTTAGAACGCCTCATTCAGTACCAACTTTATGCTAAGGCGGAGAAGTGTGAGTTTGATTGCACTTCCACCTCATTCCTCGGATATATCATCAGTCATGAGGGCGTGGCCATGGATGAGAGCAAGGTTAAGGCAGTACTGAATTGGCCTCAACCACGCACAGTCAAGGAGTTACAACGATTTCTAGGATTCGCCAACTTCTACCGTCAATTCATTCGCAATTTCAGCACCGTCGCTGCTCCTCTAACCTCCATGACAAAGCATTCCACCTCTCGTCTCACTTGGAGCACTGAAGCCGTACTAGCTTTTCAGGAACTCAAGACAAGATTCACATCCGCACCTATCCTCCACCATCCCGATCCCAGTATTCCTTTCGTGGTGGAGGTCGATGCTTCTAACACTGGTTTCGGAGCAGTATTGTCCCAACGTCAGGGCGACCCAGCCAAAATGTTCCCCTGTGCCTTTTTTTCAAGGAAACTGTCCTCAGCCAAACGAAATTATGATGTGGGCAATCGTGAGCTTCTTGCCATTAAGGCAGCCATAGAGGAGTGGCGTCACTGGCTAGAGGGAGCCGAACATCCGTTCACCGTTTTGACTGACCACCAAAACCTGGAATATCTACGTTCTGCCAAACGATTGAATCCCAGGCAAGCAAGGTGGGCTATGTTCTTTACCAGATTCAATTTCACTGTTACTTACCGCCCAGGCACCAAGAACATCAAGGCAGATGCTCTATCCAGACAGAGAGATCAAACTAGCTACCCTAAGACCGAGGAGAACATTGTACCTGAGACTTTGCTCATTGCACCAGTTCAATGGGATATCATGACAGAAATAGCTCAAATTAACCGGCAGAATCCTCCTCCATGGAATTGTCCACCCGAACTCTCTTACGTCCCTGAGACTCTCCTGAAGAAACTCCTGCAGCAGGTGCATAACTTCCCCAGCTCAGGTCACCCTGGGATAAATGCTACTATTCAACTACTAAAGAACCGATTCTGGTGGCCCACCATGTCCACAGACACGATCACGTTCGTTAATGCCTGTGCCGCCTGCAACACATCCAGATCCTCACGACAACTCCCCGCAGGCCTACTTCAACCACTACCCATCCCTGAACGTCCTTGGTCCCATATCACCATCGACTTTGTCACAGACCTCCCTATTTCTCAAAATAACACCACTGTATTGACGGTAATCGATCGATTCTCCAAGGCATGTCGCTTGATTCCCCTGCCAAAGCTTCCCACGGCATTTGAGACAGCTGAAATCCTGTGTAATAATGTCTTTCGCTTTTATGGTCTCCCAGAAGATATTGTATCAGACTGTGGTCCTCAATTCACATCTAGAGTCTGGTCATCATTCTTCAATCAACTTAACGTAAACATCAGTCTTACTTCCGGTTACGATCCTCAGTCCAATGGTCAGACTGAACGCCTAAACCAAGAACTGACTCGTTTCCTGAGAACATATTGTCAACAAAACCAAGCAGATTGGAGCAAATACCTCATGTGGGCCGAGTATGCACAAAACTCCCTTCAGAAACCAGCAACCGGCTTAACCCCTTTCAAATGCATCCTGGGCTATCAACCACCTCTGTTTCCCTGGTCAGGGGAACCATCCAATCTTCCCTCCGTCACGGAATGGCTCCAACGTAGTGAGGAGACCTGGAACCAGGCACACATCCATCTTCAACGTGCAGTAAGAAGACAGCAGGAACAAGCCAACCGTCATCGTCGCGCTCAACCCCAATACATCCCTGGACAGTGGGTCTGGCTATCCACCAAAAATCTACGTCTCAGACTTCCATGCAGAAAACTCAGTCCTAGGTATGTGGGCCCTTTCCAGATTTTAAGACAAATTACCCCAGTTTCATTTCGTTTAGACTTGCCTAATAATTACCGTATTTCTCCCACATTTCATGTGTCTCTGCTGAAACCTGCTGATGGTCCGAGAGGAGAGCCGGATGAGGGAGTCAAGGCCCATAACCCCCCACCTATCCTGGTCGATGGCGAGGAGGCGTACCAGGTTCGAGAGCTGCTCAATTCCAGGCGCCGGGGTAGAGTACTCCAGTACTTGGTTGACTGGGAGGGGTACGGACCGGAGGAACGATCCTGGGTCACGTCGGAGGACATCCTTGACCCCGCTCTCGTAGAGGAGTTCCATAGGACGCATCCGGGGAGACCGGCCCCTCGACCACGTGGTAGACCCCGGCGCCGACAGCTTCCTCGCGTCAGGAGCCACTCGCAGGGGGGTGGTTGCTCTGTCACAAATGAAGCCTCCTTAGCGCCTCCTCCGCACCATCAGAGGGAACACTCACCAGAATATTGATTGTCTCTCTTTCGAACTTCAATTCCCAGCACCCCACACACCTGGGACTGATTGCACACACACCTGTTCATCATTACATCCTCTCCATATAAGCACACCACTCACGTTCATCCCCGCGAAGTCTTGATTTGCTATGGTGATCATTTCTGAGCGTTTGTTATTGTGGATTGCTTACTCTGTTATGACCTGGTCTGTTTCTCGTTTCTGTGATTCTCTGCCGCCTGCCCCGACTCGTATCTGTTTACTGGACTGTGATTCTCTGCCGCCTGCCCTGATCTTCGCCTGTATTGTTAACGCTCTCTACTCGCCATTACGGCTGTTTGTCTGTGCTGCGCTACTGTTTAATAAACTGCACATGGATCCTCAACCTACTGACTCTTCATTACAGTAATAAAGCACTTTCTGACTTCTTCTGACTTCAGCGTTGCTAACATAATGCTCTACTGTTTGAACCACAGGAAAGCTTAAAATCCAAATAAATCCAATATCAACCTAATGAATGGTTTAATTCAAACACAAATTATGATATATTTCATGAAAAGTAATTTCTGTCCCTCCATAGAAATCAGTTCCACCAAATCTTTCGATCTTCAAAAAGGACGTAAAGACACTGTAAAATTAATCTATACAGTACAGAACTTACTCTTCAAGTTAAAAACACATATAAGTACATTGTACCTAAGAATATAATACTTTATTATTAAATACATAGTATTTAAAGACACCTAACATAAAGCAGGACTTTATCGTAATTTCTTTACTCATATACAGAATCCCATAATTCAGCAGGACTGTAGAAGCAGCAGCGTTTTGCTTCGCGTGGTTTCAGAGGAAATGCTTTTATTCCTTCCACAGTCTAAAGCGAGTTAAAGGAAATGAGCTTAAATGTTAAATCTGAATAGATGTGCTCACCTGGTCGGAGATGGCCGACAGTGTCTGCTAGACTTCCTCTCTTCACCTTCGTAATGAAAGCACAAAGTCTGCCAGACTCTGTCATCTTCCCTCCCACCACCTGCAATAAAGACAACAGGCAATGCAAAATATTTTAAACATCTTTTACATGAATTTACGAATTTCTCAGCACAAAGAGCCTGAACAGGTGATTATTTATGTGTAATATAAAGGCTTGAATTTAAAGGTGTGACCTGTGCTATGTAGAAATTATGATTCACATCAATACCATGTGTGCTAATAATACTAAGTTCACTAAGATAGAACTGGAATTGCTGATAGCATCATTTACAGTTTTTGCATGCTTTTCTGCATTGTTTATACCCCCTCAATAAAGGAATCATGCAAATCAAGCAACTCAGCAAACACACCCACACAATTAATGCTATACACAGTTTGCACAGGAAATAGTGCTCTCTATTCACAGAAATGTAGTCAGATAATGGTGGAAGACAGTGAGTGGGCAAACTTACAGGAACTAAAGCACACCACCTCAAATAATACCTTAATTGACCCTTTTGTGGGAATGGTTACTGCTTTACTGTAAGTAACCAATTTATAATTAGGGATGTAACGATACACCAATGCCACGGTTCGGGTTCCTGGTTTTACAGCTATTAGGTTAGATATAAAAAATGCAATAGATAAATAAAATGGAATAGCCAAGAAATGATTTTAATCAAATATGTAATAACTCAATCTGACACTTAGAATTTGGACACTCGGCTTGAACAGCAGACTCGATGTGGATATTACGTGAGGACATTTATGCATTTTCAGAGAGTGAGAGAAGACACAGTAGACTACAATCACTAGGGATGTAACGATTAACCACAAGTCGGTTGAAAATCGATTAAAATATGTGATGATTCAAATCGGTTGAGATTGATTAATTAATTTACAAATCGCGATTCAATTTGAGGAGGAGTTTATATGAATGTATCTCTGAGGGGAACTGATTGTCTTTATAAAGGTTTAGGTGGTATTTTCTTTTCTAGCCTCTGAACGATGCAAATTAAAGTAGTGTTCATAAATGCAGCTCTGCTTTGTTCACAGCGGAAACTCGTTGCTGTTCATAAGCGCCACCTGCTGGTGGAGAGTGAATCTGCGTCTCATTCAGATCATCTGCTGTTTCGTTTAGATATGTTTTATGTAGTAAAGTTTCATGAAACTTAAGTCAGACCATTCTGTTTATGCCTCAAATTTTGAAATTATACGATCTTATTTAGATTAAATACTGCTCATGCCGCATCTTTGTTTGGATCACGATTGAAAGCAGGGGTTGTCTCTCATTTTAAATGTAAAGAGCGCAGAGCCTTAGTTTGTTTATATGAAGATATTTATTTTATTTGTGTAACTTGCTTATTTGATTTGGGGTTTGTTGTAAAATTTCAGTTTAGTTTTGTTATATTTCAATTTACTCATTTACTGTTTAATGTCTTCAATCTCATTTTGTAAAGAAAAACCATGTGAGAAAATCGAATTGTGAAATTAAAATCGTGAATCGATTCGAATCGTGAGTTGAGTGAATCCTTACCTCCCTAACAATCACTTTCGTCTCACAGAAAGTTTTCAAACGAGTGATCTGCTCTGATAATCTGGATTTAATCTTCATGCTATAGAGCATTAATTTTCCCACTTTATAATTGCAAAATATGTGGGAATGTGTAGAATTACGCACGATGCCTGCCAATTACAAATTGTGTAGCTTCTTCTGTGGACACGCTTTTTGTAACAGCATGTTGAAAACATCAGCTAAACCCTCAGAATTCACAAAATTTTTACAATAGTGCTCTCATTATAACGTTATTTATATGACAGTAGTTTTTAATGTTCTGGTTTTCAGTTTTGAGCTGTGCGCAGTCCGCGCATTGAAAGTCATGTAGGACGAAGCATTTTGATAGTGGGTTTTTAATCAATGGGATTTAACTGATCAGATTGATCTCATAATAGAATACGCTTCGCTATTTCATAATGTTAATTTCACGACTTATAGGTTATTTGCACAAAATGCCCCGAATGCATAAGTGAAAGTGTCTGTGCAGGTCTGAATGTCTGACTCCTTTTGTGGACACATTCTTCACGCAACAGAAACACGGCAACTAAACTCTTATAACAGTGCTTTTATTATAATGTTAATTATACAGTACGACAGTCCCAGTCATAATCATAACATTCTGCATTGTTGTTTGTGCTGCTCATGCTGTGCGCTGAAGAGATCATCACTGCAGTACTACAATGAAGCGCTTTACTGCAGTGCAACTCAACCTATACATCTTATGCAAGATAAATATGCATATTATATATATGTATATATGTATATATAAAAAAAATATTGCAACTAACAGTTTCAGAAAAAAAGGCTGTAAGTGGCTGCACAAGCAAACTTGTGAGGATACAACTCTGTGCTGGACACATTCTTTCCATTACAACACGCTGAAACATGGCATATTTTTTTACAGTCGTGTTCTCCATTATAATACAATTTGTGAAGCCTATATGACAGATTTGTTCAGCACATGTTGTACCTTCCTTCTCAATGTGATTCAAGCAATTCAGACCCATCATGGTTACAATTTTTTTAAAGCATCTCAACAGGGATTGGGGTATCATGGTTACGTATCATAGAAAGTGTATCGAGATTTTTCGCTTCGGTTTGAATATCGTTACACCCCTATTTATAATACAAGAACTCAAGCCAACTAATTCAGTCCACAATAAGGTCAAAGTTCAAATCATTAAGAGAACACTGTAGTTAGTAAACTGTGCATTATGTATGAAGCTGACCGGGTATTTGCTGAATAGCATGGCTTTGTTAGCCACTAGCATGGCTTTGATTGAGTGATCTTTGACAGTGTTTGGGAATCCTTACCTTGAGGCCCAGCAGTGCCCCCGTGTCTCTGGGCACCGAGCCATCTTTCATCCGCTTGTTTAGCACTATCCGCCCTATTAGGCGCTCTCCATCTTTGGATGGTTGCCATGTCACCGGGTGCTACAGGGTCAAAGTGACAATACACCTCTGTTTTTTATACAAGCATCCACACACACACAAACGTTACAAACACACACGCGCATGCACAGGCTTGGGAAATGAAAGGAGGACAACTCTTGTTTGCTGTGAAGACACAAACCGAACCAAGGCATCACTAAAAATACATGTCAACATGAAATACATTCACAACCAATTTTACTTTGTAATCATAAATTTGAGTGAAACAGTACATTTAATACAAAAACATGTAGGATAGGTTTTGATTTTATCCATTGGGAAGTGACAGAGTCATGACAAGTTGGTGTTATAGGCCAGAATCGAGTTACAAGTTTGGTGAACACTTAACACTTTAGATTAGAGAACACTTCTCACAATTCATTATTTGTTTGTGAGTATGCATATTACTAGCACATTGCCAGTTTATTAACACCTATGAAGCACAATGCATATATTAAAAAAACAGAACTAATAAAACAACTGCCTTACAAACTATTAATACGCAGCAAATAAGTAGTTTATTGAGAGGAGAAAAGCATCTAATAGTGAATCTGAAGTGTTACCGTGAACATTTGTAAAAGAGAGTAAGAGAGATTTGTAACGTCAGCTGAAAACAAAAATTGTAGGAAGGTCTCTTTTGATTACATGTTGACTTTATAGGGTATTTTGTATTAGCAATACATACCATAACATTTACAGTATTTAAAGTAATGATTAAAGCAACATTTTAAATCCTTTCATCATTTTGCACTCTCGTGTCATAAACCAATATAAGGAAAAGCCTGAAAATGTTCCCATCTACTGTAGCTCTCAAATGTAATATATACACAATTCATATGGTGCATCAAAATATAATGTGCCAAATTTGATGTCAATGTACAATATACAGGTACATCTAAAAAAAAATTGAATATAATGAAAAAGGTGAATATTTTTTGGCACTCGTTTCAGAAAGTGAAACCCATATTTTATATAGATTCATTACACACAGAGTGAAATATTTCAAGCCTTTATTTCTTGAAATTTTTATGATTATGCTTACAGATAATGAAAACCCAAAATTCAGTGTCTCAGATTTTTTTTTTATTACATAAGATCAATAAAAAAAGGATATTTTAAACAGAAATGTCAGGCTTATGAAAAGTATGTTCATTTCTATGCATAGATTCTCTATGGGGTTCAGGTCAGGCGAGTTTGCTGGCCAATCAAGCACAGTAACACTATGGTCATTGAACCAGCTTTTGGTACCTTTGGCAGTGTGGGCAGGTGACAAGTCCTGCTGGAAAATGAAATCAGCATCTCCATAAAGCTTGTCAGCAGAAGGAAGCATGACATGTTCTAAAATGTCCTGGTAGATGGCTGCGTTGACTGTGGACTTCAGAAAACACAGTGGACCAACACCAGCGGATGGCATGGCAGCTCAAATAATCACAGACTGTGGAAACTTCACACTGGACTTCAAGCAACTTGGATTCTGTGCCTCTCCACTCTTCCTCCAGACTTCCAAATTAAATGCAAAATGTTCTTTCATCATGTTCAAAATGTTCGCAAAATGTTCTTTCATCAAGTGGCTTGGTAGCCCTTTTCCTGAATATGTCCGAGTGTGGTGACTCTTGATGCACTGACTCCAGCTTCAGTTCACTCCTTGTGAAGCTCTCCCAAGTGTTTGAATCGACTTTGCTTGACAGTATTCTCAAGCTTGCGGTCATCCCTGTTGCTTGTGCTCATTTTCCTACCCAATTTCTTCCTTCCAGTCAACTTCGCATATAATATGCTTTGATACAGCACTCCTTGAACAGCCACCCCTTTCAGTAATGACCCTCTGTGACTTACCCTCTTTGTGGAGGATGTCAATGATCGTCTTCTGGACCATTGCCAAGTCAGCAGTGTTCCCCATTATTGTGGTTTCAAAGAACAAGAGATACCCAAAATGTATACTGTATGGATGGTCATTTATTGAAACTCAAATGTAAATATTCAAATATTTTGAGATACTGATTTTTGACTTGCATTAGCTGTAAGCTCTAATGATCAAAATTAAAACAAAAACAACGTTTGAAGTGTTTTACTTTACATGAATATAAAATATATGAAAGTTTCACTTTTTGAAATAAGTTACAAGAAAAAAATTAATTTTTCACCATATTCTAATTTTTGAAATGTACCCGTATATATTTTTTTTCCTTGGCACTAGTGTTAAACTGTGCACCATAAGTTAATTGTATGTGATTTAATATCTGGTCTGCACTGTAAGAGAAATTTTTTTTCGAAGAAAATGGATAGTGTCCAGGCAGAAAATTAACTGTATGCTTTTCGTTAACTATATGGACACTTCCTTTAACCCTACAACACAATACTATGTGAAGCGTATTTAAAAATACAGGTAAAACACCTGTGAAAATTCAGTGCAGACAGTTTCTTCATATTCAATTATTAGTTCACCCCAAAAAATTATTACATTTAAACTTGCTGTTAATTTACTCACCCTCAAGCCATCCGATATGTAATGAGTTTTTCTTCAGTGGATTTTTTAGTTTAAACTGTGGTCCTTGATTATTCTGCCCAAAAGACTAATGTAATTATGTTGTAATTAATGTTCAGTTTTTTGCAAGGACTGATTGTTTCACTTGATAAGACCTCAATGTATTGCCGGGAGCCATGGGTATTAATTGGGTTTCGCCTGTATATGCTTTTTTGACTCTCAAAATGACGGTAGCCGCTGACTTGCATTTTATGAATCACCAAGAACCCGTTTCAGCTAAAAATCGTCTTTACTGTTCTACTGGAAAACATTTACTGTTCTACTGAAAAATATTTCAGCTATCTTGGATGACCTGAGCGTGAGTAAATTAAAAGCAAACTTTCATTTTCAGTGAACTATCCCTTTAACATGGCACATCTTTTTACAGACTGAGAGTATGTTTCTCACTCAAAGCTATTGTATGCCTTCAGAAAGCTTAGAATATAGAACATGGTTTGTATAGACCACTTTTTGGAACATGTTTTTGCCATTGTTGGAACTTGAAAGCTCAGAGCTCTGCTCTCTAGACATCCTGCAGTACATCTCCTGTTGTGTTTAACAGAGGAAAGAAAGAATTTATTACAGGTCTGGAATGACACGAGGGTGAGGAAATGATGGCAGGATATTGGCATTTGCTAATAGCATGACAGCAATTGTCTTCAAAAGAATTGTCCACCCTATAGGGTTCGGTTTGTGCATTTATTAAGTACAGGCACAACATTCAGGACAGGGTGGGAGGTATAAAGCACACAATTCTTGACAACAACACAAAGCAGTAAACTAGATCAGCAGTTCTCAACTGGTGAATAACAACACTCTGCGAAAAAGAGCACGTACTAGTTGATTAAAGCAATAACCTCCAAGAAGCAGTGGTTTACAGTGATTTTAGAACAGCTGTGGGACGTTTGTGGGGTTTTACAGAACAGAGAGGAGTTGTATTGAGTTGTACAGTAATACTGATGTAATAAGGTCACAGGTGTTTATGCAGTTTATACAGGTGTGTTTATTTTATTAAGGCTTCAAACATTGCCTAGCCAATCATAAAGGACTAGAGCTACTTTATAATAAACAATACTAATTGCAAAAATTTGTATCTGGCTGCATTCCACAGCACTAGAAGCCTCGGCCACTACAAGTTGTGTCTACTTTAAGTTACGCCCCCACAAAGAAAGAGCCAATTTAATTTTGTCCTCATGATTGTTTCCCCCACTTTGTACAGTATAGTAATAACCAAACTTTGCAGTTACTGCATTTAACAGCAAAACTGAATATTTCACTAATAGCAGTTATTTCATACGTGATGAGATTTGACAGTAGTTTAATCTTACTAACATTTAAAAAAAAATATATATATATATATATATATATCATATTAAAAAGATAATTTAAAAGAAGCTATTTTTTCTTGGTGGAAAGCGTCACTTATAGTGGTCATGGTTTATAATACTTTGGGATGCAGGCATAAAATGAAAATATAAATAGAATAGCTAAAATTAAAGAGAACATCACATTTTGTTATTGATGTCAAAGTCTGTACATACAATTCAACTTTACGATTTGTATATCAATTTCAACAAATCTTTGTTCACATGGTTCTTCACATACTTGTTAAAAATGTACATTAGACAGATTCCAACATGGGCAAGTTGGCAACACAACAGTTCCCAATCCCATCATACCCTCTTCCTTCAAATATTCAAAGCTACACATGAGTAAAGGAAGACACAACTCAAACTACAATCGTTTGTCAACCATGCCGTGTTTTTTGTGATTAAAGCAAACCAGAAGTGTTGTGAAAAGTATCCAGCAACAAGCAATTTGTATGTCCAACCCGAATGTGAAGTATTGTTGATTTGAATCACAGCCAGTCAGAAGATATTTAATATTTAATATATGTGGCAGAGGATTCTTGACAAATAAGGTTTTACAATGGTTGGGACTATACAGTGCAATGCTTCAAAACTAAAACCAAACAATTAACAAAATGTTCTAGTACCTGTAAGTTAGGGCAAAAACTCAAAGGTTATGCTTGTTGCTTTATTGCATCACACATGGTTAGCCAATTCACAAATATTAATGGTAGCACTTTATTTAAGGACCAATTCTCACTATTAACTAATTGCTTATTTGCATGCATATTACTAGCATACTGGATGTTTATTAGTTTATAAAGCATATTTTATTCCGCATGACCATATTTTAGCTCCCTTAACGCACCCCAATACCTAAACTTAATAACTACCTTGCTAGCTATTAATAAACATCAAATTAGGAGTTTATTGAGGCAAACGTCATAGTTAATAGTAAGATAATAGTGATAATTATTCCCGAAACTAAATGGTCAACCAATGGTTAAACCAAATCACAAATATCGATATTTAATTTTAAAGACACGTTTTGAACGAGTTGAAACAAAACCTGTTGAGAAGCATTGATCTAGATCAATCCACTGATTAACCAGAAAAGCTAAATAAATTGCTTTCACACCCTCAAGCAGTATGGCTGTAGCAAGCTACTTGGTGAACGAACAAAAACTAAAGATGGGACAGAAAAGGACAGCATGAAGAATGAGACAGTGAAAAGGGGAAAAGAAAACAACTGCTTAGAAGATTGATTCCCACACTAGTCTATCCCTGTGTTTAAGCTGAGACTGAAGGATTGTGTGGTAAAAATCAAGTCATGAAATCGCAAAGGGTGGAACAGCGTGAAAAGGTTATGTGACCATGTGAGGAAAACAGATTTGCAATCAGAATGGAGCGTCTGTCCGCATTGAGAAGCATGCAGCATATGGAGCAAACAGTGCCAGGAAGTTTATCATTCATCTTTCTGTGTGTTAGGATGCGCTACAACTTTGCAGCCAAAAGTCAGTGGAGCAAAGCAAACCAAAGGTTTCTCCCTACGATTAGAGTAGGAAACCCTCTAGGGTCAGAAACAGACAGTCGAGCGGTCAGTCACAGGAAGCGAGAGGCAGGCGGCAGGCTCATCTCAGTACCTTGTCACTATGGCTATGCTCCTCGTTTAGCGTGGTGCTACTGCATGTGTCAACCCCTGAATCTTTGACCTGTGGCTCGCACCACTCCGCTTCTTCGTCGTGGGAGCGCTCCCAAAATCGCACCACTGTCTTTTGCCTCTCAGATGGGGCATAACTGGCGTCCAAAAAATATGCCTGCTCATTTGTTTTTCTTTTTCCCCTTTGAATGTTGCCTAAAGTTATGGATGATATAAAAAAGGAGGAGAAACAAAACATGCAGAGGTGAATTAAACGAGGGGAAATAGGGTGAGAGGGTCACAAGCCTCACCATAGACATTGAGGAGGCCTCGCTATGCCAAGACGCATGGTCCCACGAGTGACCATCCATATCTCCTGAGGACAGCACAGTGAGAGGACACATACGCACACACTCGTGTCAACAAGATTTTACTTATATAGGCAAATATGCAACATTCATTTACTCACACGCTTTCTCTTAGAGCTCGTTTAAAGGAGCAGTTCAACAAAAAATGAAAATGCTGCCATTATTTACTCACCCTTGTGCCATTCTCTAACTTTCTTTCTTCTGTGAAACACAAAAGAGGATATTTTAAAGAATTGACTAGCCATTTTGTTCCATGCAATTACAATGAATGGGGATTGCAACTTGCAAAAAGGATGTTGCACGATTAAAACGATTAAAACGATGCGTGATTCAAGAATGGACCGTCAGATCTTAAAAAAAATCAGTTGATCTGGTTCACAAAATTAAATCACCATTCATTTAGTAATGAAACGGAGTAATAATAACTACTTGTATGATACCTTTTTTGTGCTTTTTTTCTTTGCAATTACATGAAGAAAAAAGAAATAGTGCATTCTTAAAAAAAAATTTTTTTGTTTTTCACAGAAAAAAAGAAAGTCATACAGGTTGGCGACTGACTAATTAGGGTGACTAAATGATGACAGAATTGTCATTTTTTGGGTTAATTATCACATTTATTTAACACATGTAACAATTGATAGCACTTTTCTTTGTATACACTTACCTACAAAGCAAATGGAAAGAAATAACAAATACAGATATGTTAAAGGTGTATAGTGTTACAAAAAAGAGTATGTACAACATCACGATCAAAACTACAAAACAAACCCTGTTTTTCTGGCAATTTGACAAAAAGAAAAGAAAAAAAGTCACAAATATTGGCTGAAAGTACATTTTCTGAGAAGGGAAATTACCTGAGTGCCATACATCTAAACAGCACTAATTCTGTTATGAAATCTTTATCTGTTTGGAAACACACTGACATTAAAATCTAGTGCTTAAATTACATATAAAATATATATTTTTTGTTTAATACTGCTCCATGCTGTTTTATGCTGTACATAATACCATACAATGCATCACATTTTGCCGATGTTGTATATGGGATATTAAATATATATATACAGTGCTCAGCGTAAATGAGTACACCCCATTTGAAAAGTAACATTTTAAACAATATCTCAATGAACACAATTTTTTTCCCCAAAATGTTGACAAGAATAAGTTTTATATAACATCTGTTTAACTTATAACATGAAAGTAAGGTTAATAATATAACTTAGAGAACAAAATTTTCAGTTTTACTCAAATTAGGGTGATGCAAAAATGAGTACACCCCACTGAAAGTTTCTGGAGCAAAGCTAAATTTTAGACTACAAATGTCTAATTTTACAAGAATTAAACCACAGGTGAGTCTAATTATTCATTACACAGGTGTTCAGCAGACAGTAAAAGGGTGTTTCATAAAGAAAACCCCTTCCCATTTCATGCTGTCAGCAATGGCACCAAATGGAAGAGAAATGTCACAAGACCTAAGAAAGAAAATAATTTCTTTACACAAGAAAGGTGAAGGCTACAAGAAGATCAGCAAAGCTTTACTTATTAGTCAGAATACTGTAGCAAAAGTGGTACAAACATTTAAAAATGATGGAACTGCAACATCTCACAGAGACGGAAGTTAACACCTCGTCAGGAGCGTCTTCTGATGAGAAGGGTTGAAGAAAATCTACATGCAAGTTCACTGCAGTTATCTAAAGAAGTAGAAAGCCAAACTGGGGTGACTATTTCCCGTGACACAATACGGCGTACACTGCAGAGGAATGGCATGCATGGGTGCCGTCCACGAAAGAAGCCTCTCCTAAAGCCCAGGCACAAAAAAGCCCGCCTAGAATTTGCCAGGGCCCATGCTGACAAAGATGAAGACTACTGGGACTCTATACTCTGGAGTGATGAGACCAAGATAAATGTTTTTGGAACTGATGGCTTCGCAAAGGTGAGGAATACAAAGAAAAATGCAGTGCCTACAGTGAAATATGGTGGTGGCAGTGTCCTTATGTGCTGGTGTCGGGAAGCTGTATTTCATCGATGGCATCATGAATTCACAAATGTACTGCTCTATTCTGAAAGAGAAGATGCTACCATCACTCCGTGCCCTTGGTCGTTGTGCACTTTTCCAACATGACAATGATCCTAAACACACATCTAAGGCCACTGTTGGATTTCTGAAGAAGAACAGAGTGAAAGTGATTCAGTGGCCAAGTATGTCTCCTGATCTGAACCCAATCGAACACCTATGGGGAATTCTGAAGAGACAAGTTGAGCATCATTTTGTGCTCATACAAGTTGTACTCATTTACACTGAGCACTGTATATATATATATATATATATATATATATATATATATATAGTGCATATTTTCTGTTATGAACACACAGATAGTGTCCCTGAATTCCTGGAATGTCAGGCTAGTTATAGCATCAGGACTAATTTAAGGCACAAAACCTTTAAAAACACAAATGCCAGAAAGAAAGGCATTTGGTAAAGTTTAAAGAGAGGTGAAGTTTCCCAAGTTACTAACTTTTCAATTGTGTTAGTATGCTATTTTAGTAATACATTTCATGACCTTACTTCTCTTGTCTTGCAATTATTTCGGGTTTGGCAAGCAGATGGATTTGCAATGCAGCAATATTGTACTGATAATTACTTAACAGTTCAAAGCCAAGAACAAGGTCCTTTAAATATAACCTGGACTGAATTTAAGTAAACCATCATGATAAGATTAATGTGCAAAGTAAAATAATGGACTGGATTTGGGTAATCCATTGTCATAGGATATGTGCAACATAATAGTTATTTACATGTGCCTGTGTCATTACTAAAATATATTTGATTAAGAAAAAAAGCTGTAGTTTAAAGATGAAAAATATGGTTATGCATCCATAATTTTAACAGCCACATTCAGTGCAATATCACAACGGCACAATAATACATGGATAAAATAAATTATATCCTTGTGTACAGCACAGGAACTTTAATATTGCAGAAGTCTGATTACTGCTGCCAACATTGCATCATCCTGTCCCTAATTTCTCTGCCAGAATGCGGTGATACCTGTATGCTACCATGAAAAGAATGAACGCTGTAAAAGCTTACATCTGTAGACATTACTTCTGCCTTAACATACACCATGCCTCACAAACCAGAAGTGTTCGCCATTTGTCCAAGCACCATGTACAGACCATTTCCAGCATCTTCAGAAAAAAATTATTTGTTCTGTGGTTCTGTGTAGTCCCAATATATTGCTGATAATCCGTCTTTGCTACACAACCCCTTGAATTTCAGCAAAGCTGATTTACTATGTCCACTAGAACAAGGACTAGAACTCAACTGCACCTCTTCAAATCACACTTGGGTCTGTCTTTAAACGTCATGCACATCCCCTTCAAGGAAGATATTATACCCAAATGTTTGCCATTTTTTTGTATTTGCTCTCACTGTGTTGTTCTCTTTCCCTCTCTCTATCTCCTTGTACTGAAATGGAGTTCATGCCTTAGAATAATGAGCTTACCTTTATTCTTGTAAGCCAGCTCAAACACCCTGCCCTACATTGTCCCTGCATCACAACATAATGTTTCCCTGAGTTTGCCGGGCTGATCCCGGACACAAAGAACCCCTACAGTTTGCTCATGGCTCCATGGAAGCAAGTATTGGCCTCAATCGCTTGCACCCAACCAATATAACTATTTTCTGGTTGGTGGTATTTACACGAAAATGAAAGTTCAGGGCAAACAATTAAGTTAAAAGCCCTTACTCTAAAGCACACAGCAGCAGAACAGTTACCATTCCAGTTGTTGGCAGTTTGATGACATATTGACTTACCACCATTTTCCCAGGCTTCACACAGCGTGCCGTCTTGGTGTGTGCTTCCACTAGTTTGCTATTTTGACCAAATCCTTTTCTGTTTATGCACTGTAAAAAATTAAAAGTTGAGTTAACTTAAAAAATTTAGTTAATTTGCTGCAAAGC
Source organism: Gymnocypris eckloni scoliostomus (assembly GCA_027564155.1). Classification (NCBI taxonomy): domain Eukaryota; kingdom Metazoa; phylum Chordata; class Actinopteri; order Cypriniformes; family Cyprinidae; genus Gymnocypris; species Gymnocypris eckloni. The sequence continues at coordinate 25,918,042 of CM050427.1, read as the reverse complement.
AATTTTGAGTTTACTCAACTTCTGTGGTTAAAGTTACGCCAAATCATTATAGAAAGTTGATTGAAACTGCTAGTTTAAGTTAGGTATACCTTCTTCAGTAAGCACGTCTAACCTTCCTCAGTAAGTGCATCTAACTAGTCATCATGAGTTTGTTTAAAGTTAAAAAGGGGGTTGAGTGAACTTTAAGAAACGAGTAGGGAGAACTACAGACCTGAAGTTCAGTAAACTCAAAAAAGCTTTGCAGCAAATTACCTCAATTTTTTAAGTTGGTTCAACTTAATTTTCTTCTTTTAATTTACTGCTTTAATTCTTACATCCAAACTTCTTCCACAGATTCCTGTATGGCCTTCACTTTAAAAATCAAACACAGATTGCAAACCATACTCTAAACACAATAAAAAGGACTGCCACTTTTACAGAAAAATATTTATTTGACAATTCTGCCAAGCGACATATTTTCTGTCAGTATGAAAAGCAAGTATTGGACTCAGATATTGTTCTACGCCACTCATCAAAATAAAATATAAATAAAATACAATTTTAATAAAATGAAAAGCAAAAAGAGAGGCACAAATCTTAATCCTTTAAATCTTGTAATGCCTTTAAAGTGCTGGAGTAAAACAACACAAACCCTTTTAAAGTGCTGTAGAAATAAAATAGTTCTCAAAAGTGCCAGAATAACAATCTTAAAATGCTGTAGCAATAGACAAGACTTCAGAGTTTCAACACATGCACCAGAGCAATCAAGTATTACAACTGTTAAAACAAAACTTGAAAGTCATAAAGCCTTACATTAAAACTCAAAACTGTATTTGGCATATGTTGTACTGTTATACAGCTACTGAATATTTGTTTTTGAAGGACTGGACTCTTGCAGAGCACTGGGGGTCAAGGCCAATAAACACTTTCGGAATTGTTTCAAAAGTGTATTTTAGTTCTTTAGGATAGCTAATGTTGAGGGCATAAATCAAACCAAATAGGAGAAACAGCTGTAGGGAGTTCTTGCACATTATCCAGCACAACTTGCTCCTCTAGAACTACAGACAGGCACCTTACAGTTTGGTTTGAATGGATGGTGGCAGCGTCATCTTCCGACAGTTATGACTCCCATCTTCATCCCTTTTGTCTGAGTGTCTTCTGGGTCTGTGGCCTGCAGTAAAAGCAGCATAAAGACAGAATCAAAGCCCATTTTTAATTGATTGAATTATGCTGGACCACAAAGAGCTTTTATATTGTTTGAGATAGGTCACCCAAAAAACAAACATGCCGTAATTTTCCATTGTGTTTGCTTGGATATAACACTTTTTATTTGTGCTGTCAGACTCATCACTGAGAAGGATGCAACTAGGATTATTCAATGAATACATTTTTGCCAACACTTTGTCTCCTCCATTCTACTTTTTCCCTGTCGTTTGGCTTATAGAACAGTTAGCAGATTAGTTTCGGACACCAGACAAAACAGTTTTCTCTTTACAGGATCGGGTTAGTACCTCAGGTATGAGTGCGTATGCTGATAGACTGAAAACACACACTTACCAGGCAAGACTTCAGGAAGCTTCCAGACTTTTCCCTCATAAACAAAGGTAGACCTTTGAAAGCTGTAGCTTTCCTTTGAGCAAGCACATCAGAAGCCTGAAAGAATCAGAAAAAGTTATATTCAACCAAAAGCTTAGGGCTTACCTTTAAATGTCCACTATTATGCTCATTTGCTAAATAATTACTTGATCAAGTTGGTCTAGGAGGGTCTTCATTTCATCTCCATAGGCTCCACCACGTAATCGGTACAACATGATCATCTTTGATGCGTATTCATCCAGAGAAGAAAAAAAAAGCACTCTTCAGGTTGGATTGTGTAATTCTGTAAAACTCGGCACAGACATTAAAACACATGCACGCACACACACACACACACACACACACACAGTGAACAGTAAGAATTAAGACTACACAAGATAATTAATATTTAAATAAATAAATAATCTCAAATACATAAACTCACCTGATCTTCCAAAAACAATGCTGGCCATTGTTTTAGGACATCAGCCACAAGAAGCTCTTCATCAACTATCTCCTTTCTTCTCAGAGAGAATGTCAGTTCCATTTTGGAGTCAACAATTGCCATGCTGAAATGTTTCTCCTTCATTTCCTCCTGTAGTGCATCTTTTTATTTCTGTAAGGAACAATCTGTCTGCCCTACTGAGTTGTGTTACTTTCTAATGCAGAAGAAACAAAATAAGATTTTTTTAGGATGAATATCACTGTCTATCTTTTCAACACAACAGCAGTGTATAAGTGCAAGTAAAATTTAGTGTTTTTGAGATTTCTGGGTCTTTTTTAATCTTTAAAGTTAGATATAAGGCCCTATTAAAAAAAAAATGCAGACTCAAATTTATGGAGGGGATAGTTCACCAAAAAATGAAAATTCTGTCATTAATTACTCACCCTCATGTCGTTCCAAACACGTAAGACTTTGTTCGTCTTCGGAACACAAATTAAGATATTTCTTTTATTAAATCCAAGAGCTCTTCGACCCTGCATAGACAGCAAGGGTCCTACCACGTTCAAGGTCCAGAAAGGTACCAAGAACATTGACATGAGAATACTTTGTTTGCAAACAAATTAAAATACCTTTATTCAAGATT
>CM050427.1:25821073-25915300 GCA_027564155.1 Gymnocypris eckloni scoliostomus | reverse complement strand
TGATAATTCTCAGTAAATCTCAATTAGAAATCAAAAGTTAGTAGAAGCAAAGTTCGGTAAACCTGTAAAGGCAATATACTTCATTGAGGACATTGTTATTTTGTTATTAGTGGCATTTGTGATAAAACAAGCATCCTTATTGATTACACGTGATGGATCTCTGACCAACGTTGAGCTGAGGAACTCAGAGATTCAGGAGTCAATTCTTTTGATTTGGGACAGAAATAAATCACCCAGAACAGCCTACATAGTGGTGTTGCCATATTTTCTTCAGAAAGTATATCTAAAGCCCACTGCTCATAATCTATCAGCACACATTATGTGTTGTGTCCATGTGTCCAGACCTCTTCTATCCACTCAGTGACTCACAACAGAGTGGGGAGCCGTTGATTAAGAAAAGTAAGGCAGCTTGGTGTAATATTGCTCCTATGGAACCGGCAGAGAGCAGACCAGCTACACACTTTGCATGTAAATCACACTTGCCAGTTTCAGACAGCTTGTTAGTCCCATTACAAGCAAATACAGCCACCCTCGCTTCGGTTTGCTCAATTCAAAGTAACGTTGTTTGTTAAATTCAAAGAGACTAGAAGGGGAAGCACAATACGGATAATTAAACAAGAAAGGAAAGCAAATGACATTAGTTCTTTTGTTTCCATCAACGAGAGGTGCAAAGTCTATCACCAGAGCACAGTTTGTTTATTTGAGTAAACAGAAAGAGAAATTAGAGGCATTTAAACACAGCAAAGCTCCTGGTGGTCTATTGTTTTATTTTAATTAATACGAATGATGCACTTATATAGAGTTTGTTTGTTTCCTGCTGAGAATAAACCCTTTCTTAATCATTCTGAACTTCTCTTATAATTGTGTTTTCCTTGTAGAGGACCTGGTAAATTGATAACTGCTTGCTTAAAATGCCATGTTATGCTGTTAAACCTTAAAAACATAGAAAAAGTAAAGAAAGTAAAGAAAGTAAATAATAAATGTGATGCTGGACCATAAAACCAATCATAAGGATCCACTTTATGACATTGAGATTAATACATCTGAAAGCTGAATAAATAAGCTTTCCATTGATGTATGGTTTGTTAGGATATCGGACAAGTATTTGGCAGAGATACAACTATTTGAAAATCTGGAATCTGAGGGTGCAAAAAAAAAATCTAAATATTAAGAGAATCACCTATAAAGTTGTCCAAATGAAGTTCTTAGCAATGCATATTACTAATAAAAAAATTGTTTTGATATATTTATGGTAGGAAATTTAAAAAATATCTTCATGGAACATGATCTTTACTTAATATCTTAATGATTTTTGGCATAACAGTATATATTTTGATCATTTTGACCCATACAATGTATTGTTGGCTTTTTGTACAAATATACCAGTGCTACTTATGACTGGTTTTGTGCTCCAGGGTCACAAATCAAGTGTTTGGCCGTACAAACATTAACAGAGCAAGTTTCATTCATTTTGTAGCACAAATGGTGCAGGACGAGTTACACACTCAAGTTTTATACTTCCTCTTAGTGGATGTTCAAATTACAAAGTAACAATTGATATTTCCACACATCTTTGTTGCATAAATACACACTAATGATCAAATGTTTGGAGTCAGTAAGAAGTCAACATCAACATTCTCAATAAGGCTGGATTTATTTGATCAAAAACTACAGTAAAAACAGTAATATTGAGAAATTGTTTTTACAATAAAACAGAAAACGTTTCTAGTGTAATATAATTATTGTAAAAAGTAATTTATTCCTGTGATAATGATGTCATTATGTCAAATTGAGTTAGACCTATCAGACATATAGAGTTTCATGAACTTTGGATTTATTTAAAGACTTTTGTCGCATTATAAATGTCTTTACTGTGCACTTTTAATCAATTGAATGCATTTTGTTTTATTAAATAATTTATTTATTTAAAAAAATATTGCACAGCCCAAAGTTTTGAACAGTATTGTATAGGATGATCAAACATGTGTGTTGGCGTCCATGTGGCCACGAGTCTTTAATAGAGTGGAAAGTCTTTCTCTTCCTATTATGGTTAACAAAAGCAAAACTGAGGAAGCCACCTTGAGGTAAAATATTTTTCTTCAAAAACTTTAAATTAACTTTACCCATATCTTGAGAAAGAAACACAACAAAAATGCTGGGGAGGAAAAAGGCTCTGATGCTGTTGGAACAAGGTTGTCACAACCTTTTCTGGGTGAGCTATCTTTAACCATCTGAAGACAGGTATCGTGGGTAATTTGAGCACTGCAGCACATCACTGGGAGCAAGCGACTGGATGCATTTGCTGTATAGCAATGAAATGTATAGTGCCGTTTTATGCTAATTTAGTACAGTGTTGCTTATGTGTTGAGACTAATGCAATATATTATTAAAACATAAAACAATACAATTTCCAGCAACATCAAACAAGCAACAATGAGATAAATAAAGTAAATAATATAATGAAAAAATAAAACAAGTATTTAGTTTGTAAGTTAGTTTGCAGCAACATCAAAGACATGTCAATGAGACAAATAATATGATTTGAAAATTTAAATAATTTGTTTTCCAGCAACATCAAAAAGGGAGTAAACAAATCAATAAACACATTTAAAAATGACTACAAAAAGAGTTCAGAATTTGATGTTGGCATGTGTTGCTCATTTAGCTTCAGATGCGCATTTTATTCATTAAGTCACATTGTTTTGTTCATTTTGGCTGCAGCATCTGCTCTGTTTTTAGGAAGAAAGTATTTTATATTTATCCAAGCTATTGTCCAAGATCTAAATATGTAAAGCCTTGCAAAGCATCAGCTGGTTACAAGTGGTATGTATGCATGCATGGATTTATGACACATTGACTAAACGAGTACATTCTGCTAGTTCCAGTTTTGGCATGCCTTACAATAAAGTCTCCCATTATAATTGAGAGAAAAAAAAGGTTTCAGAACAGTTCAATACCAGTGAAATTCATGTGAGTCATGAAGCATGGCAGGGCCGTTCTGTTCTGGTAGAAGCAACGCTGGTTTCTTTAGAAAATTTAATAGAAGAAAGGGTCCTGGATAGGAGATCAATATGATAAAGATAAGATATTTACATTACATTTGCTTTTGTTTTGAGGGCACACATAATGCGAACTTCTAGTGTCCAGCAAATGTAAACACTATGCAATGCTTCACATCATCCTCCTTTCTTGAGATGAAGTATGACAGCTGCCTCTGCTTCAGGTATCACACGTGTATGTTCATCGCTAGCAAAGACTGATCTATTTACTGGTCGAAGACTGTAAGGAATGTCCTGAATTGCACAACACTATTGTTGATTGCTGTTATTCTTAATGTTTTGTCAATTTTAATGAAAAAAATACAGCAGATATACAAGTTTTCTTTTGCATGTAGCATTACATTACTTGCATTACATGTAGCATTATATCACTTGCTCACCAAAGGATCCTCTTCAGTGAATGGGTGCCGTCAGAATGAGAGTCCAAACAGCTGATAAAAATATCACAATAATTCACACCACTCCAGTCAACTAATGACTTATCATAAATGCATTTTAACTTAAAATTGCCATTTCTGGACTAAATACAAGTCCATAATAATGCTTCCTCTCATGAAAAAGTCCATCTTGTGTTGTTTTCTCACATCAAAATCCACCCACATACAGGTGCATCTCAATAAATTAGTGTGGTGGAAAAGTTAATTTATTTTGGTAATTCAACTCAAATTGTGAAACTCGTGTCTTAAATAAATGCAATGCACACAGACTGAAGTAGTTTAAGTCTTTGGTTCTTTTAATTGTGATGATTTTGGCTCACATTTGACAAAACCCCCCAAATCTCAAAAAATTTGAATACTTCATAAGACCAATAATAAAAGATTTAGTGAATTGTTGGCTTTCTGGAAAGTATGTTCATTTACTGTATATGTAATCAATACTTGGTAGGGGCTCCTTTTGCTTTAATTACTGCCTCAATTCGGCGTGGCATGGAAGTGATCAGTTTGTGGCACTGCTGAGGTGGTATGGAAGCCCAGGTTTCTTTGACAGTGGCACTCATCTGATGTTTTGGTCTCTTGTTTCTCTTTTTCCGCTTGACAATACCCAATAGATTCTCTATGGGATTCAGGTCTGGTGAGTTTGCTGGCCAGTCAAGCACACCAACACCATGGTCATTTAACCAACTTTTGGTGCTTTTGGCTGTGTGGGCAGGTGCCAAATCCTGCTGGAAAATGAAATCAGTATCTTTAAAAAGCTGGTCAGCAGAAGGAAGCATGAAGTGCTCCAAAATTTCTTGGTAAACGGGTGCAGTGACGTTGGTTTTCAAAAAACACAATGGACCAACAGCAGCAGATGACATTGCACCCCAAATCATCACAGACTGTGGAAACTTAACACTGGACTTCAAGCAACTTGGGCTATGAGCTTCTCCACCCTTCCTCCAGACTCTAGGACCTTGGTTTACAAATGAAATACAAATCTTGCTCTCATCTGAAAAGAGGACGTTGGACCACTGGGCAACAGTCCAGTTCTTCTTCTCCTTAGCCCAGGTAAAACGCCTCTGATGACAACTGTAGCCAAATTTCTTGACACGTTTGTGTGTGGTGGCTATTGATGCCTTGACCCCAGACTCAGTCCATTCCTTGTGAAGTTCACCCAAATTCTTGAATCGATTTTGCTTGAAAATCATCATAAGGCTACGCTTCTCTCGGTTGGTTGTGCATCTTTTTCTTCCACACTTTTCCTTCCACTCAACTTTCTGTTAACATGCTCTGTGAACAGCCAGCTTCTTTGGCAATGAATGTTTGTGGCTTACCCTCCTTGTGAAGGATGTCAATGATTGTCTTCTGGACAACTGTCAGATCAGCAGTCTTCCTTGTGATTGTGTAGCCTGGTGAACCAAACTGAGAGACCGTTTTAAAGGCTCAGGATAACTTTGCAGGTGTTTTGAGTTGATTAGCTGATTGATATGTCACCATATCTAAATTTGTTGAGAGTGAATTGGTGGGTTTTTGTTAAATGTGAGCCAAAATCATCACAATTAAAAGAACCAAAGACTTAAACTACTTCAGTCTGTGTGCATTGAATTTATTTAATACACAATTTTCACAATTTGAGTTGAATTACTGAAATAAATGAACTATTCCACGACATTCTAATTTATTGAGATGCACCTGTATTTGTTTAGAACCGTTGTGGACTGTTTGGGCCTCTAAACGGAGCTTGATGTATACAGATGTCTCTCCTGATTCAGACGAGAGTACCGTTTCAATGAGGAAAATAATATTATGGATAGAGGACTCGCATTTTAGCTTGAAGTAATGATTAAAAGGTTAAAATGCCTTGGATGGATTTGTTTCTTACAAACTCGTAGCTTTTCATTTGCCCAGACGCTAACTGATGGACTGGAGTTGTGTGGATTACTTGTGGATTATTATGATATTTTTATCAGCTGTTTGAACTCTCATTCTAACGGCACCCATTCACTGCAGAGGATCCATTGATGATATATCTCTCCAAATCTGTTCAGATGAAGAAAGAAACCCTTCTACATCTTGGATGGCCTGATGGGTTTAATCAAATTTTCATTTCTGGGCAAAATATTTATTTAAACCTTCTAAAACTTTTCCAAATCTGCTGCATGCAAGCTTTTGTGTTTGCTGCTCTGCAGAGGCTTTCCCATCCCTGAAAGGTGCTTGTTGTGCAATAATTAGATCAGATCAGAGAGCGTGCCAGCTTGGCATAGACCCTGCATAGTTTACAAATGATATACGTTTATACAAGCTGCTACATAAGGGGTTTATGGTGACATGCTTTAATTAGGCAACCACTGTCATCGTTATGCAGCAGCGTAAGTTTTCAAAGCACACAGCAGTTTTTAAGATAATATATGACTGAGTAACTGGTGTTGTAGAACAAAACATGAAAGTCAAGAGAACCACTGCCATTAATTAGTCTAAAGCCACAAAAATCAAAACCATCCGTATTTCCTGAGCTCGTGTCAAATTAGCATGAAGGACTTAAATTGATGAGTGAACAGCTTTATTGTGCTTGTAAACGTGAAGTAGGAAACACGTTAAACTTGTGTTGAGTGTAATTATTTGGTAAATATGATTTATATAAATAGTAGAATACTTATGATCTTATATTCACTCATGTTTTATGTCAGGTTTATTTGGCTTTAGCTGATTACAGTATTGCTGATATTCAGTACATCTGTTAAAATCTTTAGCCCATGGTTTTAAACACTCAACTAACTACCATAGTTCAGTGCATCATTGGAGATATTAACTAGCAGTTGCAGCTGCTTCTCAAAACCTTAGTAACATTGTCTCACATCTGTCATTCGTAATGTTGCGGTTCAAAAATATAGAGCTGCTGTTAATGGAATAGTTCACCCAAAAATTAAAATTTGCTGAAAATGTTATGCACCCTCAAGCCATCCAAGTTTATTTCTTTATGGGAACACATTTGGATAAATTTAGCTCTTGCTCACCAATGGATCCTCTGCAGTGAATGGGTGCCATCAGAATGAGAGTCCAAACAGCTGATAAAAACATCACAATAATCCGCAAGTAATCCACTACAGCCCATGCACACTCTTCAAAACTGGCACTTTCATTCTCTTGATAGACTAAAGTTTATAAAGACCGACGGTGCTCGCAAGTGCCCCCTTAGCGGCCGTTATGCGCTCTTGATCCGCACTTCTGCTGAGCCTGCACTGGGGCGAGCTCCGCAGCAGACGTCTACCCGACAGTCAAAGCGGCATTACGTCACGAAAGTGGTCTCAGAGGAAGACCGCTGGGGTTTAGGGTGCCATTTGGGACAGGGCCTTCATCTTCGTGATGATGCCATATACAGTTTTGGGTGTTTCATTTTTAATTGTATGAAAGCTTCAAGTGCAGTTAATTATTTGTACGTGCATTCAGATGATGGTGGTGTTGAAGCTCTTTTATTTGCCGTCAAATGGTTGATCCCTGCTGTGTGTGTATCCTATAGGAAAATGTGTCAAAAAGTCCTACAAGATGGTAATAGTTTGATTAAGGTGTTTACATGTCTGTACTGCACTTCAATAATGCGACTAAAATAGGAATATTCCACATGTCTTAATTCGATTTGTGTTTACTTCGATTATGACTTTAGCCGTAAAATCTGTTTACATGGTAGACTCTCTTAATCAGAGTATTGTCTTAATCGTATTATTGATGTCCATGTAAACATTATGGGCTGCATTTCCCAAATGCATCATAACTTAAGTAGCACTTGAAAATCGTCGTAGATCTACGAGTGCTCTGGAGTAATTGTAAAGCCATACGTGCATCTTAAGAAGACAGAATTATACCTATACCTATATTATACCTGCAGGACAATCAGCAGATTACAGCTTTAACTTTATTCAAGTGCAATGTGATTATTATTAAAGCTTTTGATTGGACTTTATTGCACACTTTTTTTAGTAATCGTTTTTTTGATTTATATAAAATTCAATTAAATAATTTAAAAGGGCAGAAACAGCATAGGTTACGTATGTAACCCTGGTTCCTCGAATGAAAAAGACATTGCGTCTGGTGAGACGCTTTGGGAAACAACTCCAGCGTTAGCAGCTCTGAATATCGTGTGTAATCAGTCCAAATGATGGGCAAGACGTCACGGGTGGGGTGACATAATGAACAGCTGGTATAAAAGCATGTGCGATACAGCCGGCATCAGCTTCAATGAATGAAGAAAAAGCTGGCAGGGATGCAGGAAGTGTGGCACCGAGACGCAGCATCTCGTTCCTTCGAGGAACCAGGGTTACATACACAACCTAGGCATTCCTCTTCAGGAACTCGAGCTGCATCTGGTGAGACGCATTTGGGAACAAGATGCCTACGCTGCCAGACTTCCAAGTACCTGCCCTGTATGTATCCCTCAAGGAGCACGACAGGGGCGAGAGAACGGAAGAGCCTGGAGTGGCCCGCATATCGAGGCCATAAAACCTGAGGACGGTCAGGGGCGTGGACCAACCCGCTACATTGCAGATGTCCTGTATTGGGACACCTGCGAGAAAGGCCACACTTCGAGTTGAATGAGCTCTGACTCCCATTGGCGAGGGGAGCTGAGAGTACTCAAAACAGATGTTAATGGAATCAACAATTCCATTGGCTGCTTTTAGCCGGCAGACCTCTTTTAGGGGGACTGTAACAGAACAGACTGCTCGCACTGGACACATACAATTGTGCTTTTGCTGGTCAGGCTCCCGAAAGCGAGGAGGACAGAAAGCCTGCATTACTATAGGCTGTGGTGCTGAGGAGGGGACCTTCCTCGAAGGGAGGCCACAGAGAGCCTCGAGCACCACCGCCAGGGCCCAGGAGGGCACCCAGGACCGTACTGGAGGCCTCAGTGCACCGTGGAGGAAACGTGTAACCAGGAGGTTTCTGCCCACTGACTGTCCACCAAGAGAGGCGTGGTAGGCCGATATTGCCACCCCATATACCTTCAAGGTGGAGTGGGTCAACCCTGCAGAGAGAGGGGCCTGCAGGAACTCCACGACTGTACCAATCGGGCAGTTGACTGGGTTTAGCTGGCGGTCTCCGCACCATGAAGTGAAAAGTTTCCCCTTCAGGGCGTACAGTTTCCTCATTGAGGGATCTCTGGATTGGAGTATGGTCTCATATTGTTTGTAAATGTTTGTAGTTTTGGGAAAGAATGAATTGTTGGTAATGATAGTTAGTTAACTATGCCTTTGCTAAGTATCCCAAGAGACAGAAAACACTGATGCTCAGATTTTCAATAAACTTGACCCTGGCCCATGTTACACAATTCCACTCCATAGCACTCACATACTCTGTTCTTGAATGGTGTGTATATATACAACTGGAGCAACAAACAATGATACATCCCAGTTGTGTTGCACTAAATATGTAGTATCTCTTTATATGAACATTCAAGGACAAAGTTCAAACACATTCCATATGCCATGCACTGCACTTTAACACAGTTCAACTGGACTACACGCACACACTGCACAAACACAACAATCTATCTCCTACCACTTGGCAGTGTTGGGGAAAGTTACTTTTAAAAGTAATGCATTACAATATTGCGTTACTCTCTAAAAAAGTAATTAATTACGTTACTTAGTTACTTTTTATGGAAAGTAATGCATTATATTACTTTTGCGTTACTTTCGCGTTTTACAATTTTTTTTACAAAGCACAATTGTTAGTTTATCTAAAGTAATTTTTGCTTATTAATATGGTTGAACTGGATCATCAAAGGTCATCAGCAAACTCATTGGTTAATAAAATGGGATATATTTGTGTTGTTTAACATATTGAATTATTGCAGGTTTGCATTATATACTGAGATGCATTTCACTTTTAATTCATTTTGATGAATACTGAATCTGTTTTTTGCGAGTGGGATGAATTAATACACATTCACATTCAGTCTAGATTAGAACTACAGTAAGATCATGTTTACACTGTCATCAATAAATGGAGAAAAGGTAACTCAGATATTTTCTAGTAAAATAAAAAGTAATGTGTTACTTTACTAGTTACTTGAAAAAAGTAATATTATTACGTAACTCACGTTACTTGTAATGAGTTACCCCCAACACTGACCACCGGATATCATCCAACGCATATCCATGACATTGCGTATCCGGCCTATGTAAAATCAGCTGCACCTTCACATATTATTGTGTGTATATATGTGTACATAATGTAGAATGTGTACATACTGTGTATAATGTGTATTGATAACTGTAAGTATGTCTTAAAAGTACACTGTGTGTACGGAGTATATGTATGTGTATTCTGCACATTGTCTTCTGTATAGGTCTGTAAGTATGTACTGTCTATATGTAAATAGTTTCTGCAATGCCTGGAGCACGCTGTCAAGAATTTCACTCACTAAGGCACTTGTGCTGCTGTGGTGATGTGACAATAAAACTGATTTTATTTTATTTTGATTTATTAGAAAGAAATTTAGATTTTGTTAATTTGTGTGTTCATATCATTACGTATTTAGAAATTAATCTGCTGAATGCAACACATCTGTGGAAGGAGCTAATGAATGTCGTGCTATTCATTATGTAATGTTAATGTGCTTGTTTTGTGTTTTAAATTCCCTATATAGTATGAGCATTACCGTATTGTTTGTACTGTTGAATTTCTCAATCACTATTGGTTGCTGTTTTTCATTTGGCATATTCCATTGGCATATATTCCTCTTAGTTTGCTCATTTAAAATCGGGTCATCAGCATATAATATGGTGGCAAAGCATCTTGTTTTTAGCTAATAAAACTAGACGCACACTGCATAATTTTGCGACCATGATATTATCATAAAAAACAAATGACTTTAATCATAGGGCAAAGTAAGCAGTATTAGATCCCTCACTGTGACATGCATATCATCCATCAATTGATTCACATTAAAATTAATCTCACATTAAGTATAATCATTGTTGCTTCAATGCCTGTCAGTGGAGAACCAAAATTACTATCACTGAATACCAGAAAAAATATTCAATTTTGATTACATAATGTTATCAGCATATACACATCACTATCAGATGCCACTATGGCAGCTGTGATGCCTGATTACAGGATTAATTTGGCTTTCTTTTTGAAGATTATTAAATCAGCATATAGCTTAACTGATGGATTGCCAATTACGGTTAATACAAAACAGACCAATCATATCACAATTTAGAGATTCTATATCTTGGCATTTCTAGCTGATTGCCTTGAGCACCAGTCAGCATGTTAAAGAAATGAAATAAATAATATCTAAATCAATGCATCTCGCCATCTGTCTGCAGTGACCCTGTCATATATATGTTTTTGATCAATCAGATCCCTGTTCCAAATTTAATCCATCCTAAATTGGTCTAAAATGAACTCTGTCTGGTCAAGCTGGATTACCCTGGTCAAGATGGTATTTAGTTGGTTTAGTTTAGTAACTAAGACTAGCAAATAAAATAATTTCAGACTATGTTCTTCTATGTATTTTTAATGAAATATAATTTCATGAATAAAAATACAAAAAGTCTGTGTGGAAACCAACCCTAAGTTTTTCCCATACAGCAGCGTAACTCACTGTTTAAATATCAGCGTATGATGCATTGTTGGAGAAACCAACTAGCTAGTCACAATTGTTTCCTGTCTCACATCCAGCTTCGAACTATGTTAGTTAGAACTGTCGTTAATGACGTCAAGCGGATGTTGGCGTAATAATAAATTACTACTGGAATAATTACTTAAGTAATAACTGCTTAAATTAATGTCAGATTATTTAGTAAATAATGACAACATGTTTTGTTCTCCATCATTTTGCTGGTTTCCAATGGTAATAGAGCACATACGCACTGAGCTTTAATTCTCTTAACAAACTAAAAGACACAATTAAATTAGTAAATGAATGGAATATAAGATTTAATTTGTACTGAAAAATTGTTTGCTTATTTTGCTCATGAGCATTGTAACGAATGACAGGTCAGAGGCGAGAGTAGATCCACTAGCAGCTTTATTAGTACAAGGTCAAAACAGGCAAATATCAAGCAGGGGTATCGAGGGCAACGTAGACAAGGCAGAGTCGAAATCAGAAGCAGAGCAATGGGTCAGGGCAGGCGGCAGACAGAGAGGATTACCAGTAAACAGGCGAGGTCAGAGAGGCAGGCAGCAAACGATCAGGAGAGGAAGTCAACAGTCCAGGTAATACACGGAAAGACAAACTAGAAAGAACGCTCGGAAATGTTAGCCAGGGGAAAACAAGACTTCGCACTGGGTGAGTGTTTGTGTGCTGCTTTTATGTGAGTGAGTGAATGAGGTGCAGGTGTGGTGAGGCAATCAGAGTTGATGAGTGAATGGTGACAGCTGTGTGATTGGTGTAATGGTGGACGGGAAAGTGTGTGTGCAGTGCATGATGGGAGATGTAGTCCATGGGTGATGTGCAGTTGTAGTGAGTGGCAACCAGATTCATGACAGAGCCCCCCCCCAAAGAGCGGCTTCCAGACGCTTCACACACACCCGGCACAATCAGGAGGCGGTGGAGGCGGAGGTGGAGGAGCGGAGGGCCAGGTCCATGTGGGACCAATGAGACAGGAGCCCACCAGGGCAGGGCGGACGAGACAGCAGGGGCGTGAAGGGATACTGGGTAGACCGCTGTGGCGTGAGGTGACTCTGGCAGGTCGGGCGGAGGCGTGAGGTGACTCTGGCAGGTCGGGCGGGCGTGGAGTGACTCTGGCAGGTCGGCGGAGGCGTGGAGTGACTCTGGCAGGTCGACGGACGTGGAGTGACTCTGGCAGGTCGGCGGAGGCGTGGAGTGACTCTGGCAGGCCGGCGGAGGCGTGGGGTGACTCTGGCAGGCCGACGGAGACGTGGGGTGACTCTGGCAGGCCGGCGGAGGCGTGGGGTGACTCTGGCAGGCCGGCGGGGCGTGGGGTGACTCTGGCAGGCCGACGGAGACGTGGGGTGACTCTGGCAGGCCCGGCGGAGGCGTGGGGTGACTCTGGCAGGCCGGCGGAGGCGTGGGGTGACTCTGGCAGGTCGGCGGAGACGTGGGGTGACTCTGGCAGATCAGGCGCCCACCAGGGCGGAGCAGACGAGACAGGCGCCCACCAGGGCGGAGCAGACGTGACAGGCGCCCACCAGGGCGGAGCAGAGATCCCTGGCCGAGACTGGGACCTAGAGGAAACGGAGACACAAGAGGCAGAGAGAGCACATTTGGTTTCAGGAACCGGGGCAGGGAGTTTAAGCGGCCATGGTAGATCCGGGGCCTCGGGCAGCCATGATGGATCAGGGGACCTCATGGGCCATGGCGGGTCCGGGGTCTCCGTGAGCAATGGAGGGGAGCTCCCTCCATGAAAGTTCTTGGTGAACTCCACTACCTCGAGGGGGCACTCTGGAAGCGCTGAATCTCGGTGGCGCTCGGGCGGCTCTGACTCTCTTGGGCGCTCGGTAGAACTGGACGGAACCAGCGGAGGCATCGGTGAACTGGACGGAACCAGCGGAGGCATCGGTGAGCTGGACGGAACCAGCCGAGGCATCGGTGAGCTGAACGGGATCAGCGGAGGCATCGGTGAGCTGAACGAGATCAGCGGAGGCATCGGTGAGCTGAACGGGATCAGCGGAGGCATCGGTGAGCTGAACGGAACCAGCCGAGACATCGATGAGCTGAACGGGATCAGCGGAGGCATCGGTGAGCTGAACGGGATCAGCGGAGGCATCGGTGAGCTGAACGGGCCCAGCGGAGACGAAGGAGAGCTGGGCGGGCCCAGCGGAGAAGAAGGAGAGCTGGGCGGGACCAGCGGAGACGAAGGAGAGCTGGGCGGGACCAGCGGAGACGAAGGAGAGCTGGGCGGGACCAGCGGAGACGAAGGAGAGCTGGGCGGGACCAGCGGAGACGAAGGAGAGCCGGACTCAGTGAGCTCCTGGATCGAGCGGCCTCTGGAGCGAACTCTGTGAGCTCCTGGATCGGAGCGGCCTCTGAGCGAACTCTGTGAGCTCCTGGATCGGAGCGGCCTCTGGAGGCGAACTCTGTGAGCTCCTGGATCAGGCGGCCTCTGGAGCGAACTCTGTGAGCTCCTGGATCGGAGCGGCCTCTGGAGCGAACTCTGTGAGCTCCTGGATCGGGCGGCCTCTGGAGCGGACTCTGCGAGCTCCTGGGACGGAGCGGGCTCTGGGCGGACTCTGCGAGCTCCTGGGGAGGCGGGCTCTGGGCGGACTCTGCGAGCTCCTGGGGACGGAGCGGGCTCTGCGAGCTCCTGGAGAGGCAGGCTCTGGAGCGGACTCTCGAGCTCCTGGGACGGAGGCGGGCTCTGGGCGGACTCTGCGAGCTCCTGGGGCAGGAGGGCTCTGGAGCGGACTCTGCGAGCTCCTGGGGCAGAGCGGGCTCTGGGCGGACTCTGCGAGCTCCTGGGGACGGAGCGGGCTCTGGAGCGGACTCTGCGAGCTCCTGGGGCAGGCGGGCTCTGGAGCGACTCTGCGACTCCTGGGGAGGCAGGCTCTGGAGCGGACTCTGCGAGCTCCTGGATCGGGCGGGCTCTGCGAGCTCCTGGGGCGGAGGCGGCTCTGAGCGAACTCTGTGAGCTCCTGGATCGGAGCAGGCTCTGGAGCGGACTCTGCGAGCTCCTGGGGAGCGGGCTCTGCGAGCTCCTGGGGCAGGCAGGCTCTGGAGCGGACTCTGCGAGCTCCTGGGACGGAGCAGGCTCTGGAGCGGACTCTGCGAGCTCCTGGGACAGGAGAGCTCTGGGCGGACTCTCGAGCTCCTGGACGGCAGGCGGGCTCTGGAAGCGGACTCTGCGAGCTCCTGGGCGGAGCGAGGCTCTGGAGCGGACTCTGCGAGCTCCTGGGGCGGAGGCGGGCTCTGGGCGGAGACTCAGCTCCTGGGGCAGGCCGGCTCTGGAGCGGACTCTGCGAGCTCCTGGGGCAGGCGGGCTCTGGAGCGACTCTGCGAGCTCCTGGGACGGCGGCTCTGGGCGGACTCTGCGAGCTCCTGGGACGGAGCAGGCTCTGGAGCGGACTCTGCGAGCTCCTGGGGCGGAGGCAGGCTCTGGAGCGACTCTGCGAGCTCCTGGGGCAGGCGGGCTCTGAGCGGACTCGAGCTCCTGGGGAGGCAGGCTCTGGAGCGGACTCTGCGAGCTCCTGGGACGGAGGCGGGCTCTGAGCCGGACTCTGCGAGCTCCTGGGGCAGGCGGAGCGCGGA
This sequence comes from Gymnocypris eckloni scoliostomus, assembly GCA_027564155.1. Classification (NCBI taxonomy): domain Eukaryota; kingdom Metazoa; phylum Chordata; class Actinopteri; order Cypriniformes; family Cyprinidae; genus Gymnocypris; species Gymnocypris eckloni. The sequence goes on along the minus strand of CM050427.1, from coordinate 25,900,607 downwards.
CTCTGCGAGCTCCTGGGGCAGGAGCTCTGGAGCGGACTCTGCGAGCTCCTGGGGCAGGCGGCTCTGGAGCGGACTCTGCGAGCTCCTGGGGCAGGCGGGCTCTGGAGCGGACTCTGCTCCTGGGGGAGGCCCAGGCTCTGAGCGGACTCTGCGAGCTCCTGGGGCCAGGCGGGCTCTGAGCGGACTCTGCGAGCTCCTGGGACGGAGGCGGGCTCTGAGCGGACTCTGCGAGCTCCTGGGACGGAGGCGGGCTCTGGAGCGGACTCTGCGAGCTCCTGGGACGGAGCAGGCTCTGGAGCGGACTCTGCGAGCTCCTGCGTGGCACCACCGTACAAGGAGAGCCACTCAGCTGTGCACGGTATCCATATACCTCTCCAACGTCCAGTTGGGATCATGCAGCGGCATGATTGAACGAAGAGGTTCAGATAAGCCCCCATGGAAAATATCATTAAGCAGAGTTTGTCCTTATGAGTCAGGTGTGCCAGTTCGAGGAAGTCCATGACATAGTCCTAAATGGACCTTGTACCCTGGCGGAGTAACATCAATTTTACTGCTGGATTCATCCTTGGCGAAGTCTTCTGTAACGAATGACAGGTCAGAGGCGAGAGTAGATCCACTAGCAGTTTTATTAGTACAAGGTCAAAACAGGCAAATGTCAAGCAGGGGTATCGAGGGCAACGTAGACAAGGCAGAGTCGAAATCAGAAGCAGAGCAATGGGTCAGGGCAGGCGGCAGACAGAGAGGATTACCAGTAAACAGGCGAGGTCAGAGAGGCAGGCAGCAAACGATCAGGAGAGGAAGTCAACAGTCCAGGTAATACACGGAAAGACAAACTAGAAAGAACGCTCGGAAATGTTAGCCAGGGGAAAACAAGACTTCGCACTGGGTGAGTGTTTGTGTGCTGCTTTTATGTGAGTGAGTGAATGAGGTGCAGGTGTGGTGAGGCAATCAGAGTTGATGAGTGAATGGTGACAGCTGTGTGATTGGTGTAATGGTGGACGGGAAAGTGTGTGTGCAGTGCATGATGGGAGATGTAGTCCATGGGTGATGTGCAGTTGTAGTGAGTGGCAACCAGATTCATGACAAGCATGATATATTTAAGTCCATCTATCATACTAACAAGAAACTATGCTTCTAACCACAGTTTGAGAGCTAGTTCCAACTACACAATTCTGCAAAGCTGTTTACGAATGTTTGATTTGGGTAATACCAAATTGTTACAATGTTTAAAAATGTGCAACTATTGTTGGAAATGCACACCTGATGTCATGGGAAAATATTACTATTTTACAATTATTTTACATTGTTTTAATTTTTTGGAAAATGTTACAATGTGCACTAGACAAAAATAAGTAAATAAATAAATACATACTGTAAAGGTTTTTTATTGGCATTGAAGGTTCCACGAAGAGCATTTAACATCTATGGATCATTTCTATTTCACAAAAGTTTATTTATTATGGAAAAAAAAGGTTCTTTAGATTTTTTTTAATGTTATTCACACAAAGAAAAAAAGGTTCTTTAGATTTTTTAAATGTTATTCACACAAAGAAAAAAAAGGTTCTTTTAAGAACTGATCAATGAAAATTCTTCTTCCATTACTGTAAAACAAACAAACAAAACTATTTTGGAACCTTTTTAATTGTGAACGCATTGTGGAAACCCAAACTAACAAGACAACATAACTATTTTGTGAGATGTCAGATTCGTATGTATTCGTATTGTTCATATTCATATGTATTCGTATTCGAGTCGTACGAAAACATATGAGATTTAGAACGAAAAGTAATCATGAAGACATTCACGAAATCATACGGAAATGCACAAACAAATGATTTGACAAATTCATCACTTATTTGTCAAAACACAAAAAAGTTATGAATTGCCATGAGCATGTTGGTGGAAACGTAATTCAACAAGCTTATAGAAGCTTATATAAGAAGGTAAGAGGAAAAAATATTTTTGCAAGCGGTGTAAAGTTTCTTACATTGGCAGACTGTAGCTGGATTACATGGGTAACTAGGAAGCTATGGTATCAAGACCCAGAGCAGATGAGATTAAAATGCTTTGCTCAAGGGCACAACAGCATTCATCAATCAGAAGAGCTCCTGGTGGGATTTAAACCTGGTATTTCCTGTTCATGCGGTGCATTCTGATTCATCCTCCATACTCACAACCTCTAGCTTTAGAAGATGATGCTTTATCAATTAGGGTTGTGCCCATTAATCTATTCACCGTCTCCATGCTGTTCTGACATCCTTTTTCCATGGCCAATTAGCCAAAACAGACCACTGTATCCCACAGATTCCTCTCTCGCAGACTGCTCTGCCACTGTCCATATATGCTCAGTAGAAATGTCACGGCCTCATCCAGGGATAGCATAGTTAATTAGCCCTTCTGCTGTGGAGAGACATTTTGGCACAGCTCACTGGGGAGAAACCGAATAGTGGGAAGAAAATATTAAATCAGCTCCAGACATTATGTTACGGTGCTGCTGAGGCTTTGTGCTTTGAAGTGTGATTGCTGTAGCGGTCTCACATCCAATTAATGGAGCTCTCAAGCATGTGTTCAGAGTCAAACAATGCTGACATTTTATAGGTTTGTATTTATCCATGTTGGAAATGTACTTCTCCTACATCTTTCTTTATTATTTGTATCATAAATGTTTCATATTGTATTTCTGGCAACAAGAATTGTTCACCCAAAAATGAAAATTCTGTCAATAGAGAACATTTCGGCAATGCTTTGTTTAGGGACTAATTGTCTCTATTATAGGTTATTGCATAACTAGTTACTTATTAGCGTGCATATTACTAGCATATTGGCTGTTTATTAGTACTAATATAGCATATACTGTACTGATGTCTTATTCTGCATGACCATATTATATATCTCTTAATGCTACCAAAACCTAAACGTAATGTATTATTAAGCAACAATTTAGGAGTTTATTGAGGTAAACGTCATAGTTAATAGTGAAAATTAGAACTTAAAATAAAGTGTGATTGAACTTTCATGTAAAAAAAAAAATAGTTTCCAAAAAAACATTGATCATAACAATAAATGTGTCTTGAGCAGCTAATCAGCATATTAGAATGATTTATTTAGGATCATGTGACACTGAAGACTGGATGATGCTGAAATCACAAAAATAAACTGCATTTTAACATATATTCAAATAGAAAACAGTTATTTTAAATTGTAATAATATTCAACAATATAACTTTATTTCTGATCAAATAAACATAGCCTTGGTGAGCATAAAATCATTTGACTATTTCTAAAAAAACATTAAACACACTGCTTTACCAATCAGGTTTGAGAACCAGATATACCTGTTGTAATTTTGGTCATTTTGTGAAGTTTGACAGATATCACTATGTACTGTAAATGAGTGAATAAGAACAGAATGAATTAATGATATACAGAACTATTTAATTCAAGAGCCAAAATAAGACGATAATCAAGAAATATGTGTAAGAATATAAATTTCCCTGGGTGACACAAAGCCTTTTTTCTGTAACAGTTCTGTCTTTATAGGGATAAAAACAGAGAAAAAGAAAATAGAAGCATGTAGAAGGAGAAAGGAGACTGACAATAAGTCTTGAGGGTGGGCAAAAGACTCACAGTGATGAATGAAAAAGCAAACGGATGCTTTCACGAAAACACACCTGTGTCTGTGTCAGGCAGCCCAAGGCTCTGTAAACATAAACCAATGTGAGTGAGGGCCATTAGCCAACCAGAAACGCCGTCAATGGTGTGAGTTTGGGGATACCTGTTTGTCTGGATAATGGCATATGAGGCTATTTGAGAAACCTAAAAACGAATCATTTTTGAGTTATTACATTTTGGTGACACTAGCTGCGCATAAATTGTTTACAGTGGATTTAAGATGCAGCTTTATAATTAAACTGTTAGAAAGTCTGCCAACCATGAAATGCCACTTGTTAACTAAACCCAATTCTTTTCCTTTTCAAAGTATAATGGAGGAGGATGTTTTGGGATCTTTTGGATGAATGAAAACAGTTCTTTTACAAATAATTTGCCCCAAAGGGACAATTTATTTGGGTCTGAGAGAGGGAAGCCTATGGAAGAAAGGTTATCGATAAAACCCAAGAAAAGGAATGGAAAAATAGGTGGAAATACAATAGTTTGGGCCATTGTCATCCATGGTATAGTGTTCACTTTCCTTCCTTGTGTATTTATTAAGCCCAAACCAATATGGAGCTCAGGTACTGGGATTCAGAGAAACCATCTGTGTAACACATCCAAGGTTGGCACTTAGTTCAGCCCTACATGCTTATTATTAAGCATGAAGGGTCAATAATATTACACAGCCATACCATTGATTCAACTCTCAAGAGAGATTAAATAGAGCCAGCTCTTCGGAGTCCAGAATAGTGAACACACACACACACACACACACACACACACACAGTCTCTACTTGTAGGCCTGTCATGACAACCTTTAATCTTGATTCCTGTCTGATTATGAACTGATAATTATGAATGATATAGATCTTTGGTGGGTATAGTTTAAAGATGTAATGTAAATGCAATGCTAAATTAAGCTGAATGGATTAAATAATGTTTAATGACACATTAGAAATGAAAATAGATATAAGTAAACAGACCTCTTGAAAAGTAGATTTAGTATTTTTCTTCTGTCTGCCTTGCCTGCAGTGTCTACATTAATTTATTATGTTTTTCTTATTGTTCTTAAGCTTGACGAGCCTTGATGCTTTGACAAGCATTGTTTCTTCATGCAAATGTTTTAAACATTAACCGATGATTAAACACTCAAATAGCAACAAATTGAGATTTTTAGCAAAATATTGAATCTGAACAATAACCCTGTTGAGAAACCCACCAGGCTTCTTAACTAGCTTGTAGGGCTGGGCGTTAAATCAATTTTATCGATTAACCCGAATGTGTGGTTTACGTCGACTTGTTTGAATGAAAATTGGTTTTCTCTTAAACATCCGCCAACACTCCCCTCTGGGCTCCCATAGTTCTGAATGTGCTCAGCCATATAGGGTTGGGCCGATAGACGATAGCTGTGTTCAACTTGAAGCAGCGCTTCAAGTATCTGTACTTTCATTTGAGTAAAATTGTTGAGTACTTTTTACACCTCTGCTTACCATTTTCACCACAGCAACGGCTCAAACCGTGGCATGTAGATGGAAAGAACCCCCCCCCCACGCTGCAGAAAGAGCGAGCCTACGGTGTACAGATAAACATAGGGTTGCCATCCTTCCAAAGCGAGGGTTTAGATCACGTAAGGAAATGAGGGCCCGCTGAGCCCAAGGGACAGATGAAGCTGGTACTTCCAGTCCGATTGTTCGGATGGGAGGGGTCACACTGCGATCCAAACGGGAGAGCCTCTATGGTTAATAACACATTAACCATGCACCCGAATGTAAAGCTCACACTGCGATTCGACCGGGAGAGATCTCACATGTTTTGAAGGAGAGAGCTCCCTATAAAAATCAAGGCAAATCCCATTCTGCCATCAAAACAGGAGAGCTCACACTGAAACTCGAATGGGAGTGCCTGGATTTTATCTGGGCAGGTGAGCCCACACAGGGATTCGAATGGGAGTGCCCACTCCAGGGGTGGTTGCTCCCACCAATCCGAAAAGGGAGAGCTCTCACTGCATCCAGATGAAAAAGGAGGCCGGCGGGGCTAGGTAAGCGGGAAAATGTGGAATATAAGGGGGAAGCAGTCCAGACTTAGAAGGATGCTAGTGATTGGTGAGCTTGTCTAATGTGATGAAGATCAGCTTGGACATATGATTCGAAGGTATGGGATGTCCATTGACCCAGCATTTTAATTTGGTGTTCAGAAAGACCTATCTGGGCTGCTGTGGTGGCTGCCACTATGTCGAAGGAGTGGGAAGATAAATGTTTGGTTGGGATGCCGGATCTGTTGAGGATGATTTTGATATTTTTTTGGAACCAATATCTGGAGGCAGGAAGGTTTTTGTCATCAATAAACAGAGGGTCGAGAGGAGAGGTATTTTTTATTCCCTCTGGTGAAGAAAAAGTGCTATGGACTGATAAGGTTAGATGGGGTTGGCAAATTGAAAATGAAGATTGAATGGCCGCGTTTCAGTTGATCGGTTTTAGCTTGTTTTGATGTTGAAATGAATGATATCATGGTTTACTACTTGAAGGTCGGAGAATGTAGGATGTATGGCTGGGTTGAAGTTTGAGTTGGTGGTGAATTCTGAGATGCTAAGGCGGAAGAAGAAAGCCAAATTGAACATGGCATCTAGGGTTCTTATTTTGTTAGGGTAAAATTAACCTGAACGTAGAGTAGTTAGGCAGATGCTGAGGAGGTCGATAGTTAGGGGTTGTCTGATGTCTGGACGGGGAAACCTTTGATGAGGAGAAAAATCTGAGGGTTTGAAATGTTGGGGCACTTTTGCCGTAGATGAGCTTATAAAAGAAGTGGATGCCACTGAAGTAGACTTTGATAGATCCTGGTTTAATTTAATTGGTATGGTAGATAAGTGATGAAGGAGGATATTGAGAGGACCATGTCCTGATTTCCCCCTGAGTCTTGGTCCGTTCACACATTTTTTACGTTGTGTCACCTGTTTTATTTTCATTGATTTATTAAAATGAAGAAAAAGTACTCACCTGCTGTCTCCTGCGTCCTTACCTGCTACACACACACACACTGTGACACCCAAAGCTTGACAGTCATTATTACCTCTTCATTGGTGACATTTTATTTCATAAAGTTACACAGTTTTGATGCTGTTCTATGTCAGGTGTTCATGTTAGATTACATGTGGAAGCATCTGTTGTTTCAGTTACTTCTTCACTTGTGTTTTGTTTGTGGAAACTCTGGACAGAAAATGTTTACTAGCATATAACAATGAAAACAGATTCTAGGAGCACAAGTAGAGCTCAAATATATTTAGATTGTTTTTTAAAGTATAAGTCAGCATTAACAGCATTTATTAAACATATATGTTTTCTAACAATATAAATGTTAAAATGTCTAAATGTTTTCTAACAATATGAATCTTTACTATCACTTTTATTAATAAATATTTGTTGAATAAAAACTATGGCTGTCAAAATTAACAAATTAATTTTAAAGGCACTAATTTATTAATGCATGATTAATGCAGCGCACCTTTTCTGTTTGACCTGCAAATTATTTTCCATTAAGTACGTAGCGACAAATCTTTAGGGTTTGCTTAAACTTTATTTAGTTTCTGAGACTCGCTGGTACTGCCGCGCGAGTGCGAAGTCTCTCCTTCCCAGCGAGAACACCTTTCTCTCTCTCTCTCTCCGCATCTGCTCTGTTCAGCAAGTGGCTGAGAGGAGCAGCGCTTTCAGTTAAAACAGATATTATGTTGCTTCTCTAATTTTACATGCAAGTATAGCCGAAATCAAAGCACAGCTGTTGTCTTTATTTTACAGGTACAATATGGTGAAAAAATTCATTTTTCTTGTAACTTATTTCAAAAAGTGAAACTTTCATAAATTTTAGATTCATTACATGTAAAGTAAAACACTCCAAATGTTGTTTTTTTTATTATGATGATTAGAGCTTACAGCTAATGAATGAAAGTCAAAAGTCAGTATCTCAAAATAGTAGAATATTTACATTTGAGATTCAATAAATGACCATCCACACAGTATAATTTCTGAGTATTTCTTGTTCCTTGAAACCACAATTATGGGGAGCACTGCTGACTTGGCTATGGTCCAGAAGATGATAATTGACACCCTCCACAAAGAGGGTAAGTCGCAGAGGGATCTGTCTCTGGGGCTCATCTACTGTAGGTGTCCTGGGCTCCGCTGTCATTCAGGGATGTAGAGGTCATCTCTAGGTGCTGATCCACCATCTGATCTGGATATGACTGGATCTGGTGACTGCAGTGACCATCTGGGCTGGATATGGACTGGATTGGGTGGCTATAGTGACCTCGGAATAAGAAAGAGACGGACTAATATTAGCGTAGATGTCAATCTCCTTATGATGTAACACGTACATTGTGTGTTATGGGAAGTGTTCCCGGTTCCGGTTTACTTAATCAATGCAGCCTAACATTCCTTTAACGGATTTGAATATTAGAAGTGTATTAGTGTGTTATGTGTACACCAGGTTAAAGAGATGGGTCTTTAATCTAGATTTAAACTGACAGAGTGTGTCTGCCTCCCAAACAGTGTTAGGTAGATTTCAGTTCCAGAGTGTGGGCTCTAAATAGAAAAAGGATTTGCCGCCCGCAGGTGATTTTGATATTCTAGGTATTATCAAATGGCCAGAGTTTTGAGATCGTAGCGGACGTGGAGGACTATAATGCAATAAGAGCTCCCTCAAAGTACTGAGGAGCTAAGCCATTCAGGGCTTTATAAGTAATTAACAAGATTTGAAAATCTAATGTTTAATAGGGTGTAACACTCTTTGAAGTGCACTGCCTATTTAAGGCAGGCTACACAAATAAAATTATCCTGTTACCTCTTTAAGCAGTTCGTTAGATTGTATGCCGTCACAATAAATAAACAGCAGAACAAGGAATAAATGCCAACCCAGAGTGTATTATACAAGAAAACACAGAAAAACATATATACAGTATGTACAAGTATGTATACAAGTGAATAAGTCCATTGGTGTGTGTGTGTGTGTGTGCGTGTGTGAATGCTTCGGTCTCACCGGTGAAACACTTTTAGTCCGGGAGCACGATAAGGAACAGCGCTGTTCTGTGACGAAGTCCAAGGAAAAATTATTCCAGAAGATCGACTATTTCCACCAGGACGAAACTCATGAGTCACAGTCAACAAACAGCAGGATGCAAAGACGATCGATCGCTATAATCCACCTTGAGCCTGAAGAACGTAGCTTCCGACCGACACTAAACCGGCTTCTTTTATAGGAAGTGCACAATCAGCTGAGTAGGATGACGTCACGGGATTCCCCTGCCACTTCGCGAGCGAACTCTCGCGAGAACAAAACAGAGTACACAACACTCGACAGGGCAATACAAACAAAGGGACAACGGTAACAGCTGTGATAAATCAATAATCAAATTAGCATATTGTCAACAGCTTTATAAATCTCTCCCTCTTATGTGGCCGTGCTACATAGAAACCCCACCCCAGCCAATGGCGTCGGAGGTGAGCGTCCATAATAACGCTTCAAATTAACCACATTCATAACACCTGTTTTAGGTGGGTTGCCCCAGCACACTGTGTAATTTATTGGCCCTGTTTTACTTTTTATTTCAGCTGGACCCTCCCACTTGGGCGCTAGCTTGGCGGAGAATTTGTTAGAGGAACTGGAAAGAGGATGAGTTTTTAACCAAACTAGGTCACCCGGCAGAAACTGCACATTTTTTCTACGGTAATTATAATACCTAGCCTGTTTGGCTTGGCTCATCCTCGTCCTATTCTTCACCTCCTCCGCCATGAAGTTCTGTCTTTCCACCAGGGAATATGCAGCCTGATCAGGTGAAGGTGGTTGGTGGATTAGGTGTTCCAGTGGTCCCAGCACTTGCCTGCCCAGCATGATCTCCGCAGGTGTCTTCCCTGTGCTTTCCTGCTGGGCGGTGTTAATGGCATAGCGGAATTCTGGTAGCCACTGGTCCCAGGTTTGATGTTGTTGTCCCACGTAGGCAGCAATCATTGTTTTTACAGTCCTGTTGATTCTCTCTGTTAAGTTTGCTTGTGGATGGCAGCTTGTGGTTAGCCTCTGCACACAACCCCATGTCTTACACAGATCTCCCAGAAGGCTGGAGGTGAACTGTGGACCCCTGTCTGACACCAGGAACTTAGGGACTCCCCACCTAGTAAAAATCTCCTATTGTAGTATTTTCACTATCTTCTGGGTCTTGGCATCCCTAAGTGGAAACATCTCCACCTACTTTGTGTAATAATCAACAGTGACAAGGAGGTAAGTGTTCTGTTTCTTACTGGAGGGGAATGGTCCCATTAGATCAATCCCTAGTGTGTGTCCAGGCTCTGTGATCTGTGAACTTTGTAAAAGTCCAGATGGTTTTGTATCGCTGGGTTTGTATTTCTGGCATACCTCACAGCTTTTTATGTACTGCCACACATCCCTCCTGACGGACGGCCACCATGCCACCTCTATAATTTTCAGCAGTGTTTTTAGCTGTCCAAGATGGCCTCCAAGGGGATTATCATGGTAATAGTGCATGAAGTTAGTTCTCATTGACTGTGGTGCCATCAGCTGATATTTTGATATGGGCTGTTCTTTGGCTGAACGAGGTTGGAGGCCAGAGTGCAGGTGAGTGATGGTATTACCCATACCTTGTGCTTTAGCAATTTCTTCCAAGGAATGAGGTAAGGTAGACCAGTGATGCGAATTTATGGAGAGACATGGGACAGCATGACTTGAAGCTGGCTCGCATACCATGGACAAGGCATCTGGACCCATGTTGAGGCAGCCTTTCCTGTGATGGACCTGAAAGTTGAATTGTTGTAGTCGGAGAGTCCAGCGTGTGAGGCGTGAGGAGGTTTTGGAGCAGTTGAAGGCCCAGGCGAGTGCAGCATGATCTGTAAAAACATCAAACATCCTCACCTCCAGGTAATGCCTCCACTTTTCAACAGCCCAAACCACAGCTAGACATTCTTTTTCCGACGTACTATAATTTATTTCTGCCCCAGTTAAAGTCCGTGAAGCATACACCACCACCTTTTCTCCTTTTGCAGACTGTTGAGTGAGGATAGCACCCAGTCCTACATCACTTGCATCCGTGTGCACTTGGAAGTTTTGTTGAGGTCTGGTTGGATAAGTACAGGTGAGTTTTGCAGTACTTGTTTAAGTGCATTCATGCTAACTTGACATTCTGGAGTCCACTCCCACTTAACTCCTTTCTTTTTAAGGTGGTTCAATGGAGCAGAGATATCAGCAAAGTGGGATATGAATTTATGATACCAGCCTGCCAAGCCCAGAAATCTTTGCAGAGCTTTAAGGTCTTGTGGTTGAGGGAATTCTGCAACAGCCTTGGTCTTTTCTCGGTCTATCGCCACAGCCCTCCCGGAGACTATATGGCCGAGGAACTTAAGCTGTGGTTTGAAGAAGTGGCATTTCTTCATATTCAATGTCAGGTTGGCTTGGGTGAGTTTATGGAAGACCGTGTTTAGATGTTGAATGTGCTGCTCTAATGTTTTAGAATAGATGATGATATCGTCAATGTAGACGAAACAGATCCTTCCCCTCAAATCTGTCAGAACTCTCTCCATCAAATGTTGGAAGGTGGCTGCGGAGTTTCTGAGACCATAAGGCTCGCGGCTGCTGTACCAACGTCCTCAGCTTCTCCTCTACTTCAGAGAGGTAATCGTCTGAAAGAAAAGCCACCATGAATGCCCTTTTGAAGGACTGCCAATCTGTTACCTTTGCCTTCTCTGCTTTCCACCAGCTCAGAGCGGGTCCCTTCAGGACTGTACTCAGAGTACCGATGAGCTCGACGCTGGGGAGAGGCCTGATCTCTAGAAAGTTCTCGCACTGCTCGATGAAGTTGAGCACTTCTGCAGTCTCGCTGGAGTCGCCGAAAGAGGGGAACTCTAGGCGGATAGGAGGACGAGCACAAAATGAGGATGAGCCAGCCATAACTGAGGAAGTAAGCACATTATGCAGATGAGTATGCACAGGAGGAGTTATATTATAAGTAATATTTTGAGCTGGATGAGTTGGCCCTTTCTCTTTAGCATTGACCGGCCTTGGGGTCTGTGGACAATAGACCGGAGAAATGTGGGAGGAAGCTGGTGAGTAGGCCCGTAATCTGGAGAGTGTGGGAGTACTGGTAAGTCTTAGCTTTTTCATTTTACTTTCCCATTTAGCCTCTCTCCTTAAAAAACAATCAGTAAGCTCCCTTCCTAATTTTTCCAATGATTTTAGGAAATAATCCTCCAACCCAGCCAAGCTAGTGTCCACCGCCTGCCTGAAACTGGTCTCCCGGTTAACTGTACTGTCTATTGACTGTTTAAAATCATGTTCCATATTTTGTACTTTTTGATTGAGTGCCAATAAATCCACCTTTACTTGTGCTATGTCTGCCTGCATTATTTGTACAACTTCACCACTTAAAATACAGCTCCCTTCATTATCATCATCATCCGACTGATCAGAGTCAGAAACGTACAATGAGCTTATCATAGAGGATATTTCAGCAGTAGGATTGCGCCTGGTGACAAATGGGCCTGCTGTAAAATCCACATCTGTTTGTTCAACAATCTCTTTTTCATTTACAGGTGTACTTATGTTTTCGGTATTTACAGGGTTCACAGTTTCAACATCAGTAATTGCAGCTATACTTGTTACATCCATTCTGATATTTACACAAATCCAAACAAACACAACAAAAGAGGTCCCCGTACGGGCCACCAATATGTAACACTCAGCCTATATAAGGCAGGCTACACAAATACAATTATCCTGTAACCTCTTTAAGCAGTTCGTTAGATTGTATGCCGTCACAATAAATAACCAGCAGAACAAGGAATAAATGCCAACCCAGAGTGTATTATACAAGAAAACACAGAAAAACATAAATACAGTATGTACAAGTATGTATACAAGTGAATAAGTCCATTGGTGTGTGTGTGTGTGAATGCTTCGGTCTCACCGGTGAAACACTTTTAGTCCGATAGGAGCACGATAAGGAACAGCGCTGTTCTGTGACGAAGTCCAAGGAAAAATAATTCCAGAAGTTCGACTATTTCCACCAGGACGAAACTCATGAGTCACAGTCAACAAACAGCAGGATGCAAAGACGATCGATCGCTATAATCCACCTTGAGCCTGAAGAACGTAGCTTCCGCCCGACACTAAACCGGCTTCTTTTATAGGAAGTGCACAATCAGCTGAGTAGGATGACGTCACGGGATTCCCCTGCCACTTCGCGAGCGAACTCTCGCGAGAACAAAACAGAGTACACAACACTCGACAAGGGCAATACAAACAAAGGGACAACGATAACAGCTGTGATAAATCAATAATCAAATTAGCATGTTGTCAACAGCTTTATAAATCTCTCCCTCTTATGTGGCCGTGCTACAAGGGAACCAGTGCAGTGTTGAAATAACCGGACTAATGTGGTCATACTTCCTGGTTCTAGTAAGAACTCTAGCTTCTGCATTTTGAACCATATGTAGATTGTTTATTAAGCGTGCAGAAGAACCACCCAATAAAGCATTACAATAATCTAACTTTGAGGTCATAAACGCATGAATTAACATTTCTGCATTTGACATTGAGAGGATAGGTTTCAGTTCAAGAAAAAATGCAGTTATACAAATGCTAGAAACGTGGCTGTCAAAGGAGAGATTGCTATCAAATAGCACACCTAGGTTCCTGACTGATGACAAAGAATCGACAGAGCAGCCATCAAGTGTTAGACAGTGTTCTAGGTTATTACTTGTGTTGGATTTAGGTCTGATAATTAACACCTCTGTTTTTTTTCAGAATTTAGCAGTAAGAAATTACTCATCATCCAGTTTGTTATATCGACTACGCATTCCATAAGTCTCTCAATTTGGTATGTTTCAGTGGGCCACGAAGAAATATAGAGCTGAGTATCATCAGCATAACAGTGAAAGTTGACCCCATGTTTCTTGATGATATTTCCCAAGGGTGACATGTAAAGCGTGAAAAGGGGTAAAGGGGTTACTGGTCCTCTCCTATAAACACTGCACACTTTATCTCATTGCACATCTTACCCCTTATTTTATTTCATTATTTGTTTCTTATTTCATTCTCACCATATTTGTATATATATATATATATACTCTCTCGTGTTTTGTTTCATAGTTTTTATTGCTTTTATGTTATTTTTATTTTATTATTATGTTTTATTTTTTTCTTGCACTTTCCATTGAGCGGACCTGTCCTGACTAACATTTCACTACCTATTATACCCTGTATGATTGTGTATGTGACAAATAATAAAGAACCTTGAACCTTGAACCTTGAAAAGTAATGGCCCTGGTACTGAGCCTTGAGGTACTCCATACTGCACTTGTGATCGATATGATACCTCTTCATTCACTGCTATGAATTGATGACGGTCAGATAAGTATGATTTGAATCGTGCTAATGCACTTTCACTAATGTCAAAAAAAAATTATAGTCTATGCAAAAGAATGTTGTGGTCGATAGTGTCGAACACAGTGCTAAGATTCAGTAGCACAAACAGAGAGATACAACCACGATCAGATGATAAGAGCAGGTCATTTGTCACTCTAATGAGTGCAGTCTCAGTACTATGAAATTGTCTAAATCCTGACTGGAAATCCTCACAGATATTATTTTTCTTTAAGCAGGAATATGATTGTGAGGATACTACCTTTACTAGTAAATTTGACAGAAAAGGGACATTCGAGATCGGTCTGTAATTAACTATATCTTTGTGGTCAAGTTGTGTTTTTTTAATGATAGGCTTAATAACAGCCAATTTAAAGGTGTTGGGAAAATATCCTAATGACAATGACAAATTAATAATAGCCAAAAGAGAATCGATGACTTCTGGAAGCACCTCTTTTAGTAGTTTAGATGGAATAGGGTCTAACATACATGTTGTTCGTTTAGCTGATTTAACAAGCTTATACAATTCTTCCTCTCCTATAGTAGAGAATGAGTGGAATTGTTCCTCATGGGATTTCAAGGTCAAGGTCAAGGTTCTTTTATTCGTCACATACTCAATTATACATGATATAATCAGTAGTGAAATGTAAATCAGGACAGGTCCGCTCAATGGACAGTGCAAAAAAAATGCAACACAACACAAGAGAATATATATAAATATAGGTAAGAATAACATTTAAAATAAGAAAAAAATAAGGAGTAAGGTGTGCAGTGAAATAAAATGTGCAATACAGTATACTGTGGACTTAATAAATAATAATATAAACAGGGATGTGCAAGAAGAATATGCAAACAGGTTGTACCAGGTATGTACACATTAAATTGAGTCATGTAAATGTAAATGTTATGAGACTGAGTTTGAGTTTAGGAGCCTGATGGCCTGAGGGAAGAAGCTCCTCCTCAGTCTCTCAGTTTTTGCCATCATGCTCCTGAAGCGCTTGCCAGATGGCAGTAAAATGAAAAGACGGTTACTGGGGTGATTTGAGTCCTTGATGATTTTAGTAGCTCTGCTTTTGCAGCGTTTGATGTAGATGTCCTGCAGAGAGGGGAGAGCAGACCCTGAGATGCGCTCAGCTAAGCGCACGACTCTCTGCACAGCTTTGCAGTCCTGGTTTGTGGCGTTACTATACCACACTGAGATGCACTGAGTCAATACACTTTCTATGGCCCCTGAATAGAAAGTTTTCAGGATAGCTGGTGAGACCCTGAATTTCCTCAGCTGTCGCAGATGGTAAAGTCTTTGCCTGGCTTTCTTGACCTGTGTTTGAATGTGTGCAGTCCAAGTCAGGTCCTCGGAGATGTTTACACCGAGGTACTTGAAGCTGCTCACCCTCTCCACAGGGGTCCCACTGATCATAAGAGGAGTGAAGGGCCGCTGCTGTCTCTTCCTGAAGTCTACAATCAGCTCTTTAGTTTTGCTCATGTTCAGAGAGAGACAGTTGTCCTGGCACATTGTCCTGGACATTTATGATGTACTATTTGATTTGATACTGTAGCTGACGGCTGCATGGTCACAATTTGATCTCTAATAGTATTGTTTTTGGAAGTAAAATAGTTCATAACGCCATTACTGCTGTGCTGTTGGGAAATGTCAACACCTGTTGATGCTTTATGTTTTGTTAATTTTGACACTGTATTGAATAAATACCTTGGGTTATGTTTGTCTTCTAAAAGAGACGAAAAGTAATCAGATCTAGCAGTTTTTAATGATTTTCTGTAGGATAGGATACTTTCCCACCAAGTAATACGAAATTCCTCTAGTTTAGTTTTCCTCCAGCTGCGCTCTATTTTCCGTGCTGCTCTCTTTAGGTCACGAGTGTGCTCATTATACCATTGTGTTGGACTAATTCCTTAATCTTCCTTAGTAAAGGAGCAACCGTATCTAAAGTGTTAGAAAAGATAGAATCCATAGTTTCTGTTGCATCATCAAGTTTTTCTGTGCTGTTGGATATGCTGAGGAATTGAGATAAATCAGGAAGATTACTTACAAAACAGATTTTGTGGTAGAAGTGATGGTTCTACGATACTTCAAACCTGATCCTTCAAACAGGTGAACATCCGCAAAACTGTGGGTCCTGATGGTATTCCAGGCCGTGTACTCAGAGCATGCGCATTCCAACTAGCCGTGGTTTTTACAGACATTTTCAATCTGTCCCTTTCTCTGTCCGTGGTTCCCTCATGCTTAAAAAAATCCACCATTGTGCCCATACCAAAGAAAAATAAAATCACATGCTTGAATGACTGGAGGCCCGTTGCTCTGACACCCATCTTCAGCAAGTGTTTTGAGAAGCTTGTCATAGACTACCTCTGCTCTGTGCTGCCTGCTTCACTGGACCCACTACAATTTTCATATCGCAGTAACCGTTCCACAGATGATGCTATTGCCTTCACACTGCTCTCTCCCATCTGTAAAATAAGAACACCTATGTGAGGATGCTGTTTGTGGATTATAGTTCAGTATTTAACACCATAGTGCCTGCCACACTGGTCGTGAAGCTCCAGACTTTGGGACTGAACAGATCTCTGTGCATCTGGATCCTGGACTTCCTGACAGGCAGAAGTCAGGTTGTCAGAATGGGCAACAACACATCCTCTCCCCTGGTCATCAACACTGGTGCCCCGCAGGGCTGCGTCCTCAGCCCACTTCTGTACTCCCTGTACACACACGACTGTACAGCCACACAGCTCTAACATCATCGTCAAATTTGCAGATGACACAACGGTGATAGGCCTGATCACCAACAACGATGAGACGGCCTACAGAGAGGAGGTGAGTACCCTCACTAAATGGTGTCAGGAAAACCACCTCTCACTCAACATCAACAAGACCAAGGAGTTGGTGGTGGATTTCAGGAGACAGAGCAGAGAACACACACCCATCTCCATCAACAAGACACCTGTGGAGCGGGTAAACAGCTTTAAGTTCCTCGGCATTCACATCACCGAGGATCTCACATGGTCTGCTCACACAGATGCAGTGCTGAAGAAGGCACATTAGCGTCTCTTCTTCCTAAGACGTCTGAGGCAGTTTGGAACGAGCCCCAGCATCCTCAGATCATTCTACACCAGCACTGTGGAGAGCATCCTGGCCAGCTGCATCCTGACCAGCTGGTTTGGAAACAGCACCGCTGACAACCGCAAAGCTCTGCAAAGGGTCGTGCGAACTGCCCGCCACATTGTTGGAGGTGAGCTTCCCTCCCTCCAGGATATCTACACCAGGCGGTGTATAAGGAAAGCCAGGAGGATCATCAAGGACTGCAGCCAACCATCCCACAGTCTGCTCTCTCTGCTGCCCTCAGGAAGACGTCTCCGCAGCATCCAATCCCGCACCAGTCGACTGAGGGATACCTTTTTCCCTCAGGCTATCAAGCTAATGAACAGCAAAAATTAATACACCCTACAGCACACTCCCACTTTACGATATGCCATGCACTGCACTTTAACACAGTTCAGCTGGACTACACGCACACACTGCACTAACACAACAACCTATCTGCTACCACTGATATACCATGCAATGCACATCCATGACATTGCGTATCCGGCCTATGTAAAATCTGCTGCACCTTTGCATATTATGTATGCATACATGTGTACATAATGTAGAATGTGTACATACTGTGTATAATGTGTATTGATAACTGTAAGTATGTCTTAAAAAGTACACTGTGTCTACTTAGTATATGTATGTGTATATAGCACATTGTCATTTGTATAAGTTTGTAAGTATGTACTGTCTATATGTAAATTGTTTCTGCACTGGAGCACGCTCTCAAGAATTTCACTCACCAAGGCACATGTGCTGTGGTGATGTGACAATAAAGGTGATTTGATTTGATTTGGTTTATGCTTAATGTACAGCACTTTGGTCAACAAAAGTTGTTTTAAATGTGCTTTAGAAATAAATTGAATTGAAAACATTGAATATTATATATAATAACATTGCGTGGTATAAATTATGTGTGTGGAAATAATGGCAGGCTGTTTTCTCTATAATATAGCAAATATCATAGTCCTATCAAATAATATTTGTCATATCAAACACTTTTTCTTGAAAACAAACAGCTTAATTGTTTGAGCAATTTCAATCTGGCTCTCGTCCCCACCATAGTACAGAGACTGCTCTTGTTAATATTACTAATGATCTGCTATTGGCAGCTGATTCTGGTTTATTAACAATACTTGTCTTTCTCGACCTGAGTGCTGCCTTTGATGCCATCTTTCATACAATGGACAGATTAGTTTCTATAGGGATCACCGGCACCCCTTGTCCTGGTTTAGGTCTTATCCTACTGGTTGCACTCAATTTGTTCAAATTAAACATTTTTGATCAAGACCATCTACAGTTTCCACTGGTGTCCCTCAGGGTTCTGTTTTGGGGCCACTGTCATCCATCATCTTTTTACTTGCCCTTGGCCATATTGGCAGGAAATATGGTATCCATTCTCACTGCTATGCCAATGTCACCCAGATACCTATCTACCTTCCAAACCCTCTAGTTCTTTTTATCCACCTTTCTTGACTAGATGGCTAGCTGAAATTAAAGATTGCCTTACAGCCTGTTACGATGACCAGCTGGAGTGCCCATGAGCTCTGCCAGAGGGCAATCCATTCCATCCCTTACTGTTACCACTCTCTCCGGACTCCTATAACCCTCTGCCTAGGTTTGCCTCACTCATGAACCTCTGCCTCACTCAAATCAAATCAAATCCCTTTTATTGTCACATCACCACAGCACAAGTACCTTGGTGAGTGAAATTCTTGAGAGCGTGCTCCAGACAGTGCAAAAACAACAACAATTTACATATAGACAGTATCTATACTTACAGACTGTACAGAAGACAATGTGCAAAAAACACATACATATACTCAGTACACACAGTGTACTATAAGACATACTTAGTTACCGATACATAGTAATATGTGAAGGTGCAACAGATTATACATTATACACTATATTTGTGAAACAATACAGATTAATTGTGCAACAGATAGTTGTGCAAAGGTGCAACAGATTATAAATATGCAATGTCGTGGATGTGCATTGTATGGTATCTAGTGTTAGCAGATAGGTTGTGTTAGTGCAGTGTGTGCGTGTAGTCCAGTGGAACTGTGTTAATGTGCAGTGCATGGCATGTTGTGTGAGTGTGAGTGTGATGTAGGGTGAATTAGTTCTGATTGTTCATTAGCCTGATAGCCTGAGGGAAAAAGCTATTCCTCAGTCGGCTAGTGCGGGATCGGATGCTGCGGAGACGTCTCCCTGAGGGCAGTAGAGAGAGCAGTCTGTGGCTGTGGCTGACGGGTGGCTGGAGTCCTTGATGATCCTCCTGGCTTTCCTCATGCACCGTCTGGTGTAGAGAAGCTCACTTCCAACAATGTGGTGGGCAGTTCGCACGACCCTTTGCAGAGCTTTGCGGTTGCCAGCGGTGCTGTTTCCAAACCAGGCGGTGATGCAGCCGGTCAGGATGCTCTCCACGGTGCAGGTGTAGAAGGATCTGAGGATGCTGGGGCTCGTTCCAAACTTCCTCAGCCGTCTCAGGAAGAAGAGGCGCTGATGTGCCTTCTTCAGCACTGCATCTGTGTGAGCAGACCATGTGAGATCCTCGGTGATGTGAACGCCGAGGAACTTATAGCTGTTTACCCGCTCCACAGGTGTCTTGTCGATGGAGATGGGTGTGTGTTCTCTGCTCTGTCTCGAAATCCACCACCAGCTCCTTGGTCTTGTCGATGTTGAGTGAGAGGTGGTTCTCCTGACACCATTAAGTCAGGGTACTCACCTCCTCTCTGTAGGCCGTCTCATCGTTGTCTCATCGTTGTCACCTATCACCATTGTGTCATCAGCAAATTTGACGTCATGTGTGTACAGGGAGTACAGGAGAGGGTTGAGGACGCAGCCCTGCGGAGCACCAGTGTTGAGGGTCAGAGGAGATGAGGTTGTTGCCCATTCTGACCTCCTGACTTCTGCCTGTCAGGAAGTCCAGGATCCAGCTACACAGAGATCTGTTTAGTCCGAGATGAACTTCCTTAAGCACTTCCCCTTGGGGTTAATTCCCGCTGCCTTTTTGAAGTGTGTTCCACTTCATGAAGTGGACGAGGGAAGTTTATATGGACATTACCTCAACCTCTCAATTTTGACAGAGGGAGCCAATCTGCTTCATGCACCCTTCAGGCCGCTCCATAGACCACAATGCAACATGATTATGACATCATTGCTGATTGCATTTAATTTATCCCCACCCAAACAACTCTATAATATATATATATATATATATATATATATATATATATATATATATATATTAGTGGTGGGCATAGATTATTTTTTAATCTAGATTAATCTAGATTAATCTTGGAATTAATCTAGATTAATCTAGATTAAAATGGCTCATTTGAATTCTGCCGAAGGCATTCAGAATATGTGTGCTACCCAAATAATGACTAAAAGTAAGTCTTTGAGAACGGGTTTCTCAAGCCAGGTGGCGCATTAGACCAGGGGCTCATCTCCTGTTTCCAAAATGCATCACAAACTTTAATCTCTTCCTGTCCCAATCCCACAAAAACTGGAGGAAAATCCTGCTCCACTCCCGGAAGAATGATTCCCATTCCCTCCCACTCCCGTGTTGTTGTTTTTTTTTTTTTGCCGATAACTGTCAATTACAGTAAAAATATAGTACAGATCACAGCGTGCCCACCTTATTAGTTGAATAAAAACCCAAAATGTCGTTTTTTGTTATTATATTGAACTGAAAGCCATCTTATGCACAGTGTTGCACAGATTCAATTTCATGTAAATCATCCATGCTAACACACGTCTTCTATTTTTATTTTTAGACATTTCACTCTCTATAGATATATTTTTCAAAGATGGAGTTTGAAGTTTCTCACTCAAGTTCACATGAGACCTAAAGCGCATCCTATTTGCTTAAAAGCGCAACGTTTCGTTGTTATTCTGAGTGCACAGAAATAAGCGTAGAGTCTTTACAGATTCGAAAGATGTATTAGGCTACTTTTATCTGTATGACCAAAATGACGGAGATTTTAAGAGCAAGTGAGCGCACGGAGCCTGTCCTGCAGCAAAGCGCTTCCACACAAACACTTCAATAAGCGCACATTTCTCTAGGTTAACATCATATTGAGGCCATGTAAAGTTGCTACTACATACATCTTTCAGATGAAAAGCCATATTTGAGGTTGATGAATGATAGGTGGCGTTTGGATGTCCTGCCGATTGTATTACCACATAGACCAGCCGTTAACAATCTGTCCATCACGGACTGCGAGCCTCTAGTTCAAGACTCGTTCGCCCCTACAGTGCAATTCGGCTAGGTATACATCCGCTAAAATATCAGGGTGAAAGTCATCATAGCTTGCGTAGTATAGACCCAGCTCCCAACCCAACTTTGAGAATAGATTAACAGCGATATTTTTTTTATCGCCCGATAAGAGTCTCACGTTAACACAGCACGTTAACGCCGATAACGGCCCACCACTAATATATATATATATATATATAAACAAATTAAATTTAGAACAGCCCAAGCATACCTATATTCATATAGAATTTTGCACCAACAAGTTCATGTGGGGAAAAATTGAAACAATAAACAAACTCCATAGTGGATTCTAAATGATCAAGAGATTAGGACGTTCCAGTTCAGCCTGTTCCAAGGGTTCTGCCAGTAGTGGGCACTCTTGAAACGTTATCAATGACATACATACGAGTAAATGAGATGGAGGGAATTTTGAGAGTGAAGGGCATAAAACAATGGACTGGAAAGCAACCATGATTATTGTTAGCCTGTATGTTTCATTGTCTTCTGTGTTTTCTACCCGTGTTGCACTGCTTTGCCTTTATGTTTTTGAACACTGGACTGTTTACCTGGTTTTTGTGATTGCTTGCTGCCTGCCCTGACATTGCCTGTTTGTGGAGTACTCTTTTCGATTGTCTTAGATGTACCTGTTTTGCTGGTATTTTGACCCTGCCTATGCTTGACTACGCTCTTTATAATAAAGCCTGCATGTGGATCGCCAACTCTGTTTTCAAACCTCTAACGGTACACAGCCAACTTTCTGAAACTCAACAGTGACAAAACTCAGGTCTCACCCGTTGGTACAAGATCTACTCTGATTAAATCTGATTGTTTTTCTGTGGATATTGATCATAATGTAATTGGTCCTTCTCACCAAGTTAGGAGGTGCCATTTTTGATAGCACAATTTCCTTTGAAGCCCATGTTAATAATATTACACATACTTCATATTTCCACCTGCGTAATATTAATCTGCTTCATCCTTCTCTCACAACAAATAATACTGCAATTCTTATTCATGCACTGAGGTAACCCTCACGCATAATTTATTAAAATGCTTTCCTTCTCAACTTCTCTATAAACGGCAGTTAGTTCAAAACTTGAAAATAACAACTTATTCAACATGTACCCATGTGTTGCGGCTGACACAGAACAGTGCGCAGTTTGCATCCAGCGGATACTCTCCAAAATGGCGCTACGGTGATGCAGATTGTTGAATAAGTCATTATTTTCGTTTTCTTTGCGTACAAAAAGTATTCTTGTCGCTTCATAAAATTCAGATTGAACCACCAATGGCAGATGGACTATTTTGATGATGTCTTTCATACTTTTCTGGGCCTTGACCGTGTTACTTACTTGGCAGTCAATACAGTCACAAAGCATAATTCATCCAAAATATCTTAAATTGTGTTCCAAAGACGAACAAAGCTTTTATGGGTTTGGAACGACATGGGGGTAAGTGATTAATGACAACATTTTAATTTTGGGCTGGAGTAACCCTTTAATTGGAAATTATAGAAGCACTTTAACTGTTGAAAAATAAACCCATTTGTTGTGGTGGAAGTGATGCCACAAATGTGGGACTCTATTTTTGAAATGTATGAATAGTGTTTAATTTTATATATAGCAAGTAGTAAAAAATTGACGATGAAGGAATTGAGCAAAGTTTCCAAGTTGTAAAGTGACTTCATATGATAATAAGAAATACATATAACACCCTGGGACATAAAAGTTGCAGGAACTCTTTTAAACATCTAAAATGGAATAGTTTAAAGTGCAAGTTTCTGTCTCAGCTCATTAATGCTGTCTTCTGCCAGTATTCAGTCATATAAACTGACAGTCAGCCTCCTCTCCTGTCTCTTTCATCCATATTCATATAAAGCAAATCATGAGCCTCAGAAGATCAAATCTGCTGAGCTTTTCTGGTGCCTTAACTACAGATTGAGTCTCACAATCTCTGTTTTTGGGAAAAAAATAAGGAAAAATAAATTTCCAGGCTGGTCCAACTAATGTGCATGCAACAAAAAATATTATAATAATAATAACAATACATGTTATTTGTAACGCACTTTGTATTTCAGCAAAATCCCAAAGTGCTACAATATAAGAACACAGAAAAAACAAAAACAAAAAACTCTGCTAAAAAGATAAAAAACTAAAAAGCAAAAGCTCTGCTAAAAGATAAGTTTTAATGCCACATTTAAAAGCATAAGAAGGTTGGCGATGTTCCTCAGGTGGAAAAAAATAGGTCTTACACAGATGTTTGATGTGATTCCTCAAAGGTCAGATGCGAGTCCATTTTGACACCCAGGTTGATGACTGATGTTGAAAGTAAAATATCCTGGCCAGAGAAGGTAATGCTGTTAATGACAGATGTTCGAACCTGGTTTGGAGTGCCAATTAAGATGGCTTCAGTCTTGGAGCTGCAATACATTTTGCTTCATCCATGCATTTATCTCCTACTGGCAGGTAGTCAAAATGTAAAATGGCATGACAGAAGATGGAGTTGATCCTGATGTAGAGTTGTATGTCATCAGCGTAGCAATGGAAAAAAAATTCCATGCCCGCTGATGGTATGACAGAGGGGGAGCATGTAGAGGATAAAAAGGATGATGCCGAGCACTGCGCCTTGAGGGACACCACAGGTGACATTGTGAGTCAATGATTTAACCTCGCCAAATGCGACATGCTCAGTTCTCCCAGAAAGGTTAGATGAGAACCAATTACAGTGCTCAGGGTAAATGAGTACACCCCCTTTGAAAAGTAACATTTTAAACAATATCTCAATGAACACAAAAACATTTTCCAAAATGTTGACAAGACTAAGTTTTATATAACATCTGTTTAACTTATGAAAGTAAGGTTAATAATATAACTTAGAGAACAAAATTTTCAGTTTTACTCAAATTAGGGTGATGCAAAAATGAGTACACCCCACTGAAAGTCTCTGGAGCAAAGCTAAATTTTAGACTACAAATGTCTAATTTAACAAGAATTCAACCACAGGTGAGTCTAATAATTCATTACACAGGTGACAGTTGACTATAAAAGGGTGTTACTTATAGAAAACCCCTTCCCATTTCATGCTGTCAGCAATGGCACCACATGGAAGAGACTGAAAAATGTGTAATCTAAGTTATATTATTAACCTTACTTTCATGTTATAAGTTAAACAGATGTTATATTAAACTTAGTCTTGTCAACATTTTGAAAATATTTTTTGTGTTCATTGAGATATTGTTTAAAAATTTTACTTTTCAAAGGGGTGTGTACTCATTTACGCGAGACCAATGGTGGAGTGCAGACGATGAAGGAGAATGTTGTGGTCCACAGTGTCAAATGCTGAACTCAGATCCAGGAGGATAAGGAGAGATGGGGAGCCAGCATCTGCGGTCATCAGTAGGTCATTTGTAACCATGTTTCCATGCTGTGGCCGGTGTGAAAACCAGACTGGAATTTCTCAAACAGTTTATTTTGTTTTAAATGGACCAGAAGCTGCGCAGCTACTACTTTTTCAAGAACTTTAGAGATGAATGGAAGGTTGGAGATGTACCTGTAGTTGTCAAAGACTTCTGGGTCTAATGTAGACTTTTTGAGCAGTGGACTGATGACAGTAGTTTTCAATGTAGATGGAACATGACTAGCCTGGAGGGAATGATTGATGACCTTAATGATCAAAGGACTTATAACACAGATATTTTATTTTACCAAGGATGTGGGAAAGGGATCCAGGGCCCAAGTGGATGGTTTCACCTTTCTAATAATGTTCTCAACCCCTTGCTGTGAGATGTCTGAGAAACGGCATAGAGGTTGGGAAATCCCAGGCTGTGGGTTGACAGTTGGGACAGATAGAACAGGGGAGCTGGAGAGGACGTAGCGAAAGTTATCTACTTTTTTCCTGAAAAAAGTAATTAAGTTGTTACACCTCTCCTCTGTAACTCCTGAATGACAATGGGTTTGTGGTTTAAGGATGTGATTGATAGTAGAAAAAAGTTGCTTGGAATTACCAGGGCTATTATTAATGATATTGAAGTAGTACTGTGACCATGCTTCTTTCAAAGACCTTGCATAGGCCTTCTGATGTTCTCTGCGACGCTCAAGTACAAGCCATGCTGTCTTCATATTGAGGTTAATTATTTTGTCCATTGATTTTGTATTAGTGAAGGTCTCCTCCCTTGAAGTCTCTGTTTGGATTCACAAACAAATTATAATCCATGGTGGATTTATAATATGCTCTGATGTCCCTGAAACTACCAGCTGACAGACCGTACAAGCAAGAGGAACAGGAGTGTTTTGGCACTGTTTGTGTCAATGCCAACAGCATGAGTCTGGTGAAGGAGATATGCACGCTTGCATTTCTCACCAAAATCATCTCAGCTGTACAGACAGTCTCTCCACGTGCACACTCTGTTAACACGGCATTCAACTTGCCAGCAAAGACCACTGAATCAGCACAGCGTATGGTCAATCATTTATATTAGATAAACACTGCCCTGATGAGTTGCTGACTACTTATTAAAGTATTCATCCAAGGTCTAAAGTTGGGTACTTTCATTGGGTATTTCCATTTATAAAAACTGATTTACTGTAAGTCGAACTCTTTATGAAAGGGTAAGGGAGCAGAGTTAAATCAAATAAAGCAATAATCATTGCTCTAGATGTATGTATAGACTGTAAAAGAAATGTTGTTGGGAAAACAATTCAGCGCAACACAACTTCAACTTCAATTTGACTGTTCACTTAAAGCAAAATGCCTTATTCAGCCAATAAGTCCATTAAGCTAACTATAGATAACTTTTTAAATTACAAACAATAAAAGTATCTGTCATTTTGGTAGCCATTTATATAGTCATTCGACTTAATATTTCATTTTTATTTCATTAAAAACATAAAAAAATATAGGTATAAGGAAAATACTACTTTTTACAACGTGGTTACACAACATGAGTCATTAAATGCAGCTTTTGATGAAGGGGTTTCAAAACTCTTATATGTTCAAAATTACACTTTTCTTTTACAGACCAAAGACATCCAAGAGTTTTCTTAAGGTTGTATATAACCCACAACACTTTTTCTTATCATTCTGTTGGTCTAAGAGGTTTTCAAACACCCTGCAAGTGTTTGTGATTTATTAAAAAAAAAATCACAGTGTAAGCCTATTTGTTCTTCATTACTGACTGTTTGCTTAAAGTTTTACCCATTTTTGGGTGAACTATTGATATCTATATGACTTAATCTTTATAAATACTGATGAAGAGTATTTTTGATGAAGTCCTCAATTAGTTATCACAATATTGCACACAATTTCTGTACTTTTAGATCGCAGTAAGAACTTTTTTGTGGGTCTGATACCTCAATGCAGCGTGTAATACATTTCTAAAGCTCTTACACCTGAAGTACAATAAACAGTGAGGTAAAAATGTAGTCTTTTCCAATTTACATCTTGGTTTTCATGGATAATGTCAGGGATAATGACAGTGGAGGAGTAATTTACTGCGTTTTTATCTGCTCTAAAATCATAACTGCCAGCATAAGACTTTTTGGTGTTAAATTGAATTCTGTCCTGTAAATGAATTCTGTTTATCGCGCTTTGCTGCGTTTGGTCAGTGTTTACTCAGTGGGGTGACCTGTTCAGTGTGTAGACAGCTGCGCTGGTATGCCCTCATTTACAAAGCAATCCTGGCTCAATAATTTTCTTATCTCTGAAGGCTTCTTTTATAGTTGCAAGCCAGTCTGGGATGAGCTCTAGTGAGGTTTTTAGACAACCAGGTATAATGGCTTTCATAAAGCATTCCTATAAATTAGACTGAACATGTTTCTCAGTTCGAGCTGGGGTTTCTGGATTATGAATGTTTGCATTTTTGTAATGTTCATTAATGTAAAAGCAAAATTTGTCCGCCAAATCAAAGTAATGAAGTAACAACACTTTAGGCTTTTTAAATAATTAATTACTTGTAAAAAAACAACCTAAAAAACGTTTATCTTGAAAAATATATTTAAAATATTTCATTTATGTATTCAAGATTTAAGTAAAATAGTAATGTAAGAACCTTTTACTACAAGGTTACTTCACTTAGTGCATTTTTAGAGTCTTTAAATCTAACTTTTGAGGAAAATGGTATAAAGCGTTTTCAAAAACCATATGAAACCGACATGAATACTAATTTCTAGGAACGTAGAAATAACTTTTATAAGAACCGTGTTTTTTAAGAAAAAAAATAATCTTTTCATGTCTCTAATATTATCTTAGAACGAGGGACAATTATTACTAGACATTATTAACCAGTGGCCAGAGGTTCTTCCCACAGATACAGACCTCACATTCAAAGGGTAGTTAACCCAAAAATGTTGTCCTCATTACTGAGTTTCTTTCTGAACTTCCATAATAAGGAAAAATATTACGTAAATCAATAGCTACCATCAATTGTTTGGTTACCAACATTCTTCAAAATATCTTATTTTATGTTCAACAGAAGAAACAAATTCACACCGGTTTGGAACAACTTGAGGGTGAACTATTCCTTCAAGGTCACAAATTAATTTCACAACCCATGATTTCTGTCTGTGTATACCCAAACTGTACATGTTACTATAAAAAGTATTTAATTGTATCCAATTTAATATGTCCTGTACCCTCAGGGTCTGATCTATAAAATTAAATATTTTTTGTTCAGAACAGAATCTCATTTTATTTAAAAATATGTTTGGCTAAATTTGATTTACTTGTTTATTTATTTATTTTATTTTTAAATTAAATTCACATACCAGTAAAGCACCATGATTGTGTTGAGAGCAGTACCAGCTGAGGTGAAGCACTTCTGCGAGATACTCTAATAACTTTCCACAGCCGTTTGCTCACTCTGTTGATTTATTGGATGCAGCAGTTGGTAGTTTATAGACTAAATGTTGTTCCACAGAGCAGCAGAATTAAAATCAGACAATTAGAGCTCAGTCCCAAAGGACATTGTAATGGTTCTTTACATGATGCATTAACCGAACAGTATTATTTACAAAAAAAATGTGAATGTGCTTTATGTTGCAACATAATTTAATTGATTTCTTTCAAATCAGAAACACTATTTAAACATTTTGAAGCAACCTACATATATTAGTTGCTTCAATAATTAGATGAGAAAATTCAATTTAAAGAGAATATCAGGAAAAAATTGCTTGTTAGGATAGCATTTACAAGTTACTACTATTTACAGTGTAGCTAATGTTTATTGCGATGAAGATTTAATGTATCTCTCAAACATATTGCAGCTTCCGATAAGTGTTCCTATAAACCACCTTGATTTGAACTGTTACTTTTGTTAATCTACAAGTGAAACGTTTGTTCTTCTTTACTGTTCAGATAATCATTCTAATTATATGAATCATTAATCATTTCTGTTTTTATACCAAAGAACATTTAAATAAAGCATTCAATAAATAAATCTAATCTTTGTTTGCTCGCTTTGCATTTTCTTGAAAAAATAACTTAAAAATAAATGTAAACGTTAATCAATTTACAAGAAAAGGCTTAAGGGCAGAGGTGGGTAGTGACGAGTTACATTTATTTGAGTACATTTTTTGGGTAACTAATACTTTTAGAATATATTTAAAAATGGGTACTTTTACTCTTACTCAAGAAATGTTTTAGTGAAAAAGGTAGGTTCTCACTCGGAGCTGTAACAGAAAGTTTAAAAACATCAAGAGCAATGAGCGCAGCGGCGCGCGACCTGTTCCAGGAGGAATGCCTTTGCCTAGACACAATTAATACTGATATTTTCAAAATATTTACCCCTGCAGAAATATAGGCTACATTTGTTTATATTTTGCAGAACAGACGGAAGAAGATCCATCAATGTGCATTTGTTTGGTTATGTTCAGATGTTCAGCAGTGGTCATGTGGGGAGTTTTCACTCTCTCCATGTCAGAGGTTTTATATATATGTATAGGGTATAATACATAATTAATATACTTTGAAATATAATGTAATTCAGTGATTCAAATCAGAAATTTCATCAGCTATTACTCCAGTTTTCAGAGTCGATATGATCCTTCAGAAATTATTCTAATATATTGATGTATTAGGCTACCAGTGTTGGAAACAGTATTGCCGTTTAATATTTTTTGGAACCTGTGACATTTTGTTCAGGATTCTTTGATGAATAGAAAGCTAAAAAGAGCAGCACTGATAATAAATCAACATATTTATTGGATTTTGTGGATCAAAAAGGATTATGTGACACTGAAGACTGGCATAAAGGCTGATGAAAATTCTGATTTGAATCACTGAAATAAATTACATGACTCACTGTCAAATGATTTGGTTCATTAAAGCAAATTTAACAAAGATCAACCTCAGTCTTCTGTTGGAAAGCTAACCTGGTTCAGGGCAGGCAAACTGTCCTATAAACGGGCTAAACTGAGCTCCTCTAACAGTGATCAATAGGAACGCAAAATTACCACTGACTCTATCATATACTATCCATATACCATGCATATACCATGCAGCTTTTCTCTCTGGTTTTATAACATAACAATCACTAAACTAAAAGTTAAAAATCACTAAATTAAAACTACATTTTAACTGCTTTAAAGAAACACACATGAACTCATCTGAGCTTAGTAATTGTGACTGTATTAGCTTTTTATAATTTTATTTACCCATTATAATAGTCCCTTTACAGTCACTGCTATCATAAAATGCATATTTGACTCAAAATTATTGGGTTCCGCATGTTTTGCGCGCATGCGCGCAGCAGCTCCTCCCTTCGCGTAAGCCTCGCCCACTCCTGAAAGCAAAATGTATATATTGGCATGACTTTAAAACATTTACAGATGAAAGATATACGCGTGATATGTCAGTTATGCACTGAGGAAATAAAACGTCTCAAATGCATTAAAAAGCACAAATATATTCGATGTTTGTCGTGGTGGATCGATTTGATCCATGATCGACAGTAAAGGCTAAAAGAATAAGCGTCCACAAATTATTTTTTATACATTACATTGTCTTTCACTTGAACTTACATTCTAGTTTATAACCACTTTAGCCCTGATTGATTTGTTAGGTTATTTCAAGTCAGGTGTTGGACTTTAATCCCCTCTTTTTCCTCAGGTCTCTGTGCTGTTGTGATTCGTCATATTGCGCAGCGGTGATGAGAGAACACGCTTGAGAAACTCAATCTACATATAAAATATTGGTCACAAATTATTCGTCGCTTTCTAAACAATAAAAGTGTATCGCATCCATCAGTAATTATATATTACGGTGGCCAAGAGAGCTCAATGCGCTACAACTTCAGAAAACAGATGCAAATAGAAAAAGCACCAGCAAACAGAGCATGTGAGCGGAGCGCGAGCGGAGCGCGAGCGGAGCTCGCTCAACACAAAATGCCCTTTGGTAATTTACTAATTCCAGAATATGTGGAATAGGCTAAGCAATAGTTTGTTTGAGTTAGTGTGTCGGGTCTCAGGTCTGATCACCTGTTCTTGCTGTCTCTGTGTGTGATGTCATGTGCTGGGTTTGTTTTGACAGCTCGCCACATGTGTTTGTCAACCTTATTGTTTCCCAGCCCTCCTTGTTTCTCTGCTCGTTAGCTAATCTTGTTCCTCACCTGGTTCTCATTATCTATTATTACTTCCCCTTTATAGCTCCCTGTGTGTTTCTGTCCGTTGTCAGACTGTTGTGTTTTTTTCCGCTTGCACTGACTGTGTTACTCACCTCTCGTTTGTCTTGTCAGGCTCCAGTGCTCGTAGCTGTTTTTGTGTTCTCTGCACCCCCATCTGTGCATCCAGATACTGCGGGCTTCCACTCCGACACCTGCCGTTCCGGGTTATCTGCGGACTCGCTGTGGACGGCTCAGCCTCTCGCTCGGATTGCGAGCAGCCTCGCCAGCTTCATTGTTTCTGCCGCTGTTACGGCTCGTCCCGCCGTGGTGATCGAACCATCTGCGTGGCAGAGGATTCTGCCCCTCTCTGACTGACGGTGGAAGCACTCTTCGCCTGTCTATTATTTGCTGTCCTAATAAACCTCCGTTGTACCCGCATCTGAATCCTGCCTCTCCTTCCCGACAGAACAGTCTGACCAACAATGGATTCAGCGGGATCGGATCCGCTTCGCGCGGCTCTCGTGCAACAGGGAGCATTGTTGGGTCAGCATGCCACCCAGCTCCACACCACAGCTCATGAGATGGACGCTCTCAATGCCCGAGTCGCGGAGCTCCTCACGTGGGTCGATGATCTGCAGCGGGAGGCGACTAACCGTGGCCCCGCCCTCCGTGCTGGCATTCCTCTGGACCCCGAACCGCTTGCCAACAATCCCCCTGTTTATGATGGCGACCCTAATTCTTGCCAAGCCTTTCTCTCCCAGTGTTCGCTGGTGTTTTCACTGCAGCCGCGACGTTATAGCACCGAAGAAGCTAAAGTGGCATTCGTTCTCACCCTTCTCTCTGGCCGCGCCCGTGAATGGGGTATCGCTGTTTGGAGATCGCGGGCTCCCTGCTGTGCCACATTTGTGGATTTTTGTCAGGAGATGACAAAGTTTTCTTGAGGGACTAGATGAAGCCATCGCCGACGAACTAGCTGTGGTGGATCTTCCCCGGGAGCTGGATAACCTGATCAACCTTGCGCTCTGTGTGGAGGGCCTCAACCGCCGCCGCCAGCGCCTGGCCAACCCACCGCCTCCGTGGCGCCACCTGGAGGCCTCGTCATCCGATGCGGCGAGTCACCTGCCTGCTGAGGTTGAGCCCATGCAACTGGGTCGGCTCCGGCTCACGCCACAACAGAGACAGGAACGTTTAGCTCTGGGGTTGTGTCTGTATTGTGGCAAGGCTGGCCACTTCGTCCTTCAGTGTCCTTTAAAAGTCAAGGCCCACCAGTGAAGCGGAGAGTCCTGGTGGGTCCCTCTCCCTGTACAAACTCTCCAGCTACGCGCACTCAGCTGCCCTTTCGACTTTCCGTCCAGGGAGGTTCGCACACTGGTCACGCCCTTCTGGATTGCCGGTGCAGGGTTTTTCTTCGTGCAGAAGAAAGACGGCTCCCTACGCCCCTGTATTGATTATCGAGGGTTGAATGACATTACCGTAAAGAACAGGTACCCCCTACCTCTAATGTCTTCTGCTTTTGAATTGTTGCAGGGAGCTCAGGTCTTCACCAAATTAGACCTCCGCAACGCCTACCATCTGGTGCGCATTCGGGAGGGGGATGAGTGGAAGACGGCGTTCAACACCCCCTCGGGACACTACGAGTATCTGGTTCTTCCGTTTGGTCTTTCCAATGCTCCAGCCGTTTTCCAGGGCCTCATCAATAGCGTCCTGGGTGTATTTGGATGATATTCTCATTTTTTCCCCCTCTCTCCAAGTACACACCCAGCACGTTAGGCGGGTCCTCCAGCATCTGTTAGAGAACAAGTTGTTTGTCAAGGCGGAGAAGTGCGAATTCCACGCCGAGTCTGTTACGTTCCTTGGCCATATCATCTCTACCAGGGGGATCAAACCAGACCCCGCTAAGATAGAGGCTGTCGCCATGTGGCCGGTCCCCGACTCCCGCAAGGCTCTGCAGCGTTTCCTGGGGTTTGCCAACTTCTATCGGCGATACATCAGGAATTTTGGTCAGATCGCTGCACCACTCACGGCGCTAACCTCCACCAAGGTGGTCTTCAGGTGGAACACGGATGCGCAGGTAGCCTTTGACGTTTTAAAGTCCCGTTTTGTCTCTGCTCCTGTTCTGTTGGTTCCAGATCCTGAGTCCCAGTTCATTGTCGAGGTCGACGCGTCGGATGTCGGGGTTGGCGCAGTCCTTTCTCAGCGCCGCTCTGCGACGGAAGGTGCACCCTGCATTTTCTCCGTCGTCTCAGCCCTGCAGAACGTAACTATGACATTGGCAATAAGGAGCTGTTGGCGGTAAGATTGACCTTGGGCGAGTGGCGTCACTAGTTGGAGGGGTCAGCGCAGCCCTTCTTGGTCTGGACGGATCACAAGAACCTGGAATACATCCGTTCGGCCAAGAGGCTGAGCTCTAGTCAGGCCCGCTGGGCACTCTTCTTTGGCCGATTTAACTTCACCCTCTCGTACCGGCCGGGGTCTAAAAATGTCAAGCCCGATGCTCTCTCACGCTTGTTCGGGGCCCCAGAGGGGGAGCTTACGGCCGAGACCATCCTTCCTGAAGGGATGGTGGTCGGGGCTCTTTCTTGGGGTATCGAACGGCGAGTAGAGGAGGCCGGTCGAGGGGTGCACGTGCCGGAGGGGTGTCCGGCGGGCAGGTTGCTGGTGCCGGAGGCGCTGCGCCCTGAAGTCCTTCAGTGGGGGCACGAGTCCAGGCTGGTCTGCCATCCAGGGATTCGGAGAACATTGTTTGCCATCCGTCAACGTTTCTGGTGGCCCACTCTGGCCGCAGATGTCAGACAGTTCGTGTTGGCCTGTCCCACTTGTGCTCAATGTAAGCCCGTGAATCGTCCTCCCGATGGTCTGCTCCATCCTCTCCCCGTCCCTTCCCGTCCTTGGTCACACATCGCCCTTGATTTTGTCTCTGGGCTTCCCCCATCGAAGGGTAACACTGTGATTCTCACGGTGGTGGATCGCTTTTCTAAGGCGGTTCATTTCATTCCCCTGCCCAAGTTGCCCTCTGCCCGGGAGACCGCCCAGCTGATGGTGGACCACGTCTTCCGGCTCCATGGATTGCCGGTTGATGTGGTTTCAGATAGGGGTCCTCAGTTCGCCTCCCGGTTTTGGAAGGAGTTTTGTAGACAGATCGGGGCCTCGGCTAGTCTGTCTTTTGGTTTTCATCCTCAGACCAATGGGCAATGCGAGCTTTGCATTTTGCTTCTCCCGCTCTAGACTCTCCACTCTAGCCAAAGCTTCACTGAGTCTGGCCTTTAGACGAGTAGGAGAATTGGGCAATGCATATGAGTGGTCCTAGTAGAAAGAAGGATGACAATATTTTCAGTGATGTTTATTTCATACCACTCACAGTTGTTTTGGTGCATAGCACTGCATATGTGCAGGCACACATTCTTAATTTCTTACCCGTAATATCACTGCCAGCACCATGAGTATGGGAAAGAGAGAAAGTGTGTGTGTGTGTGTGTGTGAGAGAGAGAGAGTGTCAGTGAAAGAGGGTGTGTATGTGTTCACGTGTGTATTTATTTATTTATAACATATAAAAAGTGTATAAGTGAGTATGTCTGAAAAGAGTTGCAGAAAGCGAGGGAGAGATTTTGATATGACCAGAGCCATGATGCTCACAGCTGTATGGGACATATAAAATAACCTTCAAATACTCACATCATTGGGCTGAGGTTCACTTTCAGGGAAATGCTGAGAAAGGTCCACTGGTAGGCTCTCTTCAGGTTTTCCTTGAATTTTTTGTGTTCCTAGTCACAACAGGCTAAAATATAAGAAACATAATAATTAAATTAAAAAATAATTTTAAACTTCATTAAAAACACTTGAAAAGGTTTTAGTATCCCACAGTGTATTGCAATACACAATACATGTCTATGATACTGTGTGTACCTTTGCCTCTAATATGTTTATACAGCTGAGGCTTTATAATGCTTTTCATGCGAGTTTAGATTTAATTCTCCATAATCGCTGCCGTCGTCAGCACACAAAAAGTAGCCAGGTGCTAATTAACACAAGATGCAGATGAGAGTGGATAATGCTCACAGGCCCTGAGTCAACAACAGTCTGCATACTCAATGCCTCCTGTGGGTTGAGGAGCAGAGCCAAACACTTCTGATTATAATCAATCAATATAACATGTTTTCCCAATCCTAAACATAAGGGAGACCAGAAGCAACTATAACACATTAAATTGGTCAATCACACTCATGAACAAACTAATCTTGGCAGTGATTCCAGACTCTTCCTGACTGAGTGTCAAAGTGTTTATCATATCAATTTTAAGTACAGCTCTGTAAGATTACTGAAATATGGTTTACAAGAGAATATTATTTCAGTCTTTCTACTTTAAATTTCCTGATTCATTTAAAGTTGGTGTTTCTTTCAGAAATTTTGCAATTTCTGTGTGAAAATCAATACATTCATTATTTTAAACAAATGGTATATACAGCTTTTTTATTTTTGTTTTATTATTAATCTGCATTTCAGTTGTTTTGGTATAGCTAAAAGTTATAAAGTTCCTTTGATCATGGAAAACCTATATATCAAGGAATTTTTAAATAGGGTTTTCCTTGGTTTGTCATGAAAATTTCCAGTGAATTTCATCTTTTAAAATATGCTCTGCTCTAAAATATTTATTGGCTACATATTGCTCTTGTATACAGCACAGCGTGTTTAGTGTAAAACTCATTTGCAAGCCATAATAATGCCAGATTTGTCTTTGTTATTTCAGTGCTTTCAATTAATCAATTTAAATCAAGTAATCTCATACAATTGGTAAAATCACTGAAATTCCTTGTCAGTCGTGTGGGAACTCGAGAGAGATGTCAACTTACCATATGATGCAAATATATATTAGCTTAGATTTGTGGCCTGGGGTAATAAGCCTAATTATAATAACTTAACCTAGTTATAATAAAACTGTATGACTTTCTGATATTTAAACGGTGAAATAAGCACCACTGAAATAAAGGAACCTGCTAAAGACTGTTCTTGACTTGACTTTCAATAATATCATGCTTATCACATGGTAATGAAATAAATTGTATCATGTGAGAAATGACCGAGTTATACCAGATACAAGAACCTGTAGCATTTGGACCAATCAGACACAATTTTTCATTAGATTTAACAAATCTATCAGAAATCCACAACCTCGGGGCGCTCTGGAGGCGCGGACGCTTGGGGGTGCTCTGGAGGCACAGACGCCAGGGGGTGCTCTGGAGGCACTGAGTCTCGGGGGCACTCTGAAAGCGCTGAACTGGACGGAACCAGCGGAGACGAAGGTGAGCTGGGCGGGACCAGTGGAGACGAAGGAGAGCTGGGCGGGACCAGCGGAGACGAAGGAGAGCTGGGCGGGACCAACTCTTGGGAGCGCTCTGGTGGCACTGACCCTCGGGGGCGCTCGGGTGGCGCTGACTCTTGGGGGCGCTCTGGAGAGCTGGACGGAACCAGCAGGGGGCACTGGAGTGCTATACGGAACCAGCAGGGGCACTGGAGCGGACTCTGTGAGCTCCTGGGACGGAGCGGAGCTCTGTGAGCTCCTGGGACGGAGCGGGCTCTGGAGCGGACTCTGTCAGCTCCTGGGACGGAGCGGGCTCTGGAGCGGACTCTGTGATGATCAGCTGAGATGTGAAGAGACTCTGGATGATCAGCTGAGACGTGAAGAGACTCTGGAAGGTCAGCAGAGATGTGAAGAGACTCTGGAGGATCGGCTGTGACGTGACCTGACTCTGGGTGATCAGCTGTGATGTGACTTGCCTCATGGCGATTGACTGAGAAATTATGGTGCGTTGTTGCCTCCGCCATTTTGTGAGTGCATTCTGGTGCGTCCGCCCTCTCAGTCACAGACGCGGTATCGCGTTCCTCTTCCGCGACACCCACAGTAAACGAAGAGTCAGCACACAGCAAAGCATAGTCCACAAAATCCTTTAAACTACAATTAAGCTTCCCTTCGGGTAAGCATGACTTAATGGGCTCATTTAATCCAAAATGAAAAATGTCTTTTAACATGACCTCATAAAGGGTACCTTGTAAGTTCTCTCACAGAATTGAGTGACTTATTCCTCAATAGATGAACTCCCTTGTCTCAGGTCGAGCAGCTGGTCGAATGGATCCATACCTGGCCAGGGTTCCTTGGGAAAGCTGCTGGATCCTTGTGTGGCCGAGTATTCTGTAATGGAGGGTCAGTGATGTTAAGATCCAGGTGCAGCTTTATTAACAATAAAAGGAGGTCAGGCAGGCAAAGTTCAGTCAACCGTAACAAGAGTAACGTAGGCAAGGCTCATAAATAAACAGGGACAATGCAAAGGTCGGGGCAGTGGGCAGACAGAGAGAATATCCAAAAGGCAGGCAGGGTCAAAAAGGCAGGCAGCAAACGGTCAGATGAGTATAAACAGTCCAGGTAGTCAACAGGAAACTCAAACAGGGAAAACGCTCAAAGATATAGGCAGTAGCAAAACAATACTCAGCGATGAGAGAGAGGAAGTCCAAGGCTTATAAAGCATGTCTGATGGAATTCAGCTGTGTAATCAGTGCAATGTGTGATTGGTGACAGTTGTGTGATTGGTGCAATGGTTGATGGGAAATGCAGTCCGTGGGTGATGTGCAGCAGTAGTGTGGTGCAAGCGTCAATGTGGTGAGCAAGTGTAAGGTCACGAACCGGATTCTTGACACTTTGTAAGTAATTTTCCTGATTTATCTCAATTCCTCAGCATATCCAACAAGCGCAGAAAAACTCGATGATGTAACAGAAACTATGGACTCTCACTTTTCTAGCACTTTAGATACGGTTGCTCCTTTACGCTTAAGGAAGATTAAGGAAAAGAGTTTAACACCATGGTATGATGAGTACACTCGCGCCCTAAAGAGAGCAGCCTGGAAAATGGAGCGCAGCTGGAGGAAAACAAAACTAGAGGTATTTCATATTGCTTGGCGGGAAATTACCATATGCTACAGAAAAGCATTAAAAACTGCTAGATCTGATTACTTTTCCTCTCTTTTAGAAGAAAACAAATATAACTCCAGGTATTTATTCAATACAGTGGCAAAATGAACAAAAAAATAAAGCATCAACAGGTGTTGACATTTCCCAACGGCACAGCATTAATGACTTTATGAACAATTTTACTTCCAAAATCGATACTATTAGAGATCAAATATGCAGCCGTCAGCTACAGTGTCACATCAAATAGTGCACTGTAGATCCCCTGAGGAACAATTCCACTCATGCTCTCTACTATAGGAGAGGAAGAATTGTATAAACTTGTTAAATCAGCTAAACCAACAACATGTCTGTTAGACACTATTCCATCTAAACTATTAAAAGAGGTGCTTCCAGAAGTCATAGATCCACTTTTGCTATCATTAATTCGTCATTGTCATTGGGATACATACCCAAAACCTTTAAATTGGCTGTTCTTAAGCCTCTCATTAAAAAAACACAACTTGACCCCAAATATCTATTTAACAACAGACCGGTCTCAAATCTTTCTTTTCTGTCAAAGATACTATAAAAGGTAGTATTCCTACAATTATATTCCTTCTTAGAGAAAAATTATATCTGTGAGGACTTCCAGTCAGGATTTAGACCATCTCATAGTACTGAGACTACTCTCATTAGAGTGACAAATGACCTGCTCTTATCATCCGATCGTGGTTGTATCTCTCTATTGGTGCTACTGGATCTTGGCGCTGAGTTCGACACTATCGATCTCAACATTCTTTTGAATAGACTAGAAAACTTTGTTGGCATTAGTGGAAGTGCACTAGCATGGTTCAAATCGTACTTATCTGACCGCTATCAATTTAGCAGTGAATGAAGAGGTATCATATCGATCACAAGTGCAGTATGGAGTACCTCAAGGCTCAGTCCTAGGGCCATTACCTTTCACACTTTACATGTTACCCTCTGGAAATATCATCAATAAACATGGGGTTAACTTTCACTGTTATGCTGATGATACTCAGCTCTATATTTCTTTGCGGCCCGGTGAAACACACCACATTTAGAAACTTATGGAATACATAGTTGATATATGTGGATGACAAGAAGTTTCTTACTGCTAAATTCTGAAAAAACAGAGGTGATAATTATCAGCAAAGGTACCCGGACTCTCTTTTAATAATTCTTGGAGGTTTTAATAAAGCAAATCTCTCCTGTGAACTACCGAAATACAGACAGCACATTACATGTTCAAGGTTCAAGGTTCTTTATTATTCATCACATACATAATCATACAGGGTATAATCAGTAGTGAAATGTAAGTCAGGACAGGTCCGCTCAATGGACAGTGCAAAAAAATAAAAAAAATAAAACAATGAAACATAACACAAGAGAATATATATAAATATAGGTAAGAATAAAATAAAAATAGGAACAAATAATAAAATAAAATAAAATAAGGAGTAAAATGTGCAATGAGATAAAATGTACAATACAGTATACTGTGGATTAATATATATTTATATAAACAGGGATGTGCAAGAGGAATGTGCAAACAGGTTGTACCGGGTATGTACATATAGCAGCAATGCGGATGATGGAGAATAATGGATGTTTTTACAGTTTATTAAATTGAGTCCTGTAGATGTTATGATGTTATGTAGATGTTATGAGACTGAGTTTGAGTTTAGGAGCCTGATG
This sequence comes from Gymnocypris eckloni scoliostomus, assembly GCA_027564155.1. Lineage (NCBI taxonomy): Eukaryota > Metazoa > Chordata > Actinopteri > Cypriniformes > Cyprinidae > Gymnocypris > Gymnocypris eckloni. The sequence continues at coordinate 25,860,919 of CM050427.1, read as the reverse complement.
GCCTGAGGGAAGAAGCTCCTCCTCAGTCTCTCAGTTTTTGCCATCATGCTCCTGAAGCGCTTGCCAGATGGCAGTGAAATGAAAAAATGGTTACCGGGGTGATTTGAGTCCTTGATGATTTTAGCAGCTCTGCTTTTGCAGCGTTTGAAGTAGATGTCCTGCAGAGAGGGGAGAGCAGACCCTGAGATGCGCTCAGCTAAGCAAACGACTCTCTGCATAGCTTTGCAGTCCTGGTTTGAGGAATTACCATACCACACTGAGATGCACTGAGTCAATACACTTTCTATGACCCTTGAATAGAAAGTTTTCAGGATTGCTGGTGAGACCCTGAATTGCCTCAGCTGTCGCAGATGGTACAGTCTTTGCCTGGCTTTCTTGACCTGTGTTTGGATTTGGATGTGTGCAGTCCATGTCAGGTCCTCGGAGATGTTTACACCGAGGTACTTGAAGCTGCTCACCCTCTCCACAGGGGTCCCACTGATCATAAGAGGAGTGTAGGGCCGCTGCTGTCTCTTCCTAAAGTCTACAATCAGCTCTTTAGTTTTGCTCACGTTCAGAGAGAGACAGTTGTCCTGGCACCATGATGTAAGTCTCTCTACCTCACCCAAGTATGCAGTCTCATCATTGTTGTTAATGAGGCCCAGAACCACAGTATCATCAGCAAATTTAACAATAGAAGTGGAGCTGTGAGAGGACACATAGTCGTGTGTGCAGAGAGAGTAGAGCAGGGGACTCAGGACACAGCCCTGCGAGGCTCCTACATTCAGGGTGATGGAGTTGGAGGTGAACTGGCCCATTTTTCACCACTTGTGGTCTGCCGTTGAGGAAGTCTTGAATCCAGTCACAGAGTGAAGTGTTTAGGCTGAGGTCTGAGAGTTTGACAGCTAGCTTGGTGGGGACTATAGTGTTGAAAGCTGAGCTATAGTCAATGAATAGCAGCCTGACATAGTTGCCATTTTTGCTGTCAATGTGTGTGAGGGAAGAGTGCAGTACCTGAGAGATGGCATCATCAATAGACCTATTTGGGCGGTAGGCAAACTGAAGAGGGTCCAAAGTAGCAGGGATGGAGGAGCAAATGTGTTTCTTTAAAAGTCTCTCAAAAACCTTCATGACTGTCGATGTGAGGGCAACTGGACGATTGTCATTCAGGCAAGAGGGTTTACTGTTCTTAGGCGCAGGGATTATGACAGATTTTTTAAATGAGGTGGGAACCACAGAGGTAGCAAGGGACTCATTAAAGATGGAAGTAAACAAACCAGCAAGCTGATTGGCGCAGGACCTCAGAACACGGCCAGTAATCCCATCAGGTCTGGCTGCTTTCCTGACGTTCACTCTCTTTAGTTCCCTCCGAACCTCGTCCTCCGACATGTCTCACCAGAGACAGTAATATTTTGGATCACTGTTACACAATAATTAAAGAGGCATATCCCTCTGTCCCACGAGCAACTCTGGGGCTCTCTGATCACTGTTTGGTTCATCCTATACCAACCTTCAGGCAGAAACTCAAAGCAGCTAAACCTTGTTATAGGAACTGTTAAAAGATGGACTAATGAAGCAGAGCAAGATTTAAAATCTTGTTTTGAACTCACTGATTGGACTGTTTTTGAAGCTGCTGCCATCGATCTGGACGAGTTCACAGAGACTCTAACTTCATATATCAGTTTCTGTGAGGATATGTACATCCCCACCAGGACATTCTTATCATTCAACAATGATAAATCGTGGTTTACTTGGAAATCTAGAACAGCTTCGTCAGGCCAAAGAGGATGCCTACAGATGTGGGAATAAAATATTGTATAACCAGACGAGGAGCAGACTAACAAAGGAGATCAGAGTGGCTAAAAAGAACTACTCTGAAAAGTTGAAAAAAGAACTTTCAGCAAATTATATGGCGTCAGTATGGACTGGTATGAGGAACATCACCAAGTACAAGACACCTACCCCACAGTCTGTGGAGAATCAACAACTGGCTGATGATCTCATTGTGTTTTACTGCCGATTTGAAAAGGCCAGACTGACACCCAGCACCCGCTCTGATCTGCACTTCACACATTCACCTACACCCCTCCGCCCGCAACCCCCATCCCTCCCTCCCCCACCACTCAACCTGTGTTTAAGGTCTGTATAAACAGAAATCTAGGAACGCTTCAGTTCAGGACCAGACGGTATTTCACCTGCCTGTCTAAAAGTTTGTGCTGACCAACTGGCCCCCATCTTTACACAGATCTTCAACAGAGCTCTGCAAAGTTCCCTGCTGCTTCAAACGCTCCACCATCATTCCCATCCCCAAAAAGCCCAAAATCACTGGCCTTAATGACTACAGACCTGTCGCTCTCACATTTGTGGTCATGAAGTCACTTGAGAGACTGGTCCTGGCCTACCTGAAGGACATTACTAGACCCTTGCTGGATCCTCTTCTGTTTGTCTACAGAGCAAACAGGTCTGTGGATGATGCTCTCAATATGGGACTGCATTACATCCTGAAATACCACCATGCCTGACCTTCTCTCAGACAAACTGACACAGCTCTCTGTGCCCAGCTCCATCTGTCAGTGGATCACCAGCTTCCTGACAGACAGGCAGCAGCTAGTGAGGCTAGGCAAACTCACATCCAGAACACTCATCATCAGCACTGGCGCCCCTCAGGGTTGCGTTCTCTCCCCACTGCTCTTCTCCTCTACACAAATGACTGCACTTCAAAGGACCCCTCTGTCAAGCTCCTGAAGTTTGCGGACGACACTACAGTCATCTGCCTCATCAAGGACAGAGACGAGTCTGCTTACAGACAGGAGGTGGAGCAACATGCTGCCTGGTGCAGTCTTAACAACCTGGAGCTAAACACTTTCAAAACTGTGGAGATGATAGTGGACTTCAGGAGGACCCCCTGCTCTCCCCCCACCCACCATCATGGACAGCACCGTGGCTGCAGTAGATTCATTTATGGCGCTTTTCCACTGCATGGTACGGAACGGTTCGGCACGGCTCGGTACGGTACGGCTCAGTTCGGGTCGGTTTGCATTTCCACCGCAGTTTAGTACCGCTATAGAGTGGGCGGATTACTCACGCTGTCGTTATAATTGCGCCCGCCTACTGCCGTGACATCATCATAAACGCGCCACAAACAAACTCACAACAAAGAAAGGAGACGGAATAGTGTTCTTCACTCTCGGCATGTGGATGTTTTTAACAACAATGGAGAGGTCTATGAGTATGAGAATGCTTGTGATTTACCCCTAGCAACAGAGACTGTGGTGACAGTGCCACGGGCTGTAGAGGAGGAGAGCAGGGATGTTCGTGCAGGTGTGCTGCGTTACTTGATTAGTTAACTATTCATGCAGCGTGTTCTTTAAAGTGAATTATCAATAAACTTTTGAATATTTCAAAATGTACAATGTATCCCTTGTTTTTTTTTATTTATGTGATGGTTTTTATAATCGCGGCATTAATCATTTGTCTTTTTCAAGAGGTTCATTACGTGCTCATACAATGATACATATTTAATATAGTCTGGAGGTACACTTATTCGATCAGATTGTTTTTAATTGAAGCAAAACACAGATACAGAGGTAAAATATAAACAGAAAACATACTCTGAAAATATAGCAAGTTCAAAAGTAACGTTATACATAAGGCTTTTTCCTTCGGTCGTGCCATCAAGCTCTCGCTGGATCCGCCTCGGCTATCAACGAGAGGAACGCCTGAACTTCCTCAACAGACAACGACACTGCTATTTTGTGGTTGATGCAAAAATGTGCGTTTGTTTAAACAGAAGTTGCGTCCGATCCTTCGCTGGCTGTGCTGATTTAAATCTAGCGGGTAGGGCTGTAGAGGAGGGTCTCGTGTCGCAAGTTCAGTGACGCAGTAATGACGATTCTCTCCGGCCAATCAGTGATCAGTAGAGTTTACACGTCACGTTTTGGTAACGGTACGGCTCGCTTGGAACCTCGACCGAAGTGGTACTAAAAAAGTATCAGGTACCAGGTAGTACCCAGTGGAAAACCTCCCAAAAGTGAACTGCACTGCACTGCACCTTGCCGCACTCATGCAGTGGAAAAGCGCCATTAGATTCCTGGGAACTACCATCTCTCAGGCCCTGAAGTTAGACAATCACATTGACTCTACTGCGAAAAAGGCCCAGCAGAGGCTGTATTTTCTCCGCCAGCTAAGGAAGTTCAACCTGCCACAGGAGCTGCTGCAACAGTTCTACTCTGCCATCATCCAGACTGTCTGCATTCATCTATAACTGTTTGGTTTGGTTCAGCTACCAAAACAGACATTGGAAGACTACAACGGACAGTCAGGACTGCTGAGAGGATTATCGGTGCTCCTCTGCCTAGCCTCCAAGTACTTTACACCTCCAGAGTGAAGAAAATGGCTAAGAAAGTCACTCTGGACCCCTCACACCCAGCTCAATCTCTCTTTGAACTGTTGCCATCTGGCCGGCGCTACAGAGCACTGAGCACCATAACAGCCAACCAGTTTTTACCCCCTGGCCTTATCCCACCTTAACAACACATAACACACCCCAGTACTGTACATCTGTAAATAACTCATCAAACCTTCATCTGTACATAGGACACATGCACAATCACAGTTCTGTCTGTGGTCATTTTTCTTTTCTGTATATTTTTATTTAATTACTTGTGTTATTCATAATTCGTGTCTATTCTCTTCATTATTAGTGTTTTTTATTACCTTAATTATATGTTGTCTGCACTAAGTTTGTACTTTTCTGTACTGGAAGCTCCTAACACCAAGACATATTTATTGTGTGTGCAAACACACTTGGCAATAAAGCTTTTTCTTATTCTGATAACACTACTTGTATTGCTTAAAGGAATGCAGGCAGAGCAACACTCACTTCATTTCCCCTTAGGAAAGACATATAATGCCCATAAAATGGACTCTTCTCTAATTCATTTATAGAAAAACCTTTCTTTGAATGGACACACGTATCCTTCAGGTCATTGTGTATATTATTACCGTTCTTGTATATGTTCTTGTGTATTGTATACTGTTTTATGCATTCTTATGATAGATCACTAGTTCATGTCACCTCACTTATACCATGTTTAGTCTCTATCAATTCGTCTTCAGATGATCTAATAGAGAGTGTATTTTATATGTTGATACCTATGCAACATTGTTGCGTCTAAGAATCTTTACTAGTTTGTGTGTCAACTTCTGATCAAGTGACATATGCAAATTACCATGCTCAGAGACAAGGAGTCGTAAACTTTCCCTCCAAAAGTTCAAGACACCATTGGCTCTTTGACACCCAAAAGTGACCTCTATGACAGATAAAGCTCTCACATCAGTGATGCCTCCCGAGTTTGCGGTTCTTTTAGGTCCTAAGAGGATTTGAGCTCCTCAGCAACCCTTAAGTTTTGCGCAAAGGCTGGCTGGTTGTTTTTTTAATCCGCACGTTAAAGTGATCTTCCCCCTGCCCCTGGACGCTATTTCGATGGAGGGGAAAACCACTGGGGGGGAAAAATGCGATGGAGCTAGTTTTGAATAGCAGTTGGATGGGCAACCCTGCACTGCAGTTTTTAAGAGAAAATTCTTAGCGATTGTTTTGACAGATCAGTTTGCACATGATTTGTCTTGCAGCATATCAAAAACACCAGACAGGCATGTAAAAGCATTAAAAGGATGGTTTTCACCACAGGGGGTCTTTAAAGCATTTAATGGTACTATTATCTATGCAGCACATATTCCAAAAATGGAAGCGAGATGAGACAATCTTTGAGTTCAGAATAAAAACATACAATATATTATTAGAGATGACCCTAGTCTGCTGTACACAGTCAGGACACACAACTTTTTTAGTACATCATATAAGTAAAAGTTTTCGGAAGCTATGGCAACCATATGATTTGTTGGCATGTTGCAGCTGCATCAGTGTGATGGATGTTTCCTGCGGTGCTTTTGTGTAGTTATTTTGTGTCCTAAAAATGTGTTTACTCTTCTGTTTAGCAGGCATTAATGCTCAGGCATTTCATGAAATCTCTGCATTAATGCTGCTCTGCAGTGGCACTACACCACAAACATCAGGATGATCGTAACTCCACTGTTGACTCTTTGAAGCAGCGATAAATGTCGCCATGGGCAACCGAGACCATGCATGGTGGCTCTACACACTGCCTCTCTCTTAAGGCCTGCAGACTTCGAAAAAATAAACATGTCACAAATGTTTTATCTCAGACAGAGAGTCCCATTTGTTACACAGTGAGCCTTCGACAATAACCAACATTTATACCTTGTTTTTTCCCCTTACTCTCTATTTAAGCCTGAAGTGTCTAGTGGACGACAGCAGGATTCATTGTAGTCCTTCGTGCATTAGAGTCTTAAAACAGCCATTTATGATTTTTTCATTTTTTGTTCATTTTTTGTAACATAATTACTCCAGCCCACCACGTCTTATAAACTTTCAGTGAGCAAGCCACTTCTTGAGTTTTGTTTCTAAACTATGAATGAGACTAGTGAGTGTCGGAGGAATGGAAGTTATCTTCATAAATTTTTTTATTGCAGAGAACAGAGATTTTGCAGAATTCAAAGATGTACTTTTTTCAAACAAACATCTACAAGTGGACAGTTTGTGTAAGATGGTCAAAAAGCACATACAAGTACGTTGAAGTTGTTTGTGATGAGTCGGGAAAAATCTACAGGCACTCAATGCATTAGAGAAAGCGCTTGATCAATAGGAATGTCTAGCATTTGTTTTGAGGATGTAGAAATGGCCAAATAAGTTTCTTATGGCTGCATGCTGGAACATTTTGCAAACCATTGTGTAAAAGAAGTTCACATAATTGTATTGAATGTGCACTTGCTGTGTACTTCAAGTCTTAAAAGTAGTTTTAAAAAACTCCACTTGCAGAAAAAATAATAATAATGAAATAACTTATGCACTTAAAGAGAGTTCACTTTCATGACTGTTTCTTAACACAATGAAATATACTTTTAAATCAAGTTTTAAAAATATGTACAAATGTTTTTTTTTTCAAACGTATTAATTGAAAATTCATTACAAATGTGTAATTACAAAGTTTCAATGGAAATGACATTAAAGAATGTGTTAGATTATCATAAATGCTTGTCATTACATTCCACAGGACACTTATTTCAGAGGCAATATATGTTTCGGATATATGTTCACAAAGAGCAATATTATGTAGGCCTACATAAAGATAGATTTACAGTAAGTCCTACTAAAAATTATTATTTAATTCAATTAACATACAATTAAGTGTTCGAAACATTATTCAGCTCACTTAAGTGTATTCTTTTTAAAGTATATTATATCTATGATAAATACTCTTTTTAAAATTGTGCGAAAGTGTGCTTTCTTTTTCTTTGTATTTTCATTTGTATTCCCATTACAAATCAATGCATTTGTAATGCAGTATAAACTGTGTTGGTGCTCCAAAGTGTTTTTGCTGATGAAGGTGTTACTAGACTCAATTAGTGGCTGAGCTCATTCTTTTGTAGATAGAGACATAATGTGACCCAGCTGAACATGTTTCTAGACCTGTTATTTTTCCAAAATGTAGGCATGCACATTTTCCAAAGTGTAAACTACTTCTGAATCATTAATCTTCTGTTCACAGTTATACACAATATATGCTCTTTGGGAGCTGATGAAGTTCAAAGTATATATAAAATGCTTTCATAAATAAAATTAGAGTACAAGAAATATACTTATTGTACAAAAAATTAAGTAGGAAAATGGACTGTATTGCCCTTAAACATCTTGGTCTACATATTATGTTTCTCTTGAAAACGGTCTAATTAAAAGGTTCTACTGCTTTAAGCTTTAAGATGACTAGTTTACAGCACAATGTTTTTCTGTAAATGACATGAGAAGTAAATAATATGAAGTTTGGTTTGTTTCTCAAACAAAGCTATTGTATGGCTTCAGGCGGCTTGGAACATAGAGTATAAATAAAGAGTCATATTGAGCACTTTTATTGTGCTTTTTGGAGCTTGTGTGGAAAAGAGCAGCGTGAACATTCTGCTAAACATCTCCTGTTGGTTTCACTGAAAATCAAATGTGTTTGAAACAACACGAGGTTGAAAAATGACAGATGTCAGGTAAACTGGTGACATGGCAAAAATTATGTTATAGAATATTAATAAGATTATTTATCAGTATACTGTGCCAATTTTATAGTAATCTTAGATCTTAGAAAATCTTAGATTTTCATCTTCCTACATTTCTCACTTAGAGGTCAATGCTCGACAAGGTTTAGGGGTATAAAATGATGGGATGGTTTATCCAGTCAGGCAAAAAAAAAAAAAAAAAATTTGTAAGACTTTAGAATAGGGAACACTTATTCACTATTAACTATGAATTTTACCTCAATAAATTCCTAATGTGCTGCTTATTAAAAGTTAGTAAGGTAGTTGATAAATGTAGGTATTGGGTAGGATTAGTGATGTAGAATAAGGTCATGTAGAACAAGGCATCAATAATATCAATTTTTACACATAATTTATACAGTGCAAATAAGCTGAAACTTAATAAAAAAATAAAATAACAAAAAAACTAACCTAAAAACAAGGATCAGTTTGTTGGCCCTGGTTGACGGCCTATACACCAAATGGTGTGGGAAGGCTAAATTAAATATATGCTACTGTACATGTATTAATATTCAATGCATATTGCATGCATTTTGAGTACATACATTAAATATTAAATGTACCTTAACTGCTGTTATACCTCATAACTTGCAAATATGGACACATTCATATTATTACATCAAACACTGGTGGTTTATAGACACATTTCTGCGTTATTCGATAGGATTCTTCCCACACAAATGAGCATGACATTACTTGTGGCGATGTGTGATGAAGGGTCACAAGATTCAGGCTGTTATCATCACTGCACACTGAAGGTCATTACAGAGCTTTCAAATAGTGCTTTGTGTACCTCGTGACTGAAGCAGGATCGACGTGCAGAAATGATGATGGCTCGACCGTAATAAGAAAAATCAAAGGAAGAGTCCACAGGAAAAGAACACTCACAGCTGCTGCTGCCAATGAAAGGGGATTGTTAACTCTTTTTACTACGTTGACACAACTCATGTCAACTCACAACACATGATGTCTTCTCAGGAGAGCATCCGTCTGAAGCATTTCTGGGAAATGCAATCACCTTATTATTAAGCAGTTAAAAAGCCTTGCTTTATCTATAGAAAAGCTGAAAAGTGTATTTAGGAGAAGACACGAATTGGTTGTGATAGACATTGTGTGTCGTGCTCAGCAAGGACCTCAAAAAAAGACATATTGACTCCAATACACAATTTCATTAGAGACTTAAACGAGATTCTGCTCTATTAAGAGAAGTTTGACAGACCATTGAATTCTTGAAAGTTGAGTTTGAAGGGAAAAGCTAATAGTAGAGTTTCTGAACCAGAACATCGAATGGCTTTAAATTGGTTTAAAATAAAAACATCCTGACTGCACCGACATCAATGTAACCCAGTGGTTTTTTTTGTTTGTTTTTTCATTCTAGAGTGACTGTCAAATTCCTCTGGCTCCACTTTATACTGCCTCTTTTATCATGAAAGGCTCTTTCTTATCATTATCATGTCATCTCTGAAATGGAAAATGATTATTTAATTAATTTCATGCTTTATTACTGTACAAGCATGAGTCTGTGTGCAGCCCATAATGGAATAACCAGGAGAGATCTTTCTATAAAATTTAAAGACCTGGTGTTTTTTTACAATTAATGAGCAGAGGTAATGATACACATCTATCATCTCATAATGATGTGAATATGTTCTAGCAAAATTATGCTCCTTATTAGACAGTGGCTTGGTCATAACTAGGGTTGGGTATCGTTTGGGGTTTTGTTTTTCTCGATACCGGTGCCAAATCGATACTTTTAAAACGGTACCGGTGCCTAAACGGTGCCTGAACCGATACTTATAAATAAATAAAAATTACCAATTAATAATTGGATTGGCCATTAGCACTAAAAACAAGGGCCCGGTTTCACAGACACACAGACTTAGATTAACCCTAGACTACACCTCTCTTTATCAAAAATTTGTTCTTTATCTTTCTCTCCTTCCCTTGCTAGCTTGTACTTATTTGAACAATGCCTGAGACTTGGTGTTATGGGCACTTCCTCTGTCTGTTTGCCTCTTCTAGATTAATCGCGGGTGAGCAAAAGGGTGAGCAGCTTCAAGTACCTTTACCTTAGTAAACATCTCCGAGGACCTATCTTGGACTGCACACATTCAGACTCAGGTTAAGAGAGCCGGGCAAAGACTGTACCATCTGCGACAGCTGAGGAAATTCAGGGTCTCACCAGCTGTCCTGAAAACTTTCTATTCAGGGGCCGTGGAGGGTGTTCTGACTCAGTGCATCTCGGTGTGGTATAATAATGCCACAAACCAGGACTGCAAAGCTCTGCAGAGAGTCGTGCGCTTAGCTGAGCGCATCTCAGGGTCTGCTCTCCCCTCTCTGCAGGACATCTACCTCAAGCGCTGCAGGGGCAGAGCTGCTAAAATCATCGGGGACTCGAGTCACCCTGGTGGCCATCGTTTCTGTTTGCTGCCGTCTGGCAGGCGCTTCAGGAGCATGTTGGCAAAGACTGAAAGACTGAGGAGGAGTTTCTTCCCTCAGGCCATCAGGCTCCTAAACTCAGTCTCATGGCATCGTTACATCCACAGGACTTAATTTAATTAACTGTATATACGTCCATTGTTCTCCATCATCCACACTGCTGCTATATTTGCATACCCGGTGCAACCTATTTGCACATTCTCCTGCACATCCGTGTTTTTTATTAATATTTATTATCCACGGTGTACTGTGTTGCACATTTTGTCTCATTGCACATCTTGCTCATTTTATTTTATTATTTGTTCCCTTTTCATTCTCACCTATATTTATGTTTATATTCTCTTGTGTTATGTTTCATTGTTTTATTGCTTATGTTATTTTTATTTTCTATTTTATTATTATTATTAATTTTTTTTTTTTTTTGCACTTTCCATTGAGCGGACCTGTCCTGACCTACATTTCACTACGGATTATACGCTGTATGATTGTGTATGTGACAAATAATAAAGAACCTTGAACCTTGAACCTTGAAAAACAACTACATATGTGTGTGTGCACAACCACACACACATACATATATACACACACATTTATAAAAGCAATATATATATATATATGATTTCATTTTCATTTAGTTTGTTGAACTATTAAAACAACTCAAATTAAATAAAGATAAAACTTACAAAAAAAGATAAAGACATAATAAATTCAGACATAATCTAACTAAAATTAAAACAGATAACAAATACAAATCAAACGGCAGTAGTTTATCAGTAATCCTAAAAAATAACACTGCCAAACACAATTGGTTATAAAACTGAAACAGAAGGGAAACAAGTAGTAGGAAAGAGGAGAAATAAAAAGTGATGCTTTCAGTGATATCTGTCAGACTTTGTCTTCCTCTGCCTTTGTTTCCTCACCCTTATATGGTCCTTCCTGTTCGCCATCATTAGTTTATTAGTCTCCATCTGTGTCTTGATTATGTCCCAGGTGTCTCTAGTTATGTCTCCCTATTTATAGTCTGTTCTGCCTCATGTTACCTGTGGATTAATGTTAATGTCAATTGTGTTCATGTTTCCATGCTGTTTGATGTCCTTCCCGTGTTCCTGTATCTCCTCCGTTCGTCATCCATTAAATACCCTGTTTGTTATATCCTCGTCTCCTCGCTCCTGGATCCCCGTGAACCGTGACAGAATAATCCACCGAAACAAGATGGAGATCACCGGCGTCTGCAGCTCACCGAGCCCGGCGTTATGGAAGTCTGCCGCTGTCCGCGGCTAGCACGAGCCCGTCACCGTTCGCGGCAAACGGAAGCCCGCTGGTGTCTCTGCTGGCTCCGCCCAGCTCATCTTCTTCGCCGCTGGTCCCAGCCCGCCTTCGTCTCCACTGGTTCCGGCCAGTTCCGCTACTACCAGCGCCCCCAGGTACCCCTGGGTATTTTAGTAGTTTTTGAGGGGATGGTTTGGAGCCCAGACCCAGAGCCTGCTCCTCACCAGCGCTCTCTAGCACCTGCTCCTCGCCAGCGCCCTCCGGTGCCTGTTCCTCGCAAGTGCTTTCCACAGCAACCACGAGAGTCAGCGCTACCCGAGCGCCCACGAGAGTCAGAGCCACCCGAGTGCCCACGAGAGTCAGCGCCACCCGAGCGCCCACGTGAGTCAGCGCCACCCGAGCGCCCACGTGAGTCAGCACTTCCAGAGCGCCCCCAAGAGTTGGTCCCGTCCAGCTCACCTTTGCCTCAGCTGGTCCCGTCCAGCTCACCTTTGCCTCCGCTGGTCCCGTCCAGCTTCCCTTGGCCTCCGCTGGTTCCGTCCAGCTCACCTTTGCCTCTGCTGGTCCCGTCCAGCTCCCCTTGGCCTCCGCTGGTCCCGTCCAGCTCACCTTGGCCTCCGCTGGTTCCGTCCAGCTCACCTTTGCCTCTGCTGGTCCCGTCCAGCTCACCTTGGCCCACGCTGGTCCCATCCAGCTCACCTGGGCCTCCGCTGGTTCCGTCCAGCTCACCTTTACCTCCGCTGGTCCCGTCCAGCTCCCTTGGCCTCCGCTGGTCCCGTCCAGCTCACCTTGGCCTCCGCTGGTCCCGTCCAGCGCCCCTTCTGCGCTCCCCGAGCGCCCCCGAGGCTCCGCGCAACCCGAATGCCCGCGAGAGTCAGCGCTACCCGAGCGCCCACGAAAGTCTGCGCTTCCAGAGCGCCCCCAGGAGTTGTTCCCGTCCAGCTCACCTGGGCCTCCGCTGGTCCCGTCCAGCTCCCCTTGGCCTCCGCTGGTCCCGTCCAGCTCACCTTGGCCTCCGCTGGTCCCGTCCAGCGCCTCTTCTGCGCTCCCGGCGCCCCGAGGCTCCGCGCAACCCGAATGCCCGCGAGAGTCAGCGCTACCCGAGCGCCCACGAAAGTCTGCGCTTCCAGAGCGCCCCCAGGAGTTGTTCCCGTCCAGCTCACCTGGGCCTCCGCTGGTCCCGTCCAGCTCACCTTTGCCTCCGCTGGTCCCGTCCAGCTCACCTTTGCCTCCGCTGGTCCCGTCCAGCTCACCTTTGCCTCCGCTGGTCCCGTCCAGCTCACCTTTGCCTCCGCTGGTCCCGTCCAGCTCACTTTTGCCTCCGCTGGTCCCGTCCAGCTCACCTTGGCCCATGCTGGTCCCGTCCAGCTCACCTGGGCCTCCGCTGGTCCCGTCCAGCTCACCTTGGCCCACGCTGGTCCCGTCCAGCTCACCTGGGCCTCCGCTGGTCCCGTCCAGCTCACCTTTACCTCCGCTGGTCCCGTCCAGCTCCCCTTGGCCTCCGCTGGTCCTGTCCAGCGCCTCTCTCTTCTTCAGCGCCCTGAGATGGGGAGCTTCCCCAAGAAAATTTTGGGGGGGGCTACCCTCCATGGCCTCCCAAGTTCCCTGCTCCGCCATGGCCGCCCGAGCACCCGGGTCCGCCGTGGCCGCCTGAGTCCCCGGATCCGCCGTGGCCGTCTGAGTCCCCGGATCCGCCGTGGCCGCCTGAGTCCCCGTGTTCCTGTATCTCCTCCGTTCGTCATCCATTAAATACCCTGTTTGTTATATCCTCGTCTCCTCGTTCCTGGATCCCCGTGTGAACCGTGACAGAATAATCCACCGAAACAAGATGGAGATCACCGGCGTCTGCAGCTCACCGAGCCCGGCGTTTCTTGGGAAGTCTGCCGCTGTCGCGGCTAGCACGAGCCCGTCACCGTTCGCGGCAAAGCGGAAGCCCGCTGGTGTCTCTGCTGGCTCCGCCCAGCTCATCTTCTTCGCCGCTGGTCCTGCCCAGCCCGTCTTCGTCTCCACTGGTTCCGGCCAGTTCCGCTACCAGCGCCCCAGGTACCCTGGGTATTTTAGTAGTTTTGAGGGGATGGTTTGGAGCCCAGACCCAGAGCCTGCTCCTCACCAGCGCTCTCTAGCACCTGCTCCTCGCCAGCGCCCTCCGGTGCCTGTTCCTCGCAAGTGCTTTCCACAGCAACCACGAGTCAGCGCCACCCGAGCGCCCACGAGTCAGAGCCACCCGAGTGCCCACGAGTCAGCGCCACCCAGCGCCACGTGAGTCAGCGCCACCCAGCGCCCACGTGAGTCAGCACTTCCAGGCGCCCCAAGAGTTGGTCCCGTCCAGCTCACCTTTGCCTCAGCTGGTCCCGTCCAGCTCACCTTTGCCTCCGCTGGTCCCGTCCAGCTTCCCAGCCTCCGCTGGTTCCGTCCAGCTCACCTTTGCCTCTGCTGGTCCCGTCCAGCTCCCTTGGCCTCCGCTGGTCCCGTCCAGCTCACCTTGGCCTCCGCTGGTTCCGTCCAGCTCACCTTTGCCTCTGCTGGTCCCGTCCAGCTCACCTTGGCCCACGCTGGTCCCATCCAGCTCACCTGGGCCTCCGCTGGTTCCGTCCAGCTCACCTTTACCTCCGCTGGTCCCGTCCAGCTCCCCTTGCCAGCCTCCGCTGGTCCCGTCCAGCTCACCTTGGCCTCCGCTGGTCCCGTCCAGCGCCCTTCTCGCTCCCGGCGCCCGAGGCTCCGCGCCGAATGCCCGCGAGTCAGCGCTACCCAGCGCCCACGAAAGTCTCTGCGCTTCCAGGCGCCCCAGGGTTGTTCGGTCCAGCTCACCTGGGCCTCCGCTGGTCCCGTCCAGCTCACCTTGGCCTCCGCTGGTCCCGTCCAGCTCACCTTGGCCTCCGCTGGTCCCGTCCAGCGCCCTTCTGCGCTCCCGGCGCCCCGAGCTCAGCGCAGCCCGAATGCCCGCGAGTCAGCGCTACCAGCGCCCACGAAAGTCTGCGCTTCCAGAGCGCCCCCAGGAGTTGTTCCCGTCCAGCTCACCTGGGCCTCCGCTGGTCCCGTCCAGCTCACCTTTGCCTCCGCTGGTCCCGTCCAGCTCACCTTTGCCTCCGCTGGTCCCGTCCAGCTCACCTTTGCCTCCGCTGGTCCCGTCCAGCTCACTTTTGCCTCCGCTGGTCCCGTCCAGCTCACCTTGGCCCATGCTGGTCCCGTCCAGCTCACCTGGGCCTCCGCTGGTCCCGTCCAGCTCACCTTGTACGCTGGTCCCGTCCAGCTCACCTGGGCCTCCGCTGGTCCCGTCCAGCTCACCTTTACCTCCGCTGGTCCCGTCCAGCTCCCCTTGGCCTCCGCTGGTCCTGTCCAGCGCCCCTTCTCTCGCTTCGGCGCCCCCTGAATGGGGAGCTTCCCAAGAAAATTTTGGGGGCTACCCTCCATAGCCTCCCAAGTTCCCTGCTCCGCCATGGCCGCCCGAGCACCCTGTCCGCCGTGGCCGCCTGAGTCCCCGGATCCGCCGTGGCCGCCCTGAGTCCCCGGATCCGCCGTGGCCGCCTGAGTCCCCGGATCCGCCCGTGGCCGCCTGAGTCCCCGGATCCGCCGTGGCCGCCTGAGTCCCGGATCCGCCGTGGCCGCCTGAGTCCCCGGATCCGCCATGGGTCCCGGCGGGCACCGCCCTGGAGGCCACCTGTCCGGTCTCCAAGTCTTTGAGGCCTCCAGGCGCCCCCCCTCCTTTCGATGTCATACGGCGCG
Source organism: Gymnocypris eckloni scoliostomus (assembly GCA_027564155.1). NCBI lineage: Eukaryota > Metazoa > Chordata > Actinopteri > Cypriniformes > Cyprinidae > Gymnocypris > Gymnocypris eckloni. The sequence goes on along the minus strand of CM050427.1, from coordinate 25,845,349 downwards.
GGGCCTATTGGAAGGGGGTAATGTCGAACTTTGTCTTCCTCTGCCTTTGTTTCCTCACCCTTATATGGTCCTTCCTGTTCCCCATCATTAGTTTATTAGTCTCCATCTGTGTCTTGATTATGTCCCAGGTGTCTCTAGTTATGTCTCCCTATTTATAGTCTGTTCTGCCTCATGTTACCTGTGGATTAATGTTAATGTCAATTGTGTTCATGTTTCCATGCTGTTTGGATGTCCTTCCCCGTGTTCCTGTATCTCCTCCGTTCGTCATCCATTAAATACCCTGTTTGTTATATCCTCGTCTCCTCGTTCCTGGATCCCCGTGTGAACCGTGACAATATCTCTCAGGTAGAAGTATTACATTTATGTGTGGCAATTATAGGGACAGTTGAAGAATGGTGATACCCAAACAGTTGACGGTAGCCATTGAGTTCCACAGTATGGGGGGGAGGGGGGTAGATAATGGAATTCAATGGCTACCGTCATTTGTTTGGGGATCGCCATTCTTCAAAATATCTTCTTTTGTGTTCAACAGAAGAAATTCAGAAAAACGGGAAAGAAATTCCAACATGTTGGGAACAACAAAGGTTTGGGTAAACATCGACAGCATTTTCATTTGTGGGATGTACCTTCAATATCTATGGAAAGGAATGTAGATACAGGATATTAATGTCTGATCAAAAATATCCAGTTTCATAATTTACAAAATGTCAGTGTGTTCAATCAGTCCTAAAAATAAGTTATGGAAAAACAGTTTTGCAGTGAAATAGAGCCAAAGCCAAAGTGAAATAATACATGCCAAAATGCAATATCTTCCAGCCAAAAGGGCATTTTCTTAAAGGGTCATGAACTGAGAAATCTAAATTCCCTTGATCTTTTGACACTCATTTGGCCATTGTACTACAAAAACATCCTGTAAGTTTCAGAACTCAAAATGTCCTTGTCAGTCTAAAAACAGCTTATATTGAAGTCAATCTGTCAAAATGTGGAATGTTCCATTCTATGATGCAATAGTGTGGATAAGCACCGTCTCTACAGAAGATCAACACCTGCTTCTACATCACTGCCTATTTAGAAGGTGTATGCAGAACCCAAATTATATACTTTATTTTATGCACTTTATTTTTAAGGAAGTTCCTGACTTCATCAGTAAGAGCTTGGTCCTTTGTTCAATTAATTTAACTGTGGATTCGTTTATAAACAAGGCACAATATGACGCAGGATTTTCAGAAAGATTGGAACTAAAAGACGATGTTGGAACCGACAGTAATGCCGCAGCACAAATGTGAGTCCCTGTTTTTATTACGTGATCACTATTGCTTTGTCTGTTATTACAGATCATTTGATATGTGTATTTATGCGTTTTTAACCTAAATCCAACCTGGTCTCATGGCATAAACGTACCTGGGTGCACTTTTTAGCAAGATCGTTTTTACGTACCTTACTGCACGTTTCGCCGCCATTTCAAATAGAATTGTCCACTGAGTGGTGCTAAAACACGCGTTCATTACTTAAACCCTGGCATGTTTTTATTATGTTGATATAGGTATTGCATCATTTGTATCATGCTGCTTCAGGTACGAATTGCGGCGGTTCAGAATTCAGATATACGGTGTCTGTCCCTAAAAGTTAATGCTCTATTATGCCCTAAACCACACCCAACCCTAATCCCACCCGATAGTGTTAACAAATTCAAAACTGATATGAAAACATATTTGCTGATGCCACCGTGCTATTTTAATTTCCTTACATGCAGATTTGAACTGTTTTGTCGAACCATAGTTACACGTGATTTGAACCGGAGCTCCTCAAGGTTCAAGGTTTCTTTATGTCAGGGCACATAATAAATTATACAGGGTACAATCAGAAGTGAAATGTAGAGCCATCAACCTGTCCATACATACACAACATATATGACAAGGGATAGACAGGACAGGAAGACAGGGAATTGAAGAAAAATACAGCATAACATGAGGAAGGTGAGGAGAAAAAAAATAACCCCAGACTATGCTCCTTGGGGAGTACAGTGTGAGAACAGGAAAAACACCTCAGCAACAAAAGCACATACACCATAGACACACGACTTTGCAACAGGGGAAGTAATCCAGCTCCGGCAAGCAGCCATCCGGTCCTGCAGCCATTCCCGGCGCTGGTCACAGACCCGCTTGTCAGGCTGGTGGTTCAAAGCGACGGAGGCGAGGGATCGGGGGTGGGGAGGTGAATGCATATATTTATGTGAGTGTATGTGTAATAGTTTGTAATCAGTGTCTGTTCAATGGGGGAGGAACGCAAGAGCGTCTCACTGCAGTGCTCTTCCTAGGGTTAATTTTCCAGCAGCAGCCTTGGCCGAGGCCAGTGCTGGTTCAGGGGAGCCAAAAAAGATAAGATTGCGGTTGTTTAGACTTGGGGCGAGTAACCGCATTCCAATTCCACGGCTACTCTCTTTGTCCATTCTGGTCTCCAACACCATCAATTTTCCTTTGCAAAGCCGTGAGCTTCTCCATAATATAATCCATATTGCGGTTAATAGTCTCAGTCTCAATGCTGACCGCTCTTCCCACTGCTTCAATCATGATGGGCAGCCTTGTGAGGCTTTGGACAGCTGTTCCCGTTTTTCTGAATTCTTCGATAGCCCAGGGCAAAGCTTAATCCAATCAGCAGAAGACCTGTTATCATGGTTCCGAATAGGTAGATATTCTTCAATGTCCTCCACGAAAAGAGCCGCTAGACACACGATCCGCCACCTCTCCCACGCGTCCATCGTGTAGCCAGCTGCGAACGTTCCGTCAGGGCAGTCAGGTTCCCCCCGCCCCAAGCTTCTCGTCGAGAAGATGGTGTCAATTGCGTTGAGAGACCAGTTGATCAAATCCATAATTTTTCAGTTTGGAGAGCAGTGCAGAGAGAGTCTCTCAATAGAAGAGACGAGACAAGAGAGCAAGCAGGGAAAATAAGGGCGAGGGCGGGGAGTGAAAAATGCGACCGGCTCCGTTGAGTGCCAAAGAAGAAGCACTTGCCTCTCAAGTACATCTCCGTACTCCATGAGCTCACATCTGATTCGCCCAATTTCAGTTGGAGATCTCTAACTCGGAACATAACCTGCTTTGAGTAGGTTAGCTGTGGAGTGTAAGTTACTATGGCAATAACCGCAGCTAAAAGCCAAGCCACTTTCATTGTACCTAAAACCCAGGATTGGTGCAAACTAAACTGAAACTTACCTGGCTAACCAACTAAACCAGCTTCATGGTACAGGCCCCTGGTAGCCTAAATCCCGGCTATGTTTATCTGTGAAAGAAGTAGGATGTTAAACATACACAACTTTCAGCCAATCACAGCAGTGGGTGTTTACTTCTGAGTCTACAATCCACCACGCCAGAGCGTTCTGATTACATTTACTTTTTTAATATATGTTTATGAAATATATCCATTTTGTAAATTGATGCATTAAAAGTTTACCTTTGGAACCATGTAACAATGAAAAATAGACACAAGAATTTGCTTCATTCTTATATTTTAATTATACATGCAACCAAATACTACACATTATATTACACAGCATAACACAGATGAACAGAGCATTTATCACAGTGTGAGGAGTAATGTTGCTGTTCACTCAAATCAAAATGTCTTACCAGCTGTTTCACCCAATACAAAAATGAAAAACATTTCTCTTTTAATATTAATATTTCTGTAGTGAGTGACACTTTGAGTGTTTGGGTTTTATTTTTGTATTTCTTTTTTTATTATTATGGTAATGTTATGTGTATAATAATTGTCTGTGTATGTGAAACCACTCCATGGCTGCATCCGAAAACTTAGGCAGCTGACTTGCTGCCTCGCTGCCTTACCAGGCAATGACTTTGCAGGCAGCATTTTTGCACGAAGGCACCTCATGAAACTGATTTCGAACAGGCTTCTGGGGCAGTGTAATGGTTTAATCATCTACAACAAATAGAACGAGTTTTGGCGATAACTAAACAAATATTTAATTACTATAATACTAATTTATCGCTAGAAATAACATCAAAAGTGCAAAAAGTTAATCAGAAATATACATATACATGGAACGCACAGAATTGTGGGATATCAAAGGCAGCAGAGGATACATTTATGCTGCCTTCAAGAATTGATCAGATGAAGGTATCTCATGAGACAGGAAGTGAAGCTAACTTGGGATTCAGACGTGCCTTGATTCCTTCCTACCTTAAAATGCGTCCTCCGCAGGCAGCATTTTTCAGTTTTTGGACACAGCCACATAGCAAATTATTTTGTGTGGAATGGGATTCAAGCTGTTTTCAGTGAAACAGTCAGGGATTCAGAGATGGATTGTCATTGATTCTTCATGGAGAGCCAGCAGACCTGGACTGCGTTTCCCAAAAGCATCGTAAGCTTAAGTTGATTGTAAAAACGATCGCAACGAATCATCTTAGACTTGCGGACCGTACCCCAAAACCATTGTAACTTAAGTAGTACTTGAAAATCTTCGTAGATCTACGAGTGCTCTGGAGTAATCGTAAAGCCCTAAGTGCATCTTAAGAAGAGAGAATTATGAGGTCACCTGCAGGACAATCGGCAGATTACACCTTTAATTTTATTCAAGTGCAATGCAATTGTAATTAAAGCTTTTGATTGTACTTTATTGTACACTTTATTACTCTTTTTTTTGATAACAAAATAAGCAGAAAAGCAGAAAACAAAAAATAGAAATACACATTTAAATTAAATGACTGAAAAAAACGAATTAAATAAATAATGTAGGAAATACGCTTCAAAGACTGGGAAAAATAGGGATAAAATAAAGAATAAAAATAAAAAATAAATAAAATGAAAATCGTTCAATGATGAAGACCATCCATGTATTGGACCCAGAAATAATATCTAATACTATATTATATAATATAGCGTCTAAATACTATATAGAATAATATTGTAGAATAATATTAATCTACAAATATAATATTAATGTAGGCTACTATATATATATATATATATTATACATTACACAATATTATTATATATTGTAGATTAATATTATACTTATCACTTATGTACTTATTATACTTATATTATATTATATAGAACTCTCTATTCTAATTCCATTTTATCTGTCTTTTTTATTTAAAACACACACACACACACACACACACACACACACACACACATGGTCTGGCATATGTGGTTTACGGGGACTCTCCATAGGCGTAATGGTTTTTATACTGTACAAACTTTATGTGCTATTGCCCTACACCTACCCTACACCTAAACTTAGCCCTAATAGAAGACTTTGTGCATTTTTAGATTTTCAAAACAAACACCATTTAGTATGTTTTTTAAGCCTTTTGGTTTATGGGGACATAGGTAGTGTCCTTTACAAAGGTTCGTTATTATTTCACGGTTTCCCAAAAATGTTATGTGTAAGACAGCTCAGATAATATAATATATATAACATTTACATTTAGTCTTTAGCAGATGCTTCTATTGTCCTCATTTGTAAGTCATTTTGGATAAAAGCATCTGCTAAAGACTAAATGTAAATGTAAATGTAATTTATATTATATTATATTATCTGAGCTGTCTGGTACACAGCATTAGGTTAACATTTCAATAAACGAGCGTACTACAAATATGAGCCATTCTATAAATTGACATTTCAGCACTTGACCAACGGATAGCTACTCCTAAGTAGCACTTAACATACGGCTACGTGCGATTGTGTTAAGTGCATTTTTGGGAAACGCACGTGAAATAATAACGAACGTTTGTAAAATGACTCGTAGAAAATGTTCTTATCGTTATCAGGGAAACCTGGCCCTGAGCAGTTAATGTACCACAAGACCAAGAGGACAGATCAGACAATCTCCAGATAATTTTGACAGCACAAAACTCAGTGAAGGCACATTCTATAATTACCATCATGAGCCCGGACTTTATACTTCAGAGACAAGACAGTGATTTGAATGGAAACGATCTGAACCACTTCAAAAAAATCAAGTTGACGAACAGCCAAACTGAGCATATTTGCACTGTCAAAGCAATACCAGAACTAAATACTTACACTTTCTAATTCTGACTTCATTAGAAGTGAATACATGACAAGAACTAACACTACAGGAATCCAACTGTAGGTTATATATACAATAATTTACATTGCGTGAACAGCCTTGCATATGAAATCTAATGTACATGTTTTTGGCTGTTGGATAAGAGTTTCTAGAGGACGACAGGGCTGGCTGTCACAAGGTTTATAGTTTATTAACTTAATGTTCTGAGTTAAAAGCCTAATAAATGGTTTTATTAAAGCTCTATAACATCTAATTCAAAACAATCATATAGTAAATGCAGATTTGTACTGTTATTTCTAGTATACCTGTTGCATAACAAGTGAAGTTGTCACATTTGGCATTTAACATATTTTGCTTTGTGTTTCTTAATATACCTTATCTGATAAAAAAAGGTACAAAAGCTGTCACTGGCACAGTACGCTTTTAAAAAAGTAACTTTGTACCTTATTTACCCCCAAAGCATGCATATTAATACTTTTGTTTTTAAAGGCACAGCCCAAGTGACAGCTTTTGTACTTTTTCCATGTAGGGATTTATTATTTAAAGTACCACCTCTGAGTATAATTGCATTTGGTCAACCAGGTTAAAAAACAGGTACATATATTCTAGATGATTGTGGTTTGTAGCAATTACACATGGATTAATCAGTGGAAACCTGTATGTAATTTAGTCCTTGTTTTATTTCTGGTTTTAGTCTTTAACTTGAATGGCACTGAGTGACTGATTGAATGCAGCAGCAACAACCAACAAAACAGTTGCTTTTACTTGTACAGATTTACTTATTCAGTGGCTGTAGACAGTAAGCAGCATAATGACAAACAAAAGAAACACCGATTCACATCCTGAAACTTTATAGCAATTACACATCTATGAAAAATATTTTTTTAAAGCCATAGAAATTAATGTCATTACATTTGAAGAGTCAATGGTAAATACATTGAATGAGAATAACTGCAGACCCCTAACTTCAAGTAAACATTGGTGCTTACTATAATATTATATAAATTGCCAGTATATCCACAAATGCTTTAAATGTTATGACAAGTCAGCGATACAAAAAAAAAATCGTTTTGCTTTTTACTTGCACAGTATATAACTAATTGTCTCTATTTTGCCGCTACATAAACACACACACTATTATACAGGCATATGTAGAATCATTGTTCGATATCATCTTTTACAAAACTCACGAAGACTGTAGAAAAATGGGTAGTGACACGATAGGCCTTGAAACCTTAAGCAGACATTTTACGAACAGCGTGACAGTAAACCCATTTTTGTCACAGTCTGTCTGTCTCCATTTTCTTATATAAGTGTACTTCATGTTTTGTCTTGTAATGAGTTTGCATACTGTGCTGTGTTTTTAAAAGCTGAAGACTGCCGGCATTGAATTTCATCTTGAGATTCAATAGAGTAGCATACTTTCTCAGTTTCAATGCCAACCACAGAGCGCATTCAGAAATGTAAATTGCATGCATTATTACAGTTTTATCTTACCTATTCAACAATACATCAGGCTGTGATTTGCATGGTTAATTTGACAAATGATTGCACTTGTTTTTCCCACAGGTTTTGATCAACTGCTCCTGCGTGTCCCTGGAGACTGTGATATTAAATCACATTGTTTTTGAGGATTATGTTGTTCCATAGTTCTAAGGCCTCCTTAATTTTCCAACAATATCTACATATATTATAAACAATCATCTCATTAGGCATTCTATTTTTCATCCTTGTGCATTGGAGAGCTCTTGATTAATTGTCCAGCTTTTTGCAAGTTTGAGAGTGTTTCTTCACAAAAAATCTTATTTTCCATCTGAATCAAGGTAGGGTTGGGAAATCTTCTCAGACTTCTTAAATATTTGTTAAATGATAATAATAATAATAATAATAATAATAATAATAATAATGATAATTTCATCTCTAGAGGGAGAGGGAGGTGTTGAAACTACCTGGACATTCCAAAGATGTTCCTCAGGCTGTAGCAGCAGATGATTTCCTTCAGCGTTTTCCGCATCTCCTGACTCCTGAAAGCGTAAATGAGAGGGTCGATGACCGAGTTGCACATGATGAGGATGAGGTACATGTTGAAGTGTGACATGAAGCACATGCAGTAGAGGTTTCTGGGACAGGAGATCATGAGGATGAGGTGGAGAAAGAACGGAGCCCAGCAGACGATGAAGATCCCCAAAAGGATGGTCAGGGTGATGGCTGCCTTCATGCTGGCTCTCTGGTGGATGGAGTTGTAGCCCGACAGGGCGGCGATGCGTTTGACGTGAGATCGCGCCAGCATGAACATGTGGCTGTAGAGGGAGGCCATGAGCACGAGCATGATGAAGAACATGGAGACCAGGCACACGATGACGGAAGTGTTGTCGGAGTAGATAATGAAGATGATTCCACAGCTGGTGCAGAAGGTCCAAATCCCGCCGATGATGAGCGCGGCCCGACGCACGGTCATGATGTTATGATATCTTAAAGCGTAAAAAATTGTGACGTAGCGATCAACGGCTATAGCTAGGAGACTACACATGGACGCCACCACAGAGATGCAGATCATAGAGTCAAAAACATTGTCCATCTGTCTTATGAAATGGTCCTCCACCACCAGCTGGCGGTTGGTGAGTAAGTAGATGATGATGGTCTCCCAAGCGTTGGAGACGCTCACTAGCATGTCAGCCACGGCCAGGCTGCAGACAAAGAAGTACATGGGCGAGTGGAGGTTTTTGTTTTTCACTATGGCGCAGATGACCAGGATGTTCTCCAGCAGACTGACGATACCCAGGATGAGGAACACCTCGGTGGCGATGTTGAGCTGCTCGCATGCCTTGGGCTTGGCGTGGGATGGGGTCTCAGTGGCGTTGAGGAGGTATGAAATGGGACTGGAGTTGACATGGATGGCCCAAAGGTACAGGGTGGCCTCTGAAGTGTTCATCGTGGATGATTCAGTGGGAATGTTGTAGGCTTTTCTTGGAGTCAATGGGTTGGAGGATTGGGCATCTTTAACCTGTGTGAAATGAAATAGATAATGTTTAAACTAGGAAGAATATCTTTATAATGAAGGTTTTTGATGGTTCCATGCAGAACCTTTAACATCCATGGAACATTTCTATTGCACAAAAGGTTCTTCAAAGTGGACAATGGTTCTTGAGATGATTATAATGTTCTTCACACCAAGGCCCTGTTTAAACTATTGCGTTTTCTTTGTAAAAGGCTGTTTTAAAATGAAAGTAATCCTCGTCTACACTGGTATTTTCACTGTATTTCAGAAACGATCTCCGTTTACACTACACACCCGAAAACGCATGTCACATGACCATTCATGCAGGTACAACCATAGATATGTATAGGTAGATTCCCTATTATTCATATGACAGATGTTTATATATGCTTGGAGCAGTCGTATGGAGAATCTACCTATACATATCTATCGGTACAACAATGAGCATGATGTTATTGTTTAAACGGATGTCAAGGATATGTAGAGTGAATGCAGGCACTGGACAGTCACGCCATAGTTTTCAAAAATCTCTATTTTGCTCTGTTTACACTGAAACGCAACCCCAGAATTTTTTAACTAAAACGGGGTCTGTAGCCTTTGCAAAAGTCTTAGTTTCCGAGGGTCGAAAACACCAGAGTAGTGTAAACGACAGATGTTACCGTGGCAAAAGTTATGAATTTTAAAATGAAAACACACTAGTGTAAATGTTTCTCTTGTTCTTTTAAGAACTGTTCTCTGAAAGGTTCTTTGGGGAAACAAAAATAAAAACTTTTTGAATTACTAACCCACGTTCATTGAAAATACGTGCTTGTGGAAAAGTTTCTGCAACACCAATATTACATAGTCTAGCTTACTGCACGTTTCACATCAGTTTCAAAGTGACATGTCCAGTGAGTGGCGCTAAAATGCGAATTCAATATGTGACTGTGGCCATGTTTTTATTACGTTGGTACTGCACGTATTGCAGCAATTTTATTCTGTCGGTTTAGGCGCATATTGCGGCATTTTTTTAATTCGGCTTTGGCAAAATTAGCCGATAGCAGGGGCAGGTCAGGAAGATTCCAAGGCCCCAACAAGAGAGAGGGGGCCTAGGACACAATGTTTACTGGGGTAAATCTCTACTGCATTAGACAACTCATACACATGAAGCTGGATATGTGAAACAAATGTTCAAAAGTATCAGCTTTCAAATCTTGCATTATTTTAAAATAGTTTTGAAGTCATAACGTATTATCGTGCAAGGAATTGTGCGAATGTGAGGCTTTTAAATCAAAACTCTGGACGTTTAAATCATACTATGTGTGAAAGGAATAAAATATGTACATTTTACTGCCTCTAGTGCTCATTTCAACTAGAACCTGCAAATGTTTGTTTGTGTATAGGTTCGTTTGAGTTTTGCAGAAATGTAGGTTCAGGCATATGTATTTCCAATGAGCCTTGATAGGGAATCAATGTGAAAACTCTTCTTTATTTAAGAGTGTATATTGGAAAATGTAAGTGGAGCTCACTCATGCAAAGTTTGCACCCAGAATGGTAGGGTGTTGTGGTTAACAGGGCATTGCTGTTTGGTTGCTAGGGTGTTCTGGGCGGTTGCTATATTATTGCTTACAACTTCAAATTAAAAGAATTCACACTGACATTTTAGATATGCCTTGAAACCCTTCATCAGTTAAAGCGTGAAAGCCTGTGGGAAACTTCTACTGCTGAACCATCTATCAGGGAAAAATAGTAATCTGATCACTTAGAAAAGTAATAGCTCACTTTTCCTTGAAAATCCTCATGATTTGAGAAATGAATTATGTGTAGCAAAAAGGCTGCAGAGGGAGTTGGAACTGAAAGTCCCCTTGAATCAGAAGGCAACCAGTGGTATGTTTTGTCTGGTGCTTTTACTGTTTAAGATGTACATTTCAAACATCTTAATTATCAGTCATAACCCATAGGGCATAGAGGAATCATTCACTGTGAAACCTTATTGTTATTATGAAATGCCTTCAATTAAATATAAAATATAATTAATAATTAATATAATTCATCCATTCATCTATGGACAATTTAGTGTCTCTAAATATGCTATGCTGTATGTTTAGGAGAAACCAGAGCACCCAGAGGAAAACCACCCATGCAGACACAGGGAAAACATGCAAACTTTACACAGAACTACCTCAGGCTCAGCAAGGATTAAACCAGAGACCTGGCTCTGAGGCAACAACCCTATACCCCATTAATGCCACCCACATTAATAATAGTATAGAGTGCAATTCAGATGTACAGTGCCTGGGATTATTCAATTTTATTATTTGTCTGAATTGTAAAATACATACATTTACATAGAAAATTTGAGTTTGTATTTCACACTAATAATACAAATTTGGGGGTTTTAACATTTATTAATGTTTTTGATTATGCTGCAAGGCTTCATTTGTTTGAACATAAATACAGTAATATTGTAAACCATTTTTATATTTTAAAATGTGTAAATATGTAATTTATTCCTGTGATGCAGAGCTGAATCTTCAGTATCACATGACATGACCCTTCATGAATCATTCTTTGATATATTTATTTGTTGCTCGAGAAACATGATTTTATCAATGTTGAAAACAGCTTCATATTTGTGAAATGGAGCATTTTATTTATTCTTTGAGGAATAGAAAGTTAAAAAGAGCAGCACTTTTAATTGAATTGTAATTAGAAATCTTTCCAATTGAAGTATATATTCCACAAAAATCACCTGACACCTGGAATATCTACGTAAACTGGGGGCTTCTTGTCCCAGGTAAACGGGTAACCTTGTTATGGGTAAGGTATTCATATTTAAAAATGGTGTTACTCTTTTTTAGAACAACAAAAAATAGTCTAATATTTCCATTTATCTCCCCATAAAATATATTGGAGGATGCTTCATCACCCTGTACATGCTGAACTTAGCTGTAAATGTTACATGTTAGCATTAATGTACACCGATCTCAAGGATGGAATCTTCCTCTATCCTACCGTAAAGCCTCTAAATATTAGGTAATATTTAGTATAGGGACCAATTTTCACTTTTAACAAGTTGCTTATTAGCATACCTATTATTAATATATTGGCTGATTATTAGTACTTATGAAGCACATAGGCTTATTCTGCATGACCATATTCTACATCCCTAATCCTACCCAATAGCTAAACTTAACAACTACCTTACTAACTATTAATAAGCATTAAATTGTGAGTTTATTGAGACGAAAGTCATAGTAAATGGTTTGGTAAAAGCTAAAACTGGAGCTTAAAATAAAGTGTGACCTAATTGATGGAAGAGGTGAAGTTTGCTTCAGTATACCTCACTAAAAGAGCATAAAGATCACAAAGAATTCAGGATAAAAACCAACCTGCATGCATGTGTCTGCTAACAGAATCTCCACTCTATGGCATTTTTAAAATATTTTAAAATATTTCTATTGTCTAGCTTTCCTGAATGTCGCCCGCATGCAGAGGACAAACCTTTGATCACACACAGACCCAGACGATACATAATAACACTTATGAATTCTTCTCCGGCACTAATTCATCATCTCGCTCTAACTCTAATCTTTGAGATAGCACTTTAAAAGGTAAAAAAAAAAAAAACATGATCGTGCCCCAAGGTCTTCCAGCGACATGAAATCGAAGCACTATGCACATCCTCAAAAGCATATGAAACAAGTCCATTGTTCATAAAAAACAGCCCTGCAAGTATTTTACCAGTGAATTACTTTTCCTGTGAAAAATGTATTATGTCTACTGGTGAGCGTTGCTCAGGTCGCTGGATAAAGGATCCTCTATCTGAATGTGTGCGTCAGAAGGCTTTGCTCAATAGTTTGAGTCTACTATCTTCTGATAACTCTACAGTAAACAAGTCCCCACCCGACAGAACAGATGAACAAGAAAGTAAGAAGCACACAAATTCACAGCCAAATCAAATGACAGTATTGATGGGCTGATGGTGGGAGAGTAGTAAATAATGAGTGCTGAGAGCCAGACGAGTCAAACAGAAACATAGAAATGACTAAATCTGTTGTGTTACAATCTCTCCATCCTACTGATGAATTCCTACAGCACCTGATCATTTCAGCATGGACTAGTTCAGTTTATGAGTGAATGAGCCTTGAATACTGGTAATATTAAACTATTAAGACATTCATTTTTGCAATATTTAATTTTAAATAATTTCAGTTACCACTGAATGTACTGACAAGCTTTTATGTTAACTTAAAATATAGTTTATTGTATTTTCCATCGAAACTTGTATGTCATGTATTTAAATATATTTGCAATTACACATTTACAATGATGGAGTGGCCATTTTCTGTATTTATATTCACTTAAAATAGTCAAATAACACATTATACAGTTAAATTGATAATCAGGTGTGCTTTAGTATGTTAGTCAACCTATCAAAATAAGTGAAATTCTTTAAAAAGCAAAATATAATTTAAACTTGATTTAAAATGTACTTTAAAGCAAAATACTAATATATATATATATTTATATTCTTAATTGATACATTATATATACAGTCATGGTCAAAAATATCAACACCCGTCCATGGTAAATATGATCAAAGACGGCTGTGAAGAAAACTGCCTGGAAGAGGACGTGTGTCCATATCGTCCTAATGCACGATGAGGAGGAGAATGTGAGTGGCTAAAGACTCTCCAAGGACCACAGCTGGAGAATTGCAGACAATAATTGACTCTCGGGGTCAGAAAACCTTAAATAAATTGTCAAACAGCACTTACATCAAAAACAAACTCCAGCATATTCAGTTCCCTTTCAGTCGGTCACTCCGAGTCACGTCAGATGACCAACGAAATTGGGATCTCGCCAGAGAGACCTATCCACTTCGAGTCTAACTAAATGAGCCAATGGATATTGCCATGCGGTAATTCGCATCCAGCTGCCACTGATCACAGCGTGAGTATAAGTGGCAGCAGGTGCACTGCATTAATTCATCCTTTCGCTTCGGAGCCGAGCGGCAGTGGTTGAAGCTACTTCTCTCCTTTCCACAGAAGAGTGTTCTGGAAAATTAGTGCGGGTGTTACGGCGCAGCAGCGTTGGTCACGGTCACACAGGAGAGAAAAAGATCATCTTCCTGCTGACAGCCAGAATTGGGCGACTCCCAACACGTTCGCTAGGTTATATAGCCTGCGTGTTGAACCGGTTACCTCCTGTGTTCACACCTCAAACAGGTACTGGCACTGAGAGGCCCTGTTCAGAGTCGGCTTGCGGCGTCCTTTAGCGCCTAATTCTCCAGAGAGTTCCTTAACCAGGCAAATTCTGTTGAGTTCTCCAGCACTCCGGCGTCCAGATGTGGTGGAGCGTCCAGCACCAGGCCTTTCAGCCAATGAATTCTTGAAATCTGGTGTGAGGCTAGTATCCATATGAGTGACCCTGTTGGGATCTCATATGTGTTTCCCATGGTATTCTTACTAGACCCATGTTTCCCCTGGCAGACCACTTTCTGCCATCTCTAATGAAGCAGTCTGGGCCATCTCAGAGAATTCCATGTGCAATAGGGTCCTACGGGGTTGCTTCACATGAGTAAATGTCACTTAACCCCTCTGGGAGGAGGTGACTCTGCTGTGTGCCTCTTCCAAGCAGGAGGGCACGCTTTCCCAGTGTTATTCAAGTCCTACTGTTTGGGTTGCTCTAGGAACAGCAGTAGTTGACCTTCTCTGTGTAGAGCCCGGTCCTATCGTCTGCCTTATAGGAAGGATCAGGAGGTCTACACAGGGCGCTTGGAAGGGGTAGCTCCTGTGGCAATTTGGTAGGGACCCTAATTTGAAGGAGGGAACGGAGACATCAGCGTTACTGTACAACCCCTGAGCTGCCGGGTCACCGGCTAGACTCCTTAGCGAAAGCATGAATTAATACGTTGCACCTGCTGCCTCTTTTACTCACGCTCTCTCTTTGGTGAGATCCCAATTTCGTCTGTCATCCGACGGGATGTCTCCGTTCTCCCCTTCAAGGAACGAGGGTTACATACGTAACCGAGACGTTATCAGACATGACTGGAACTTCAAATGGGACTGCTTCTATGGTCAGATTAAACTAAAACATGAGCTTTTTAGCAGCAAACACTCAAGATGGGTTTGGTTAACACAGGTATAGAAAGTACCCCATGTGTACAATGAAATATCTTGCTGTATTTTTTATGTTGTGGGTCTATATTTCTCCTGGAGGTCCTGGACATCTTGTCACACATGGCATCATGGATTCTATCAAATACCCACAGATAAAAAATCAATAAGTTCTGACTCTGTAAGAAATCCTATAATGGGGCCTGTTTGGATCTTCCAACCGTACCACAATCCAAACACAAACCTCAAAAACAACACGAAAATGGGGGTCAATAAGCACAAAACCAAGCTTCTGCTATGGACATTTCAGTCCTCTGACCTGAACCCTGTAGAAAATGAGTGAGGTGAACTGAAGAGAAGAAGCACCGGCATGGAGCTATGAATCTGAAGGGGTTCTGTATGAAGGAATGGTCTCTGATCTCTTGTCAGGTGTTCCCTAACCTAGCCCAATCAGGCATTATAGGAGAAAATGAAGCGCCTTTAAACTGGCAAATGGAGGTTTCAAAAAGTATTGAATAAATGGGTGCCGTTAATTATGGCCAATGTGTATTAGAGAAAACCATTTATTTCCTAATGATATTTCCCCCCATTTTAAATTCTTATTATCCAATGAAAGGTTAGATTTTTGAACAAAAAAATTATAAAACATCAAAAGGACTAACGATGCAGAATAATTGCACAGCCTTCTTTGATCATATTTACCAATATTTTTGGCCATGAGTGTATTATAACATGCACTTTTTAAAAGTATATTTTAATGTAAGAAACTGTCATAAAAGTGTATCTTGTTAATGGCCTTGTATTTCATACATTTTGTTACGAAGTGAACATAGGAATGTGGATCCATATGCAAAGCTTTATTCAGAGACAATCATCCACTCCAATCAGTACAATCTGCATCAATGACGGAATATCACAAAAGAGTGAACATGAATCTTCAATTAATGCAACAATATCTTTTCTTTGATTCGGAGTTACGTGACTTAAATGAACATCCAAATTGATTGAGTCTATACTCAGTATTATAGAGTTCGACAATCAATCAAAAGGTACAGAGAACTCCTGTTCAGCAACATCATCAACTGCCACAGCCAGAAACGCAACAAAAGCACTTGACTCACCTGTAACAGACTCATCCTTCACATAAGACTTAATCTACTTTAATGTTAACATGAACCAATCGCAACTTTCTTCGACGATCAGGTGTACAAATCAAATAATTTGTGTCAGACAATTTCTTCATCACTGTATGAGACACAGGACCTGAGAATTTCAGTTTCAAAGCAGAACCTGGCGTAGCCAATAGCACCAAAACTGACTCGCCCGGCTGGAATGAACGAGCAAAACATTTACGTTTCATAATACTCCTTCATATCAGCCTGAGACTCTGCCAAATTCATTCTCGCTCTCTCACATACCTTGTGAAGACGTTCACGAATAGAAGTAACATATTCGGACACCAGGACAAGCGAAACATTATCAGCAAACAATTGTTTGCTTAATAAATTTAACAGGCCACGAACCGTGTGACCAAAAATGAGCTCTGCAGGACTGTAACCTAACGACTCTTGAACGGTTTCCCTTATCGCAAAAAAGATCAAAGGAAGATCATCAGTCCAGTCCTTACCAGACTCAGCACAGTGAGCTCGCATCATCAATTTGAGTGTCTGGTGAAATCGCTCGAGAGCTCCCTGTGATTGGGAAATGTGTTGTCGTGCACAATAATGTCAGAATATACTAGTAACCAGCTTTTGACTTTGACAAAGGACCAACACTGTCTAGAATAAGAATGGCTCTCCCATCACCGGAATAGGCTGCAAAAGGGCCGGCCGAATTATTTGATTGGGTTTACCAGTGAGTTAGCAAATATGACATGATCGACAGTATCTTGATACAGTGGATCTTAACCCAGGCCAATAAAAGTACTCAGCCACTCGCTTGAACGTTTGAAATGCCCAAATGACCAGATAATGAATGATCATGAGCAAGTTTAAGAACTGGGTTTTGATAACCTGAAGAAAAACAATCTGGTAGTCTGGACTTAAACCAAATTATTTAGCATTCGGAGACAACCACTTACGCATCAATACACTTCTATCCCAAAAATATTGCACCTCATCTGCATCCTCTCCTTCCCGTTTCTTTGCAGCCTCAAAACAGCACGTCAGGGAAGTGTCAGATTTCTGGGCTTTACCAAGTTGATTTCGCCCCATTTAATTTCTCCCCATTATCAAAGAAAATTCTTGACCAGTATACTTACTCTCACTATCTGTTTTAACCACACTGGGATGTACAGATAGGGTCAGTTCAATAGGGGAATCTGCAGAAGCAAGAAAGATATCAGGTAAATTACATCCTCATTTTTACGTGCTTGTGCACAAATAACTGAACATGCTGAGAACGCTGACGGGAACTGACTGCCAAGCTTCACATCACAAACAGGAGTGTTTGTCACAATAGGGTGAGGAAACACCTTACCACCAGCCAGGTCATTTCCTAAAATTAAACTCACACCTTCCACAGGCAGTTTTAATCGTACTCCCACTTTTATAGGACATGAAACTAGATTAGACGTCAGGAACACAGTATGAAGAGGAACTCTAATACAGCTCAACTCAATTCCATGGTCCAAAACATTCATTCCTGTATATGTTTCATTTGAAAAAGGTAATGCACCTTCAAGGATGAATGACTGCTCTGCTCCTCTATCTCTCAAAATAGAGATGGATCTCACTGTAGAATAAGCAGAACTTTACCCTTGAATACAAAAGGAGTAAAAGCAAAGGCATTCGAAAAACTCTGGTTCTCAATATGAACCATTGGTTCACAAACAATATTGGCCACACTTTTAGGTTTCACTGTGATGTTCTTCTTCTTCCAAACTTTGCTGTCAGCAATCAGATGTCCAGGGTCTAAACAATAAAAACAAACTCTTTTCTTCTCAGACCTCTTAACCATTTCCTTACACTGTGCTGCAGAGCGCGCCACAGGTCTAATTTAATGTGAAAAATGTTTCTCAGTATTCGAAAACATCGACATACCATAATTCTGGCCTGTAACAGAAGAAAATGCAGTCTTATGAGAAAGCATATATTCATCTGCTAACACTGCCGCCCAAATTCTGGAACAATCAACCCAACAATGTTCGGGAGGCAGACACACTATGTGAGTTTAAATCTAGATTAAAGACCCATCTCTTTAACCTGGCATACATATAACACACTAATACACTTCTAATATTGTATTAGAAGTGTTAGGCTGCATTAATTAGGTCAACTGGAACCGGGAACACTTCCCATAAAACACAATGTTCTTGTTACATCGTAAGAAGATTGATATCTACGCTAATATTAGTATTTTTCTTTCTTATTCCGAGGTCACCATAGCCACCCGATCCAGTCCTTATCCAGGAGGAGGTGGCCACATACAGTGCTCAGCGTAAATGAGTACACCCCCTTTGAAAAGTAACATTTTAAACAATATCTCAATGAACACAAAAACATTTTCCAAAATGTTGACAAGACTAAGTTTTATATAACATCTGTTTAACTTATAACATGAAAGTAAGGTTAATAATATAACTTAGAGAACAACATTTTCAGTTTTACTCAAATTAGGGTGATGCAAAAATGAGTACACCCCACAACAAAAACTACTAAATCTAGTACTTTGTATGGCCTCCATGATTTTTAATCAATCTCAACAAATTAAAATATGATGACATGCCAATCAGCTAATCAACTCAAAACACCTGCAAAGGTTTCCTGAGCCTTCAAAATGGTCTCTCAGTTTGGTTCACTAGGCTACACAATCATGGGGAAGACTGATGATCTGACAGTTGTCCAGAAGACAATCATTGACACCCTTCACAAGGAGGGTAAGCCACAAACATTCATTGCTAAAGAAGCTGGCTGTTCACAGAGTGCTGTATCCAAGCATGTTAACAGAAAGTTGAGTGGAAGGAAAAAGTGTGGAAGAAAAAGATGCAAGAACCGCAACCTTATGAGGATTGTCAAGCAAAATAGATTCAAGAATTTGGGTGAACTTCACAAGGAATGGACTGAGGCTGGGGTCAAGGCATCAAGAGCAACCACACACAGACGTGTCAAGGAATTTGGCAACAGTTGTCATCAGAGGCATCTTACCTGGGCTAAGGAGAAGAACTGGACTGTTGCCCAGTGGTCCAAAGTCCTCTTTTCAGATGAGAACAAGTTTTGTATTTCATTTGGAAACCAAGGTCCTAGAGTCTGGAGGAAGGGTGGAGAAGCTCATAGCCCAAGTTGCTTGAAGTCCAGTATTAAGTTTCCACAGTCTGTGATGATTTGGGGTGCAATGTCATCTGTTGGTGTTGGTCCATTGTGTTTTGAAAACCAAAGTCACTGCACCCATTTATTTAATTTTGGAGCACTTCATGCTTCCTTCTGCTGACCAGCTTTTTAAAGATGCTGATTTCATATTCCAGCAGGATTTGGCAACTGCCCACACTGCCAAAAGCACCAAAAGTTGGTTAAATGACCATGGTGTTGGTGTGCTTGACTGGCCAGCAAACTCACCAGATCTGAACCCCATAGAGAATCTAGAGGAAAATGAGAAACAAGAGGCCAATGCAGATGAGCTGAAGGCCACTGTCAAAGAAACCTGGGCTTCCATACCACCTCAGCAGTGCCACAAACTGATCACCTCCATGCCACGCCGGATTGAGGCAGCAATTAAAGCAAAAGGAGCCCCTACCAAGTATTGAGTTCATATACAGTAAATGAACATACTTTCCAGAAGGCCAACAATTCACTACAAATGTTTTTTTTATTGGTCTTATGAAGTATTCTAATTTGTTGAAATAGCGAATTAGTGGGTTTTTGTTAAATGTGAGCCAAAGTCATCACAATTAAAAGAACCAAAGACTTAAACTACTTCAGTCTGTGTGCATTTAATTTATTTAATACACGAGTTTCACAATTTGAGTTGAATTACTGAAATAAATTAACTTTTCCATGGCATTCTAATTTATTGAGATAAACCTGTATCTTCCACAACGACATCTGATGTCACACAGAAGTTGAAGGCTGCCTTTGCCAGATTCGGGATTCCGAATGAGATAGTGAGTGAAAACGGTCCTCAGTTCTCCAGTGCTGAGTTTCAGGAACTAGCCAAGCAACTGGATTTCGTACACATTACATCAAGTCCTCACCATCCTCAGGGTAATGGTCACATTGAAAGGGCTGTGCAGATTGCAAAAAGAATCCTGAAGCAGACAGATCCTATGGTAGCTCTCATGTGCTACCGATCGACCCCCTGTGCCATTACAGGAGTTAGTCCGGCAGAGCTTCTAATGGGATGGAAACCACCACAAACAAAAGGAACTGTTGAAATTCAGCCTACACGTACTGATACAACAGAGACTGTACCATCCCAAAACAGAAGGGAAACATTTCCTACTCCTAAGCCTGGACTGATACTTACTAGGTCTGGAAGGGTCTGTTGTCAGGCTTGATCTGTAAAGAATTAGGAAACTATATGCTTAGTAACTTGTTATGCTGGGGTAAATGGGGGCAGTTTTCTGAAAATCTAACAGTTTGTTCAGTTCATTGGAACAGTAAGAGTTACCTTGCACAAATTCAAGATTTTGAGAGATGTTTATAAGCTGAATACATGCTGTTTATTTTGCATTATAAAGTTTACTGTCAAGGGTTTACAGAAAAAAGGGGGGAGAAGAGAATAGCAGACTTTATTTTAGAAAAAAGGGGAGATGTCATGTGACAGTGTATTGTTTCATCAATGTTGCTTGGGGAGTGACAAGAAGCATGAGGAGGGTGTTGCCGGTTGTTAATAAACGTGTGTTCATCTAAAGAAATTGCCTGCTTAAGATCATTTTACATTACACCTTCTAGTGAAATGCGGTTGTCCTCTAGAGTCAGGCAAGGGAATTTAAAAACAGGCACTCTTAAATATGCATTATAAATTGATAGCCGATAAAACCATGTGCTCCAGGGACCATGTTCTTAAGATAAATGTAACTGGCTGAGTTAAATGATTAACACTAAACAGTAGAAAATTAGTCCAGTCTCCCCAGCTGTTAATTGCATTGGCTGTTAAATGGCATCTTCTGTTGCTTATAATGAATTGACATGTTGATATCACATGAGTAGTCTTTCAGAATGCTCTCAGTTACATATGCATATTGTATGAATTAGTGAGTGTGGTGGTGCATATGGTGTGTTACTTTGGGACGGTGAGTATGAGCCTGGAGGGAAAAATCGGAGTATACCCACTACAAAAAACTAGAATACACCGCTGCAAAACAGATATTTATACAGGCCATCCCCCTGTGCCGCCTCTCCAGACCAAGGGGGATGGTCGGACTTTAGTTTAGGCAAAACTAATTTGGCAAACAATCCAGTGTATCTGCCCTTCTGCTTTGGAAACCTTCAAATTATTTTACAATGCATTTTCACAGAGGTGAGCAACGAAGCCAATCACAGATGTTTGTTGATTTCTAAAACTCAATAGCCAATCAGAGATGTTTAGGTTGGAATCCACACACTCACCACCTTTTTGTCCATTGCTTAGTTCTATCATACTTGTAACTTAATTTAAAAAAGTTTAATACTGTGCACACATTCATTGGTTAATACGGAACTTTGTGAGATTGTGATGAATGAGTGACCCTTTTTAATGAATTTAAAGGGAGCACTCTTTGCATGCTGTATACGATAATATATTCAGAATTAAAGAAAAACTTGTGTTATTCATGCTTGACAAGTGACCACATACAACACAGAGAAAGCTAACTACTCGGCTACACTATATAGAAAAAGGTAATAATTTCAGAAGCACAGAGTGGTGTGATTCTGCAACCGAGCCTGGTCCAAACGCAGGATTTAGGTGAGGAAATGGTTATTAATTATTTTTATTGGCTGCCATGCCAAAACATCTACTCCTGTTTGCGTTTGTTTAATTTAAGTGTTTATTTTACGTATATGCATTAATGACAAATAATTGTAATGCTTTACAATAAGGTTCCGTCAGTTAATGTATTAAAGTGTTAGTTAATTATTGTAAAGTGTTGTATTTTGAGCGTTTGCTTGAAACTAACCGCACCCTCTTTTCTTATTTTGTTTAAAGATCTTATTTTTTGTTTTTGGTACTGTACTTAAGCTAAAAAAAATGCTTAAATGTTTCCCAGAAGACAAAATAAGTACAATTTACCCTGATCGTCCAATAAAAAAATGTGCACCCCCATGCTCTTAAAACATTGTGTTGTTTTCTTGCATGTCAGTAAATGTTTTCACCTTATAATAGTTATGTATGAGTCCCTCGATTCTTCATGTGAAAAGATGTATCTGAAAATCATATAGTCACTGTTGGAAAGGGTTCAAATATGAAGAAGATGCTGGACAACCAAAGAATGGAGGATTTTTCTTAAGAACAGCAGGCAGTTGAACTGCTCAGGAACAACATGGGACTCATGAACAACTATCACAAAATATAAAAACAGTTGTGGATCATCCAGGAAATGACACACAGAACTAAGATTCAATATGAAAACTTTTGAACGGGGTCATTGCATGTTATTGTTTAGTTCATAGTGTCCTGAATACGCTATTTCACATAACAGATGTTCCCTATCTGTCGGTCACTACGAGTTATGTCGTGACGACATAGGGGATTTACCTGGAAGCCCCGAACATCTCTGACTAAGAGAAAACGCCAATGAAATTGGCTAGTGGATTTTGCATACCTGAGCCACTCCCCGTGTATACGGGTATAAAAGGGCGACAGGTGCATCCACTCATTAGATTTTTGCTTCGGAGCCGAGTGGATGAGAAGAGTGCTGATCTCCACAAAGTCGTTCATCTTTGTTTTGTTCCCGGTTGGCGAACGGTGCGATCAGCGGAGTCCCTCTCATCAGCGATTCTGGGCACTTCAACTGAGAGAGCAAATTTAAAGAGCAAATCACGGACGATCGCGCTTTTCAAGATGCCGTTCGTCCGTGTCCTTCTGGTTGCGGTCGCTTTCTGTCTGCGGATGACGGACACGATCGTTGTCTTCAGTGTCTGGGCCGACACGCTGAAGCTGCGTCGGATGACTCATGCGCCTGTTGTGGGCGATGAGCATGATTTGCTGCGATCTCGCCTTTCCTTTATGAAAGGATTGGCACCTCTGCCGCCACCCGTGCTGACCTCTCTGGCTCGAGCAGAGGATCGCCGGCTGACGCCTGGGAGATCTGAGGGTTACTGTAAGAGCCTCTCGCCGGGCACACCCCACGGACCTCTTACTCCTCACGCAGCGAACATCCCGTCCGGTTCCCCGGGTGATTTCGCTGGTCTGTCCCACGGGCGCCCAGCATTTCATTCAGTGCGCCATCTGTAGATAGGATGTCGATCGCAGCATCGGGGATGGGTTCACGCCCTCTGAGGATGAAGGTGCGGTGGGCTGCCCCTCGGTGTTGTCGCCACCGCCGCACCGACCCAGAGCTGACGGCCATGCTTGCCCGGGCAGCCGTGAGCATCGGGCTGGAGGTCAACAGACCGCCCAGTCCCGAGCCCTCGCCTGGACGATTGGTTTCGGAGCGGGCGCGGCTCACAACCGCGCCCTGCCCCGGTGCCTTTCTTCCCGGAGGTGCATGAGGAGCTGACGAGTTCGTGGATGGCCCTTTCACGGCCAGAAGCCGCCGTCCGCCTCCTCCGCCCTCACTACCCTCGATGGCGGAGTGGCCAGGGGTACGCGGGCATTCCCCAGGTGGAGAGAGCGGTCGCGTGCACTTGTGCCCACGAAACGCCGCCACTTGGAGGAACCGCCCGCTGCCTCCGCCCAAGGCCTGTAGCTGACAGCCGCCTCGCGCCAAAGCTTACAGTGCTGCGGGCCAGGCAGCCTCCGCCCTGCACGCCATGGCTATCCTGCAGGTTCACCAAGCCAAGGCGCTCAAACAGGTGCACGAGGGTAGTACCGACCGGGTTGATGTAGGAGCTGCAAGACGGCGACTGACTTCGCCCACGAGCGACGAAAGTCACGGGCGCGTCCCTCGGAAGGCGATGTCCACCATGGTGGTCCAGGAGCGCCATCTCTGGCTCAACCTGGCAGAGATGAAGGACGCCGACAAGGCACGCTTTCTCGACGCCCC